>JYCQ01000042.1:0-435437 GCA_000931505.1 Hypoxylon sp. E7406B | reverse complement strand
TATATTTATTAATTATTATATTTAATTAATTAATTATTTATTTATTTATTTATTTATTTATTTATTTATTTATTTATTTATTTATTTATAATTTTATAAACTTTATATTATATTAATTAAACTTAATTAACCTTTTATTAATCTTTATAAACTTATATAAACTTTTTTTAAAAATTATTATAAACGTTAAAATTTTTGTAATTTTTATTTAATTTTAAATATATTTAATTATGTTTTTTTAATTTTATATATCATTATTTAATTATTTCTTTTTTAATTTAAAGATAAATTTATTTTATGTTTAATGATTTTAATATTAATTAATTTCTACCATTACTTAAGTTTTCAAAATATCACTTATTAACACTTTTTTACCATAAAAATAAATATATTTTTTTCGTTATTATTTAAACTTTTTTATTAAACTTTTTTCTTATTTTAATTAACTTTATTTAATTTAAATTAAGTTTAATTAAACTTAATTAAAGTTAAAAACATTTTATTTTTATAAAAAAAATAAGTAATAATTATACTTAAAAATTAACAATTTATATAAATATTATTAAATAAAACATAATTTTTTATAATATATTTAATATATAACTTATAGGATTTTTTATTTATATATTATTAATAAAATTTAATATTAACTTTATTAATTATAAAATATGTTATAAAAACTAATATTTTTTATTATTTATTAAAGTTAAACTTAAAAAGCTTTTTTTTATTATTTTTTTAAACCTTTTTAAATTTAATTAATTATTTTAATATTTATTTAAATTAAATTTTAATCGATTAAATTTAATTTAAAATAAATATATTTTTTTAACTTTAATTAAATTTTTTATGTTATTATAATAAAATTGTTAAAGTTAATTTATAATTTTATTAATTTATTAAATATTAATTAATATAATAATATTAATAATAAAAAGTTAAAAAAATTTATTATTATATTTTTAATTAATTAAAGGTAATATTTTTAAAAATATAATTATTATAAATTAATTAATTTTAATTAAGTTAAAATTTAATGATATTATCATTAATTATATAAAATATAAACATATTAAATTTTAATTTATTTTAATGATATATAATTAAATTATTTTTAATTTTAAATATTATTTAATATATTTAATTAAACTCGAAATAAACTTAATTAATTTATATAATAATTAAATAAACTTATTTTAATTAAATTAATATAAGTTAACTTTTATTAACTTTAATTAATATAATATAAAAATATATAAATTTCTGATTTTTTATTTTAACTTTTATAACTTTATATATCACTTTTATATATTAAAAAAAAAGGTTTTAATATAAAAAAAAAATTAAAAATTATAATATAATTAATTAAAATATTATATAATTAAAAAGCGCTTATATAATTAAAATATAAACTTTTAAAAATTAAATATTTTTAACCTTTATTATTATAAAATAAAAAAATTTAAATAATTTAATAAAGTAAGAAATTTTAAATATATACCCCTGCTTATATAACCCATTACTACCTAATTTAATAAAAACGGCCCCCACCCTATCACATGGGCCACCCTGGGGTCAATCTAATGATTTTTGAATTTTGATCACTTGAGCCCTATGCGTTGCCGTAGCCAGCCACAGCACTCGCCATAGTACCTGCCAGCCACAGCAAGAGGTCCTCCCCAAAAGATCGACAGGCAGTCGTAAAAAACTGATCAGGATCTCGGCAAACGTTACAAATACTAAGCAGACTACCTAGTCCAAGATATCGTAAACCTTGGTCATCGGCTCCCCGTGAAAGACAGGTATGCTGAAATACGCCGACAAGTAAACGCCTTTAGACTCAGTATACGAGTAGGACAGGTGGCTCTGCCCGTGAGCTTTCTGTTGTCCGCTTCATTGTCCGCTTGTTAGTTTCAATTCTTGTATGACGAACGTGGTATAAGAGAAGCAAGGAGACACTCACAAAACAGCCGTGGCCACCTCATTAAACCGTCCCGTCTGGCCCCACTCGTGGCCCACCGCCTTCAAGACGGCATCGGAGTTCTTGAACGCCGTCTCGGTGCGCTCGGCGTACTGAAACACGGGCACGTATATCTTAATATCAGGCATCTTCTTGCCGGCCGCCAGGTCGATGCTGAACAGAACGCCCGAAAACGCCGCGCCGGGGCAACGCTCCTGCTTTGTCCAAGTGTCGATCTTGTCGTCTGGGATGCCGTTGGGCTCATTCAGGAGCAAGTGCCAGATAGACCGCAAGAGGTTCACCTTCTTAAGTATAGACTCGCCGCTTAGACGCCCACCAAGAGTGATGACGTCTCGGGCTCTAGCAAAGGTGCAGGTCTCGAAGTGGACGTATAACTTAACGCGGCTACCCTGGTTTGTCTTTGGGTCGAGACAGTCAATGCCTATCATCACGGGATTGGCTTCGCCTTGGCGGCTGGCTAGGTATCTGTTTTTATCCCATGCCCTTGGTCAGTCGTCTATGCATTCTGTATACCCTTTAACTGGGATAATAGAACGGTACATACTCGCCAAGCAGGTCCAGGTTGTACGACAAGTCATATCCTAGGGGATCTAGGTCGCGGAGTGCACTCAGAGCAATGTCTGCTGCCGACTTTCCCATGGCAGCTTTCCTCACGACCGGGATGTAAGCTTTCAGGATTTGCCGGTGTCCTTCAAGCTCGAACGCGATGCAAGCCGGCGGGATTTGCATGTGCGGCCGGACTTTCTCGCACAAGGCTTCTGTCTCGGATGGCGTCAGGAAGAAAGCTTCCATGAGGTGGTTCATCAACCTAGGATCGCCACCCGTAGCCGAACATAGACGGTGTAGCACTTCACGGGCATTGTTCTCGCCGAATGGGTCTGGCCCGGTTCCATCCCGTAGAAGGTCAAAACTCAGGCGCACTTTCGCCTTGCCCCGCGTCGTCAGGTTAAGACTGACTTCAAAACGCGTCCCGGCCAAGTCTGGGCTTGCCCAGTACTCCACCTTGGGCTCTACCTGCTGTGATCCAAGACAGGATGTCAAGTGCTCGTCGAAGAAGCGAAGATGGGCAGCTTGATCCGAGGCTGTATACGTCCCAGCTAGACTTAATAGCGGCCCGAGAGTGGAGCGGGCATGTTTTGACCAAAACTCCTTATCTGACATTGTCGTCATCATCAGCTTCTCGTCCATAGCCCCAGGGGACAAGTCAGAGAGAGTAGTGATGTCAATATCCATGATAGAAGAACTTTACACCAATCCACTAATAAGAAGTATCAAGTTGGAAGGTAGAAGTACTTAGAACCTAGTGAGGGTTGGGGAACAAATGAAGGGTCTTCGTTGCAATGAAAGAATCTACAATATGCCTGTCACGACACGGAGATATTATGCAGGGAAATAACAACGTTGCTTCGCGAGAAGCTTTCAGCTACGCTCGTCAATGGAACACAGTATATATACCTCTTTATATGTACTCCATTTCAGGGGTAGCCAACAGGTCTTCCCAAGATCTCTCGCGGTCTACCGTAGTCCGAATCCCGTTACTACGTCTTATTATTGATTTTTCTAATATATTCCTTCCGAACTGCCGAATTAACAATTGAAGGGAGGCACAGCCATCGTATGTGTGCCACGCCATATTCTTACAAGCATGAGATGTTATATTGGCCCCTAAAGTCATAAGGCTCAGCTGAACGAAGACCATCTGTATGCCGATAGAACGGGGAACAGGTGATAACTTCGCCTATGCTTACCTTGTTTGGATATGCACGGATGACGTTGTAGGATTTCAACAATATACGGAGCGGTCAATACAATATGGATTTAGTTATGATTGCCTGAATGTTGGTAAATTTTGGTTGTTCCTTGAGCCTAGCTGCGATTGTAGAAGCTGAATGTCATTGAATCTCTCCAATCGAAACATAAGTCCTATGTTAGGTAAATAATTTTACTATATGCATAATCCGGCGCTCGGTCTAAGGTGGTGTTGAACATTTAGTCGGTCTGCTCGGAGTTAGGCCCGTAGGAGGCTTGTTGTTGGTAGAGGAACATAGACCGCTGTTAGAGAAAAAGATCATTGCATACATGTGCACAGCCGTCTTCGGAGAAGAGAGCCTGGAGTTATCCATGCAGTGACGTCGCCGTTCCTTTGTACACTAAACGCCAGTAGTAGCCGCGTCATAATGTCTAGTGATTGAGCTCCAGGAGTCTTTCGCCGTAGTTGCACCTAGTAAGTTAAGCTACCTAGGTACCTAATCGGCTCGAGTCGTGTGCTAAGGTCTATTACGAATGAATCAGACCAATCTATAGGAATATCGAAGAGCTTAAATGGAGAGGGCTAATGTATTGTTGTCTTTGCCGTATCTGCCTATTTCGGGTCTTTAAAGAAAGTATAGCTTTGTGTGACTGTACGAAAGAAGAGAAGACACCCAACAAGTCTGTGATAACCACCTGTAGTCGATATGGCACATACTTTGCCACCTAAGGGATAAGCACAAGCCTCTGCTTCTCCGGGGTAGAGTCCCAAACAGTCTCAATATCAGCCAGAGGAGCAGTGACGACGTTTGCAGGTCTCTTTATCTTGCTGAGAAAAGCAACCAGCCCTGGCATTTGCTTTACGATATCATCCATTGTGAGACCGCCCACGCCAGATCCAAGGATGCGGATATCTCGGGCGTTCAGTAGGCTAGCCGGTATAACAAGGTTTTCATGCCCAGCAACGCCACCCACACTGATATACTGCAAGCCCCTTCCATCTTGTATCTCAACAGTCTTCATGACAGCCACGTTGTTTGGGCCGCCAACGTAGTCTAATACGATGTCTATGGGTCCAACTGATTTTGGTATCTCGAGGGGGTCGGTGAGGAGAACACGCTCATCAAGGCCCTCGACTTTGTCGAGAGTTTCTTTAGTGCGTGAGGCGCCCACGATCTTGGCAGCGCCAAGATGGCGAGCAACGCGAACAGCGTTACGGCCACTCTCAGAAGTAACACCGACGACGAATAAGTTACGTCCTTTCACACCGCCAGCACGGACATTCAGAGCCACTGTAATAATACACGTCAATATATCATTTCTTAGAAGAGCATGTAGAGAAATAAGACGTAGGACTTTTGTCCTCGCATCCGAGGGCTGAAATCCCTAGCGGAGAAAAGAAAGGAAAAGGAGAGAACAAAAAAAAACTGATCTGAGACATGCCGCGGGCGGGGAGAACGGGAATGACTCAAGTCGTTACTACTCACTCCAACTGCTGCTGACTGGATTCGCCAATGCAGCTACAGTGACAGGATCAGCCTCTGAAGAAAGCTCTGTCAGCAGGTGTCGCTCGACATTAGCGCGCTCGGCATATAGGGGAGCCGCCAATGGCGCAATGTAGTACTTCTTCCCCGTGGATTCGTCCAACCCAACACCATCGACACTCGGGTCATACGGTAGCCCACCCTGTACGCTGTTATGCTTCCCAAGTGCACGGCCCTTTGCGGCCCGGGGAACACCTGCGGCTAGGACTTTGAGTTGGAGCTGAGTCGGTGACGGGGGAGGAAGGGCGGGGGCTCCGGTGATGTACTTGGGTGGCTTGCCCCAGGCGTCGAGAAGAGCAACGTTCATGGCTAACGATGCGGAGTTACTGAAGGATTGCTGCTGTTGTACCCGTCCAAGATGTAAGAATGATTTGTAGAGCCCCCGGCTCGTGCGTAGCTGTTTCAAGGCTGATGACATGAGAGTGAGTGAGAGTCGAAGAGGGAATTATTTTGAAAAATCCGAGGAAGAAGTACATATGTAGTAGGCTACAAGCCATTCAAGGTCTTAAGATTCGTGCCTCGGAGGTGAAGAATA
Organism: Hypoxylon sp. E7406B; assembly: GCA_000931505.1. NCBI lineage: Eukaryota > Fungi > Ascomycota > Sordariomycetes > Xylariales > Hypoxylaceae > Hypoxylon > Hypoxylon sp. E7406B. Next base: position 429,628 of record JYCQ01000042.1, on the reverse strand, counting down.
AATCATTCGGGCCCGAAGACGTTGACGCAGCCGTTCGGCATACGTAAGTTGTACAACTCTTATCCCTAGCTTACCGACCAACCAACAAAGATCATTGGTTACACGGATCTGCAATGTAGCCTGTGGTTGGTTGATCGGGAAGTTAGCAAGATCCCGAGACAATCTCGCACACTGTACTGCCGGCGTACCGTGACTGCCACCTGAAGAATAAAATTGGTGATATTAGCTGAGCCTCAAGAAGTCAGACGGACGCCACATGGTGTCAAAATAGAATATACTTCTTTGGAAATATTGAGGTTATTGAATAAAACGGGTCGTTATCATAATTCTATATCTCTATATGATCAGAATAATCTAGGTGAGCCGTCATCATTGTAATTTTTATTGTCAAATCTTCCAAAATGGGGTCTCTAGCTCACGCACGGGAAGCAACTGCATTTGACTCAACCCCCCTTTTGTCGACCCGCGTGAAGCGGTACGCACCAGGTGCCAGTAAGTGATGACCCTCTCACATATATCCATATGATCAAAATTGAATATTAGTGTGCTAAAATATCCACAGTCAGAAGACTTCTCCCTCTAGAAAATCTCCCGGGGATGATCTCGCTCGTTGCCGGTATGCACCCTCTCCGCCCTTCACCAAAATCATTAACATGAAATTCCAGGAAAACCCAATCCAGAAGTATTTCCCTTTGAAAATATTACCCTATCGCTCAAGGGATCAGATAAGGAGATCGTCTTGACACGAGAAAATGGTCTTACAGATGGCCTACAATATGGTTTGCCAGGGGGTCATCCAGATTTAGTCAAGGTTAGCAACATACCCGTCTTAAAGTGAATATCTTCATATATCTAATTATCCAAATGTTCAGTGGTTCGAAGAATTTCAATGTAAACTACATGGCATCGATAGAAGCCAAGGGTGGACTTGCTGTATCGGGAACGGCAGCCAGGAACTTCTGCATAGGACATTTCAGGTTCTTACGGATCCAGGTGACCCAGTCCTCATTGAAACGTAAGCTCTTTGATTTAAAGCTCAAATTCCAATGTTGAAATGGGTTTACTAATGCCAAAGTAATTAGGCCAGCATATCCGTAAGTTTACTATTTACCCCTTTTATTGTTGCAGCTTAACTAATATCGGGATTAGGGGTGTAGTAGGTTTTCTCCAAGCAGAAGATTACAGATTGGTCCAAGCCAAAACGGACAGGCACGGCCTAAATCCCTTCGAATTAGAGACGTCGCTATCCCAATGGCCCGAAAAACAGCCCCGTCCCAAACTCCTGTATACTATTCCTACTGGATCGAATCCAACCGGCCGATCATGTCCGGAGTGGCGCAAGATTGAAATGTGAGTAGTATTTCACCAAGAGCAACTGAGCATAGATAGCTAATAATATGACAGCTTGCGTCTAGCCAAGCGATTCAATTTCATGATTCTGGAGGACGACGCATACTACTTCCTTAATTTTGAGGAAAATTCTAACAGAAAACCACGTAGTTACCTTGCCCTCGAGCAAGAGATCAATGGAGAAACCGGCCGAGTGGTACGATTTGATTCAATGAGTAAAATCGTGAGCGCGGGAATGCGACTTGGTGTTTTAACTGGACCTCTAACCATTGTCAAAAATGTCATCAAGCTCACCGAGAATATAAAGTACGTTACTAACATTGATTTTAACCGAACTTGTTCATGCTTCTACGGCATACTAATGCACGTTCTAGCCTTCAACCCTCATCTACTACTCAAATCCTCGCCCTATCCCTCTTCCGACACTGGGGCCACGCAGGTTTTCTAGAGCATTGCTCTAGAGCTAGCGACTTCTATCGGCGGAAGCGAGATGTGTTCTCAGCGGCTGCAGAGATGCATCTCAAATATCGCGCAACATGGGATATTCCAAGTGCGGGATTATTCTTCTGGCTAACGCTACGACTTCCACCTGGAGAAGACACATTCGAGCTACTGAGCAAGAAGGGGATGGAATGTGGTTTGCTTGCAATCCCAGGCGTTGCCTTCATGCCTGATAATCGTAAGACCCATCAGCTAAGGGCCAGTTTTAGTCTCATTACAGAGGAGCAGGCCTACGAAGCTTGTCGGCGGATGGCTCAACTGGTAGACGATGCTTGGGGGGTTTGGGTGCAAAAGTTCGTACCGAGTACGGGGCGTCGTTATAGTACCAGAGTTCGCTAAGACCGATAGATCGTGCAAATTTTTACCACTGTTTCAATAGCTACCTATCATATAACAAAGCTTTGTCAGATCCTTTCATCGTGAAACGATAACGGCAGTCATGAATCATGTCTCAGCAGACACGTTACACAATATGTAAGCCATAGCATGTACGTCCTACTACATTTGCCGTGTACTCCTCACCGATTTTTACAACATGTAGGACTCGTCTACGAATCGCGCCTCACGAAAACCTTTTCGGGCATTCTATTCCTTCAAGATGAGGTACGTAACCCACTGTGGTGTGTCAATCACCTCATGTTGGCCTTATCATTTACGTAATTGCTGATGTTGTGGTCATTTGCATAAGCTGGAAGCCATTTCTGCGTGATTTACCGCATACCAGGAGATTCTCGAGACAAATAAGTTAAATATGAGGTCAATATTGACTCAAATAAGATCAAGTTAAGCTCGACCTTGACCAGAGTAGTCCATAAATCTCCTGATCGAAACAAGTGTTTCCTGTTTGGGAGCCAGCCACCTAGGCAACCTAATTTTGAGGTTGAAAAAGAGTAAACCGGTGTATTAATCCGAACTCCGCTCGCCTTATTAGGTACCTCCTATTGTCGTAGGAGGTAAGCACGGATTTTATATAATAGAAGTCCTTTGAAAGTAGTGAGCTGAATGACTGCATATCTCTCCGTTTGAGGCAAGTTATCCGAGGTATATTGAGGAGGAAGGCCGCGCCAACACAACAAATAGGAATAACTGTACTACACAGTGAGAATTGTACTTTTATGGACACGCCGATGCCACAGGTGGCTTATGTTGCCGTTGGAGGTCAAGCCGCATTTGCGTTGGGCAATCTTACCAATACAGTAACCACCTACCCCCTTATACAGCCGAAATAATGTATACGGACCCCCATCATAAGCCCGTAAACAGTGTTATAGAGTACCAGTATCTTGCCAACGCGTAATCACAACAGGTACTAGTGTCACTGCGTACCTTATAGACATGTAAGATTTTACAACCGCGTCTTGGCCCGAGCAAATACTCTTAGTGGTGAGGCTGAGTGTTTATGCCATAGCATGCTCACCGAGAGGATCTGAGAGGATCGACGGTAGCTAGCCTGATGACTGTTGGCTCGAACTTGTTTATTAGCGGTAACCGAGGAAGAATTGACACGAATTAATTGCACTTTATTGCCCATCATCTAGTCCTCTTCTTCCAATGCCTCGTCATCTCTTTCGTTAGGTTCCGGGGAAGCCGTCTATGTCTTCAGTTTCCCCAGCTATTTTCAGAGGTATACAAGAAAGCGGGATAGTGCTTACCATAGATATAAGACTGTTTCTCCCCTATCCTCCTTCGGTCTCCTAAATTATCAAAAGTTCCATATCTAGGCGTGACAACGGCAATAATTGCTATAAAGACCACCATGCCACAAAACGACTACCCATTCGACAATGTTGTCGATGCCCTCAAATATGCTGCGAATCATACAGCAGAGGGCATCGTGACATACCCAGCGAACAACATCAGCAGCCCACAAGCAGCGCTCAAGCTCTCTTACAAGGAGCTGCTAAATCTGGCAGAAACCAATGCTAGCAAACTCAAGCAGAAAGACCTGTGCAAATCCGGTTCTGTTGTGCTCGTCCACTTCGACAATACTCTTGATAGTATCATCTGGTACTGGTCCGTTCTATTGGCCGGGGCTATCCCTTCCGTCACGGGGCCGGGAATGTTTAGCCAGACTGCCTCAGACCGCCAGAAGCATCTCAGTCACCTCTATAGTACTTTCAATGGACCGCTATGCCTTACTCGACGGTCCCTGATGGGCCCTTTTTCAGAACAAAGGGGCGAACAGCGTATCAACATCAGTACCGTTGAAGAGCTAGATAATGTAGTTCTCGCACATTCGAGACCCCTGACACCTTCTCCCGAGCCATCGCCGTCAAGCATAGCCGCCGTCATGCTCACATCGGGAAGCAGTGGTAACGCGAAGGCCGTCCCCCTGACGCACCAACAACTCCTCGCCGCTTTCAGGGGTAAAAGAGATTCAGCCCACTTACGGCACCCAGAGAGCCCTTTCCTGTCGTGGACTCACATGGATCACGTGGCTAACCTCGTCCATTGCCATATCTTCGCCATTGTGTCTTGTGTCTCGCAGGTCCAGGTTCCGGCCGCTGATATCCTTATCGACCCGGTACAGCTCTTGAACCTAGTCAGCCGGCATCGTGTATCACGCATGTTCGCTCCGAACTTCTTGCTGGCCAAGATACTCAGGCTGATCAAGTCAGGGGGGTCCACTTTAGATCATGATCTGAACTTGGAGGCACTTTACATAGATACGGGAGGCGAGGCGAACGTTACCGAGGTCTGTGTCGGGTTGCAATCTGTGCTGAGCCGGTACGGCGCTCCTGATGATGTCTTCAAGTCATCCTTTGGTATGACAGAGACTTGTGCAGGGTGCATTGTCAACGATAAGTGTCCTAGCTATGACAGCTCCCAGCATCTGGGTTTCACCTCACTAGGTAAACCTATGCCAGGTCTTCGAATGCGCATCGCTCGCCTAGACAGCCCAGGAGTTGAAGTCGCTAGAGGCGAAAGAGGCAGTCTAGAGCTCGCCGGCGAAGCGATCTTCAAGGGGTACTACAACAACCCCACAGCTACAGCTGAGGCGTTCACCAGTGATGGATGGTTCAGAACTGGAGACAACGCCTATATTGATGACCGGGGCAATCTACACTTAGACGGCCGCACCAAAGAGATGATCAATATCAACGGCGTTAAGTATCTGCCCCACGAGCTCGACTCGGCCCTGGAACTTGCGGAAATCCCCGGGACCACACCAACCTATTTCTGCTGTTTCGCCATGCGCGACACCTCGAAGGCGGACACTGAAGTTGTCGTGGTGCTCTACCTACCTTCATTTGATGAAAGTGACGATGAGGCCCGGTACGAGGTTCATAGCAGCATCATTCGCACCTGTAGTATGCACACCCACTCCCGGCCTATGGTTGTGCCACTAAGAGTTCAAGACATGCCCAAGTCCACACTAGGCAAACTGTCGCGAACCAAACTGAAGGCATCCCTGGAAGAAGGCGTCTTCGCAGACCAAAAGGCCACCAATGACGAAGCCATTGCAAGATATCGTCAGAAAGTTCGCGGTCAGCCTGAGTCCATCGAGGAGGCAGCAATTCTGTATATCATCGGGCAGCAGCTCGAAATGGGATTCGAAGACGATTTCTCAGTCAACGACTCCATCTTCTCAACGGGCGCAACGTCCATGGATCTCGTGGCCATCATGCAGCGCCTGAACGGGTTCCTGGCAGCCTCCGGCCACGAAAGGCTCATCCGCCTAACCGACATCCTGAAGAACCCCACAGCCAAAGGTATCGCGTCCCGTGTCGCCATTTCCACAGGGAAGAAGAAGCACGAGTACGACCCCGTTGTGACTCTACAGCCGCACGGGACCAAGACTCCGCTCTGGCTCGTGCACCCCGGCGTCGGGGAGGTGCTCGTCTTCGTCAACCTCGCGCACCACATCACCGACCGGCCCATCCACGCCTTCCGCGCGCGCGGCTTCAACGCAGCGGAGGGCGAGACGCCGTTCCATGCGCTCGGGGAGGTCTTCGAGACGTACCGCGCAGCCATCAAGAAGCGGCAGCCGCACGGCCCGTACGCCATCGCCGGGTACTCGTTCGGGGGGATGGTAGCGTTTGAGGTGACGAAGCTGCTGGAGGCGGGCGGCGACGAGGTGCGGTTATGCGGCAGCTGGAACCTGCCGCCGCACATCAAGTCCCGCATGCGCGAGCTGCTGTGGGACGAGTGCGTCATCCGCTACCTCAAGATGTACAGCGACCCCGCGCGCTGGGACGAGCTCGGCCTCGACGAGGAGTACTACTTGCTCTGGGTGGGCCTCGCGTCCAACATGCAGGGTCTTGCCGTCGATTACGAGCCCGAGGGCAGCGTGGCGAACATGGATGTCTTCGTTGCGGACCCGCTCAGCCACGTGGCCAAGAACAGGGAGGATTGGATCCAGAATAGACTGGCGGCTTGGAAGAGCTTCGTGCGGAGCGATGTGCGCTTCCACCACGTAGAGGGCGCGCATTACACGATGCTGAATCCTGAGTACGTGGTGAATTTCGCTAAGACATTGCGAAGAGTGCTAAGGGAGCGAGGGCTGTAAAAGGCGATGTTTACCCCCGACTCTACGTCGCCAGAAAAGCTAGGTACCATGCATACCTAGAGGCAGTTACCGTAGCTTTACCTAAATAGAAATATTGGGATAAAACAGTGTGCAAGTCTATCGTGGCAACTGGAGAGCTACCTACATGATCGAAAAATCTGACGGCAATTCCTTAATTTCATGTAGACAACAAGTAGGGTATTTCATTGTTATAGACAGCTGAGTATTAGTCTTATAAGTCATTCAATGGGCCCTGAGGTAAAGATTCCCGTAATATCATATATTACTAGTATTAGACATTGACAACAGGATTCCACCTCTCTTGTAGATCAATAACCCAGGCTTTCTGTTTCGGTGAGATCAATATCAGAAAACTCGACGACTAACAGTACCTAAAAGGCAATTATGGCCTCCATATTATCACGCGGCGTGGTTACGAACCCCTTAGACTGAATCCTGCCAAGATAGCTGGGTGAATATATTAGCCCGCCATACCATGAACACGTGGTGGCATGGTAAAGAAGGTATACCATGCGTCGCCATCGTCAAGAACACTATCATAAAGGCTTGGAATAGAATAGGCTTGTCTAGGKGATTAACGTTAGGKGAATAAAACTCCAAGCGGTAAGTGATGAGACTTACACATATTGCCACTCTTTTCCTTCATCGTCATCGTGATTCTCCTCGTCCTCATCGGACAAGCGATTTTCATTTCAGTGGATACTCTGTGTCTCGACCACGATTGCCATAACCTCTTCACAGGCATAATTAGGCTCACTGTCACCACGTGCGGCCTCCACCCTCTTGAACTGGTCTAGAACCTGCTCGTTCACATAGAGGAAGTAATCATACCGGGGGCGACTAATAAATCGTTTCACTTCCTTCGGCACAGAGGTAGCAACCCAGCGACCAAAGTCCTCTCGAAATTCCAGAACTGTCTTACCTCGGAGACTTTTCTCGCATTCCTTAGTCAGAAGCTCGAATCTTGATTGTAGCTTTACGCTGGCGGATAGTTCTGCTGCGGATGGGTTCCAATACCGTCGAGCAGCCAGATCAGACCACGGCTCGAGGGCGGCCATCGTGGCGGCTTTGACGTAGGTTAAATATCGCTCCCATAGGTCTTGGTCATCGTAGGTCGTACGGTAAATGAAGAAGCCCCATGCCTGACTATCATTGATTCCCGCCTGATAGAGCAGTTTTGGGAGATGATACGGCGGCATATTGGTAGGACTACGAAACTTGAGTCCGGAAGATACACCCACAAGTTCCCCCAGTAGGTCAAGAGTCTTTCATGTAGACTATCAAAATTTGATAAATATAGGCAAAACAAAACTTTGACCTAAAATTAATACTATTGAGTGATAAAAATGGTTCACAGCTGACCAAGACAGCCCCAAAGCTTATTAGCAAGATCCGACCCTCAATTTGAGTTCGCCCCCTTTCTCGTAGGTTTAGGTGGTTCAAATTGGCGTCGACGGCAATATTGGTTTTCTTCCAACATTCCGTTTTTCACTGCTAGATGCTATGCATATTACCGTTCATAACTAAAGACGATAGGATATTATGATGCTAGTTGTCAGGAGGCGGACATTAGTATAAAATGTCCTTAGAGGATACCCCTGAAAGCTTCATCTGGGGATTAGGTAGGTACCCCCTATGGGACATAGAGACATACAGGTAGAGAGCAATTCATATTTCTCTTAGAGAAACAGTACGCAGTGGTCTAAGGCCCTATATGAATACGCGTATAACTTCGTCACCGATTATTTTTCTTATATCCGCCTCGGCTACTACAATCTTGGGTTTATGGGGCTACCAAAGCGCTGAAGCTCTAGCGATTCTAGTCACAAGTTTCCTAGAAATTTCACGGTAGCTAATAGTTTCTTGTCGTTAGTCCCATAGTCATACATTAGGTACCTACGCAGTAGTTCTTGACGAGAAGATGTTAGAAGATGCTTGTCTCAGTCATCTCCCCATTCGCGTCGGGACGTCCGATGATGTTTTACTCAAAAGTTGATGATATAGGCACTACTATACCGTCCAGTCATCATTACGATCCACTCTAGGTTGCGTGTTGCATCAAGTTCTAAAGGCTATCAGCCATATTTGGTGGTAATACGGTCCAACTAGGCGGGTTTGAGCGTGAAATTCTTACTGTCGCACAATTCCTTACGCTCTATACTTTAAATGTATGTAAAATGAGGTTGAAACAAAATAATCACAACTCTAACGTTTGCCCGGCTTATGACTGTGGTTTCAGACCTAGACAGAGAGGGTCACATCGAGATGTGCTTACGGAGCATGAGTCGACAGCAGCCAATCAGCGCCCGCAGGATATCGTACCGATGGAGTGGTTGTGGCTGGGTCGCCTCGCCTGCCCACCCACTTATCTCACCCAATCTGCAGCCAGCGGTCGGAACCCGGCTTCCATTGCCAATCGGCCCGGCGGGCGCCATGCCGCTGTCCAAGCCACGCACAATGAGATCCTTCTTTTTTTTTTCTCTTCTTTTCCCAATCGTCATCGGGTAATACGGTCATACCTGGTGGCAAAAACGTCCCTACACGTGGTGACAGTATCCCCTTATTTCAAATCGGATCCGGGGGGCTGGCCCCCCATTGCAGGTCCGTGTAACCCTCGTTGCCTATTGTAGGATGCGCCATTGCGCGAAGAATGCCCAATTGGGGGTTTGAGGCTGAACGTACGTTCAGATACGGCGTACGGTCAGTCGGCTGGTTACCTGCAATTGTGGCAAGGCAGACTTGTTCGTTTGGCATAGGTTGTGGCTTGATCTGGTAACGTAACAAAGTGGTGGCACGGAAGAGCAGTTACGCGCATGAACGCCATGCGGCTGACTCTTGCATGGGCTACGACCGTTGAGATGCAGACTTCGGAAAGGGTAGATTCTAGACCTTTCGGCGCCGGTACCCTCTTGTGATGTTTCGGTAGATAGCCCACATGGGTCCAATTGCCTACTGAAGGCTACTTACTTTCGGTCACTATCCGCGAGGCTTAGTTCGAGTCCGAATGATTCCTCCGGTGACTCTTGGTGCAAGTCTGAGATATGACTGCCGATCATCAAGATTCTGAGTCAAGTTGAGACAATGCAGTGTAACAGCTATACGACGTACTTTTTGGGTTTAGTTAAGATCACAATGGCATGACGTATAACGGCACGGCATGCTCTACGGTTACCATGCTATAGATTATCAGCTCTGTGGCTCGTCATAGGKGAGAGTTCATCCGTGGGGGGACAGCCTAGGATGTTAAGGGCAAGTTACGCTCGTATGTCTCAGTTCTCTTCTACCAAGTCATGTCGAATCATTTGGGGCATAGAAGCGAGTGGCTTGTCATGCTGAAGCCACAGATAGCTAAAATAGGTATGTAGGTATTCTACAATGGCGTTATTTACGCTGATCAGCTAGCTTCTTTCGTTCAAGTCAAAACGGGAACCAATTTAAAACATAACGGGTGGTAAGGCTGAGACAGGATTGTATCAACGTCAAATATAGCCTTGCCAAAATACTTGATAATAGCTTGAATGATGACCCTGGTGGTGATAAGCCGGGGGTGCCGTGAAACTTTGGCCTATATTAGCTCTCCTCTATCTCATGAGGTAGAAACAACTCAATGAATATAGCTATTAATATGTGACTCTAATAATGTTTTGTCTCTAATCATTGTATCGGTGAAGGTGAAAACCCCTATTTTCGTTGTCCATATGTGCTGCAGTCAATTGTATCATGTGATGCGACATCGCATCGGACCTTGATTTAGGGGTAATAGTCAGCTCTTACTACTTCACAAACTAATAACCTAGCCCCCTTCTCGCTAAATATTTTCACGGCGCTGGGACATTTAGGAGAATTGATGTAATGTGGTGAATATACCGAACTGGTTCGGAGAGTAGGTCGATTGGTGGTCGCCGACGATACCATATCGTACGATTATAATTGCTTCATTTATTTCTAAACTATGCCGCCTAGCGGCAATGAGACACCGAAATACGTGATGTGTAGTAAGCTGCACGTCTCTTGATTTCAGTTGCTTTTAATAAACCTCTTTTCGTTGACAAGGCGGTTCTGGCCCCGACGGCTAAGCCTATGGTTTCTGAAGGAATCTCGTATGCCTTGCCCCTTTCAGTATGCACTTAATTATGGATAGCACCATCTTTTGCCTTACGAAAATTGGGTTCCTAAGTCAATCCCTGAAGAGTATAAAATCAACCTTGACCAAGGTTACACAAGCGACCCCTATATTCAACATATCTGCACGAATTGGGCATATTAACCCGTGGTCAAATTGGCCATATTGTGGTTAATTAAAATGATCTTCGGTCCCGAATAAGTGCTTGGTCGCGAGTGAAATTTTGACCTGCTATCTGTTCTATTCGCAGCATATCGTCTACTCCTACTTCTGTGCCAGTTTCGTGCATCGTGGAAATATCGAATCGTTACACAGCTGTTTAGGTAATGAATTGGAAATTGTTAGGATGGGTGTCCCTATTATTGCTATAGAAGCCTATAGAACAAATTGCGGTGTGCTAAACTGGGAAGAATAGGATTCACGAACGCGTAGACCTCAATGCGATTCCCCGACTATACGATGCATGCATTCCATGATGTAACATAGCACAACATTGCATAACGTTGCATCTGAAACATGCATATGCATAGCAATTTTTTTCTTCCCTTTTTTTCGCCATAACAACTTCGTCTTACCTGGCAGTGCCGTTCCTGCATTGTCCTTGCAGCAACAGCGCTTTTGATTGACCGCATACTGAAACTGACAGGCCGGCTTCTTATGTGCAATGCTTATGATGGTCTCACAACCTTTGCGTCATGCCACGTGTGTCCTCCTAAATTCTGCAGTGGTCCTCTCCAGGGTCGCGGGGGCGTTAGTGAGTCGCACGGCCATCGCATGTGTCCCTAGGTGGTGACCGGAGCGACAATTACTACCCATAGATCGCCTCAATGTATCCCAATATCTCGGTGAAAATGTGGTGTGGCCCACAGGTGACGTCTCGAAGATAACTCTCGTGAGCTGGAACTGCAAGTCACAGCTTCGGCTATCAACGACTTTTGAATGCATAGTAGCAGCCAGCCCGGAAAGCGGTTGCCACGCGTCGGAAATCTGTCATGTAACGCAGTGGCTTGACGCGACTCAGCTGCGCTCCGGAGAGGCGTGCGTAGAATGGTCGAGAGTCGGCAGATCTGAGCCGCATCCGGGTCCAGAGGGCTGGGACTCCAAGTTTATGCGTCGCATTGCCGGACTTTCTTTGAGGTAGCTCGTCCAGCAGAGGTGGGTTTGTGGATTTGCCAATTCGCTGGGAAACCATGGTTCTGCGTGTTCGCTTATGGTAACTTGCCTCATCACGAATGAGCTGGACCCCAATACCTAATTCGAAATTTGGATAAGGGGTTATCCCAGGAAATCCCCAAAGTACCCGCTGGAGAATCTGCACGACAATAAACGAAACATCTTCCCAAGGCTGCAATTAGCACCAAGGACAGCATTACCAACAAATTATCAAGCCGTTGTGTAACGTACCTAATTCAGTCTAAGCCCTACTTTGATTAGATCTTCCGCGAAAGCTGAGAACTCGTGGGGGATGACAAGCACTCTCCTAGTTGCCTGATCTTTCGAGCAATGATTCCGAACTGAAATGAGGAACCGGCCCTTCATCAACTCTGGCGCTGGGCGAAGAAGGATGCCTTGTGGAGACTGAATTTAGAGCAACTACCGAGCCTTGTCGCGATCAATTGGACGGAGTCGTCAACCATGTTCCTATATCAAATTGAGCTATATCGCCGACAATGTGCGGCGATGGGGTCCGAAAGCCAGTCGAAATGTTATATCTAGGCAGATTAAGCCCCGTCGCGAAGGGGTGGCGAGAACATGAAACAAACGCCTACCGAAGTTGAGGCGATTGGGGGCCAGAAGACGTCAAAACAAATACTATGTATATCAAGTGGATAAAGCAAGTTGATTAATCAGAAACTCTTCAATTGGACATCGCAGTACGACTGAATCTATCCATAGCTCGCGGATACCCCGGGGTGGCCTGACTCACCATCGGTTGGAATTACGCAAATTGAGTCATGGGTGAAGTCGAAAGCGTATATCTGTTCACTCACGCAAGTAAATTAAACGCCGATAAGCACAGAGTATAGAGGTATGACGGTCGTCGCCGATGGTCCATGAAACATGAGTGCTATGGTTATACCAGATTCTTCAGATTCTTATGATCTCAAAGCAATGCCCTCCTGCCGTCACGCCTGCAGCTGATCTCTCTTACCTAAGGCTATGCTGGAAGGGCAGTCATGGTGGTGATACAACGGTTGCTAGTGGTGGAAGGCGGGAGGTATAGCGGGTATAGCATGAAAAAAGTGGGATGGAGGTGCATGGAGGTTGTAGTGTAAAAGGCGTTTAGGTGGTGGTGAAGAGGGTAAACAGTAAGAATGATTAAGAATGATTAGGCAGCGGAAATGTTCCGTGACGTCTAAATCTGGGTGGCAGTGCGATTATGACAAAAGAAAGACCGCTCTTTCCACTGGGATTGGGTCATATCGCGACTGGCGACACTGACTTGCATAGAGCCCTGGGAGGCATAGTAGCCTGAGCAGGTGCCTGCCACCCTCTATGGTATTCTAAGGCACGTCTAAGGCGTGCAGCGTGCTATGATAAGGTTCTACGGACAAAAACCAAGAAATTCTATTAATAGGCGGACTAATTATCCCACTTTAGCAGTGCGATAAGCGCTAAATTAGCCCCCCCACCAACACAAGCAGGACCCAAGCAGGACCCAAGCAGACCCCAGCAGACCCAAGCAGACAGGACCCTTGAACTCTACGATGTACTGCGAGCTGCTGCGAGGTGAGTGGCCGTGAGTTGCCTGTGAGTGGTCGAGTGGTATTCTGGTATTCTGGTAATCTTGGCACCTCGTGGCATCCCCTGCAATCCCAGGCAAGTCCAGAGATGTCGATTGTAGATGCACAGATAAGATTGGTCGGCCGAGCGATTCCTGTGCATTTTCAGCTGTATCACAGTAATTGTTTACCGCCCGGATCTCAGTTGACATGCCTTCTGCTGCCACGGGCCATGCTGCGAGAGAGATCACCCATGGATTTGCGGATGTCTCATCTCGTTAGTTGATACGACATTGATCCAAAAGTCCCGATCCCCTGTATTCGTTCTGTACCTGCAGACACAACCCTCTGCCCGGTGCGGATGAGCGGGTACGCGATATTGAAGCCACAGCTGTCCTGTGCTTCGTCTTTCGTGCAACCGGAGACAGTACTGACCTCCCCGGCACCCTGTTCCTAGTCCGGGATTGGTTGAGGCCCGGTCCGTCTCGTTTTCGAGAATTGATTTTGGGCTGAGTCACCGGGTAGGCGATGACAAATGTCGATAACTAACGGTATATGGATGGAATAATGATGTGCCTGCTCGGCGCAATGGTTTTTGTGATTATTAAGGTATCCAGAGATAAGCAGCAAATAGCCAAGAAACAGTATTACAACCACTTCTCCCAGTGAATCTCATTCAGAACGAGTATACTCGGTATTGACCGAGTAATCATCATCGCCCATTGCCTATCCGAGCATGGTGGACCACGTTCTGTAGATGTATTATGTCTGCAAGAAGAAAGGACCCCCTGTTCTCGAGATGCAACAAATAGACGGAAAAGGGCCGTTGATGTGTACTAAATTGGGGGGTACCTTGCAGAGATGGATGAACTACGATGATGCGTGATGCTGCAATGCGGTATGTATGTAATGCCGCATAGTAATTTTTTTTTGGTATGGGTCATAAGTTTTGGGTGTAGAGGAAATACTACCATACTGCATCATTATTTGGGGGGGGTTGTGTGTAGGGTAGCGAGGTGCCATGGCTCGGGAAAATTGTCACTTGATTGGGTGAAGTATTGAAAGGCGAATTAGAAAAAAAGATGAATTGTTATTATTATTTATGAGTAGCCAATGATATCAAATCCCTTTACATCCTATACGTACCAAAGAGCAATAATACAGCAGCCCATTGGCGAAGGTAAGATGTAAGAGTACCAAAGAAAAAAAGAGGCCGACCACGAGGACCTCAGCCCTATGGCAACATGGATCCAAAAGCGGATTAGGGCCCCGCACCTGGCCCCCAAATTTAGAAGGTTTACTGGCTTCCATGGGTTTTCTTCGCGCCTTCTATGCAGGTCAGTATCTACATGTACCTACACTAGCCTACCAGCAGCCCGCAACCGGCTTACGACCTGATACCAACAGTCTGGTGCCGCAATTCTCTGAGTACTTCCGCAACCACCCTCCTTTTCAGCAACGCAGCAACACGAAAAGCGCCATATAGCCCGATCCAGAAATGGCAACCCTCATTCAGAACCAAAAATGGCCTTGGTCGTCCCGAAAATTACCATAGCCCTGGCACGGTTGCTTACATTATGTCGGGACCTTTGCTGACACGGCTTGCAAGGGTCCAACGTGGCCTCGTACTCTCTGCGTACACCCCCAAACCCACAAGTCTGAGACTCGACATCTTCGGTACGGATCCTAACCAAGCGTGACTCCCCTTCGAGGCTGAAGGAACCGCAGCACTATCAATGTCATCACCACCGGCAGACTGGATTCTCAGCCGGGGTGGCCCTGCTCACCAACAGACCCCAGGGCCCGGTCAGCTTCAAGCTAGGAACGACCCGCGGACCACTCAGTTCATCGAGACTAGGCTGTGTCCGTATAGAAGCCGGACAAGATATATATAAGCTTCATGGCTTCCCGTTCCTAAGGCATCATTCCTCATCATCATCACAGAAACATCAAGAACAATAACAACTACTTCACTACAAACAACTGTATAAACATTTTCAAGCTCTACTGTTTTCATATATACCATCTTCATTCTCACCATTTCCTGCTTCAATATCAACACTTTCACAACCACAACATTCGCAATGGCTGGTCTCACTTTCGCTGCTTCCTCCCAGATGGCCAACTTCGGCCGAAGCGGATACAACAAGGACGGTGACAACGAAGATGACAAGCGCAACTTCGGACGCAGCGGCTACAACAAGGACGACTCTGACGACGACAAGAAGAGCTTCGGCCGCAGTGGATACAACAAGGACGGCGACGACGAAGACGGCCGATGCTTCCTCAACTTCGGCCGAAGTGGATACAACTAAATGTCCAACGCCCGACAACAATGGCGATGAAAACCAATTACATCCATTAGACCAGATGGTCCTTGCCGCTCGCGCGGATACCGGACCATCTTAATATCCCGCCATCGCCTTCGCCTTCATGCCACAGCCAGCTCAGCCCATCAGTTCCGTCGCGATTGAGACGCGACGGACTGAAAGGGGCCTTGTATACCATGTATACCATATTCGATCCAGTTTCCTTTGTTTGTTCAGCATCAGACCGGCGTTTCAAACACTATTCAGCATTTACAACTTGTACCATTATGGCTGTACGATACCATGGGAAGAAAGACTAAAGATTATATCATAGACTATAGACACGCGCTCACGCGTAACCTTGTATCATTAGCATGCATTGGGATTAGACACTTGATGACGGACAGGGAAAAAAAGCATTGACGGGATGACGGGAAGCATAAAGACGGCGATATAGGCGATTGTTACATCTTTACATTCATCTTGGTTTTCAACAATTTTTATCAATTCAATCACTTTCCTACACAAAACCTGCCTCGAGTTAGCTGGTGACACTAATGCAACAAGTGCCGGCACTTACTTCTCGAAGATGACGCCAAGGATCTCCTCCACATCGCCTACTTCTCCGCGTCCAGTTATTCGCCCAAGGTAGTTAGCGGCGTAACGGAGATGTTCAGCTGCCATAGTGATGTCGGTGTCGTGACTGTGATTTGCGTTGGGAACGCCATCGTGAGCCGCTAAGTCAGTAGCTCCAACGCTCTCGAGGTAGCTCTCCAGGTGGCCCCTACACTTTACGAGAAGCTGCCTCTGACGCTCGGTAACGCCATGGAGGTCTTGTAAGGTGGCGGGAAGAGATGTCATATCTCTAAACGACGACACCAAGTGATCGGTTACCCGCCTTATTCCCCCTGGATCGATCTGGTCAGAACCTAGATCTTGCGCCTCCTTACAAGAGATGAGTATCGGCTGAGCTGTCTTAAAACCTTCCACCTTGCTAAGAACCTCTTCTGTGAATTGCTTCACGAGACTACGTAGCTCCCCACTAGAAACGGCATCCCGCTTGTTGACTACCACCAGACGTTCCTTGCAACCTGCCGCTAGTCTCAAAGTCTCCATATCAAATCGAATATGGGGTTTGCCAAGAGTATCCGCCTCGACGGAGGCGAGGACGATGATGACATCAGATTGGGTGGCTTTGACCCTCGCTCGGCGGATTCCCTCTTCTTCAATAGCCCCGATCTCGACCTCGGATCCTCGCCGACCCGTATGATCCTTCTCAACGGCACTTCTGAACCCGGCTGTATCGGCAAAGGTGCATAGATACCCCCGAATGTCCAGATTGGCCTCGATAATATCTCGTGTAGTCCCAGACTCCCCTGAGACGATGGATGCTTCCCGCCCCACTATTTGGTTCATCAACGAGCTCTTGCCCACGTTCGGTGGTCCCACAAGTGCGATTTTGATCCCATTACGAAGAAGTTCGCTCCGCTCGCTTGCGCCTTCGTGCACGTGTATGCTCTGCAGGATCTGCTTAATCTGCTGAGTCACGTTACCCACAAGAGACGCGGGTGATTCGTCAAAATGCTGGTCTTCTGAGAAATCAATGAGAGCTTCCATCTCTGCCCGGGCTTGCAAGAGCTGCTGACGCCAGTCTTCGTACGTACGACCTAGCGCACCGCTGCTGCCGCGGACCGCCGCGCGTCGCTGCTGTTCCGTCTCAGCCGCGAGGGTCTCACTGAGAGCTTCGACCTGGGCCAAGTCGAGCCGGTCATTGAGAAAAGCACGCTTGGTGAATTCTCCGGGCTCGGCGTAGCGAATAGGCCCCCCGGCGACGCACTTGGGAATCGCTGCGAGAACAGCCTTCACGGTTGCACTGCCTCCGTGGACATGCAATTCCAATACATCATCGCCGGTGACTGTCCTTGGGCTCGGAAAGAAAAGCACCAGGGCCTCTGCATCGAGGATCTCGGATCCATTCGACTCCGGATGATACAGGGTCCTTATGGAGGCATAGCGGGGTTTCAGGGAAGTTTTATTTGGACAGAGCCCATCGTATATCTTAGATCCTATCAGTCATAGTTGTCATGGTAAGTGAGTAAGCCATACAGATTTGGACGAAGGCCCTGAGATTCGTATCACCGCGATACCAGCCCTTCCTTCAGCTGTTGACAATGCGTAGATAGTGTCATCGCGCTGCTGGAGAGGAGATTGGCGAGGGAATACATCCACATGGTCGATCGAATTAGGCCGACCGGATGTTGAGATACCCCGCGGAGCTGGGAGAGCCTGGCGGCTTATATGGACGGGTCTGATATTTCGGGACCACCTAGAACAGGTGAACAAGCACCTTCTGGCAGTGCGATACATGAGCTAAGCGCCCTTTTAAAACCCCTGTCAGGAGCTTCGACTATTTGGTGAGAACCATGGGACAATAAACAATCGAATAAATCAGATTAATTCCAGCAATGTCAAGTCATTTGGAGAGTACGGCTCAAGTGAATAGGTTGTGAAGTAATTCGAGTTAGACGGCATAAAAAGTTGAAGATGAGAATAGTACAACGCAGAAGTACCTACGAGCCGGCATTGCACGCTATCTGATTGGTCCGAGCTAGCGGGCGCTAACCCATTCTAGGCTGACCGCCTTTGGCGCCCGCTGGAGACCCTCTCCCGCAATGGCAGAATTTTTTTGAAAAGTTTCCAGACCCGATACCTAACATGAATTTCTGGGCCTGGTTGCTTGCCTCTTCAACTTATCGATCAATCGTCGCTCAACCTGCCTAATTGTCTTGCACATCCGATTGAACTCGATATCCAAGCAAGATGTCGGACGAAATCATTTGGCAGGTCATTGACAAGCAGTTTTGCAGTTTTAAACTGAAGTGAGCTTATCACAAATGCCTGCCTTCGACTACGAGTACTGACTTGGAATTAGAACGACGAAAGAGAAGACTTTTTGCCGAAATGAGTAAGGAGCGAACTTAGGATACTGGCCTCATCGAAGCGTACTGATCGTTGTTTAGGTATAATGTGACGGGTCTTTGTAATAGGCAATCGTGCCCTCTCGCCAACTCTCGCTATGCCACTGTCCGGGCGCATCCCACGAAGGGCACCTTGTACCTGTATATGAAGACTATTGTTGGTTCCCCCTATTCTTCCTCCGTCTTTTGTCACTAATCGCATATAGGAACGAGCACATACACCAGCGAAGCTATGGCAGAGAATCAAGCTGTCGCAGAACTATGCGACTGCTCTAAAACAGATCGATGAACACCTCATCTACTGGCCCAAATTCCTTGTCCACAAAGCGAAACAGCGTGTTACCAGACTTACGCAAGTGGCGATAAGAATGAGAAGGCTAGCTAAGGAAGAGGCACGTCTAGGCGAAAAGCTCGTACCTAAGATGGCACCCAAGATCAGGAGGCGAGAAGAGACTAGAGAGCGGAAGGCCGAGGCCGCTGCCAAGTTAGAACGCACGATCGAGCGTGAGCTTATGCAGAGACTGCGCGAGGGTGCATACGGTGACCAGCCGCTCAACGTTAGCGAAACTATCTGGAAGAAGGTTCTCAATGCTATGGAGCGCGAAGGCGAGGGCAAGAGAGACAAAGATCTCGATCAGGGCATCGAGGAAGAAGATGAGGAAGAAGAGGAAAGTGAGCTCGAATACGAGGAAGAAGAAGAGGATGATGTTCCTGACGGAGCTATTGAATATGTCAGCGATTTTGACGAGAGCGAAGATGACCTTGAGGATATTGAAGATTGGCTTGGAAGCGACGAATCCGACAAGGAAGAGGATTCAGAAAGCGAAGACAGCGAGGTTGAGGCAAAGAAGAAGGCTGTTGGCGACAAGAGGAAGAGAGCGCGCGTCATCACTGCGAAGTCGAAGAAGATTGCTCGACGCGGCAGGGAGATTGAACATGAGCACGAATATGAGCGGCATAGAGACGAGCTTGCTTTCTAGAAAGCAGGAGTTGGTTGGAGCTCAATCATACGGCATGTCTCACTGCAGCAGAAGTCTTTTGATACCCTTTCGATACATGCATCCCAGCATATCTCACGAATATAGATGCGCAACTTCGTCTTTCTTGTGCGCAAAGTTTCGGCCGAATGCGATGCATCTCTTCAGGTATTCAAAATGATAAGTGATTAATGATGTTGTATTTTGTGCATCGTCGATCTTTATTTGTCAATTGGTAGTGTTCCAGTATTCTAGTGAACAAGCCATTATTGGTCTCTGGTAGCATTCAGGGGAGATAACTTGCCCAGCTTTGGCGGGGCATCATCCACTGCATTTACCCACCGGCGCCTGGCATTGATGTCAATCAATCAATTAATCTCGAACCAAACCCTTTGAAACGCATTCCTCACCACCCTTTTTCTCTACAACACATAGACCGAGACTTAAACCAGTCTACCTTATCTCGCGATCGATTTACTCTCTCTTCCATTCGGAAATTCACTGGGTACCTACATGCACTCAGCCTACAATACAGATTCTAGTCAAACTACATAGGCGACTACGCGAACGAGCCTCCTCGCACAAACGCGCCCCCTTCGGACGCATCTAACCGAGAACACAGTCCCCCAAATCCCCCAAGCCTCCCTCCGGAGCACAACACAGAATACAGCATGTCGGCCTGGTATAGCAACATTGTCGGTGCAACGACATCGAAAATATCCAATCTCCAACGAACGTTCCTCAGCAGCGAAGCCGACGGCGACACCGAAGACGATACCCACGTCTGCAGAGTACTACGATCATACTACACCGAGAAGGGCAAGCCATTCCCTTCGTGGCTCCCTCCCGATCCCAAAGCACCTCCTCCCGTCGCGGCGGTCTACTCTCAACCATCGGCGGTCGGATCGAGATACGGAGGTCTTACTCAGCAGCCGCAGGGCGGTCTAAGCTCACTTTGGGACAGCAATCCCGTGTCGCAGCCACAAGATGCGCAGAGTCTACGGAGAGGGAGAGGCGCACCTCCGCCTGCGCGGAATAACGACCCGAGAAACAACATGTTCCGTAACTCGGACCCGATAGGCCCCGGACGAGAAGATGTATCGGCTAGACCATTACCAAGCCAAAGAGCCGGCAGTTATCAAAACGCAGGAAACTTTGGAAGAGATACGGCACCACCGGCGTCTGGCGGCTCGGCACAGGATAGGCTAAAACAGCGGCTCTTTGGCGGCTCACGAACAGCGAGTCCCGCGGGAAGCGGACCATTCAATCCGCCGCCACAGAACAATGCTAGAGGTAACAACTACGGTGGTGGTGGAGGCTCTGGGAGCTACGAGGACAGGTTTGCGCCTGGAGGCATGTATGATGGGGGCTCTAGTGGAGGTAGGGATGACAAGCCTTTCATGGCGGCGAATTCACCATGGGCGAGCAATGAGGCTGACTATTTTGGAGCAGGGAGCGGGGGCAGACCTGGCGGCGGTCGACGGCCTGGAGGGTTGCCTAGCGGACCTCGGATGCGATGATGTTTTCAGGCGGGAATTGAAGACAGGCTACAAGTTAATTCTGTACGGTCGAAATACGGTGGGGGGGTTGGTCACCACAGCTTTGCAGATGTTGGAGTGAGGAGTCAGGACAGAGGGCTATGTGAGGCTATATCGAGGGCGAAGATGCGACTGTTGAGGCGTGGATCCAGCTGTCTTCGTGGTGTTCTGTTCCGCCTATGGCTGCGCCCCTTTCGGTCCGTTCAACCATGCATTTCCGCCTCCGCCCGCCATTCGGAGAGCTACCGAACACGACGGTTTGTCACGATCATGGAAAAAGGGGGAGGAAATCATAATCTGCATCATTGGTCGTTGGCTGCGGGAGCCTGGCGCTAGAAAGAAGGATGAAGTACATTGAAGCATTGGATCGCGGATCATGCGAGCGCTACGACTCTTGGCTCTTGTGTATACTCCTTGTACAATAGGGACTGAAGGAAGGACATAATACTGTTGCCTATTCTTTATTGCGTGTTCGATGCGTGGCCATTAACTTACTCCTTCGTGTCCACACCCCTGCATTGTGATTTGACTCGTCATACACGTATAGTGCATGCATCCGTGTGGGTAGGTAGAGTGAGTGAACAGCCCGATAAATTTAGGAGGCTATTCCCTTGGATGCGAAATACGCAAGTTGGTGGCTCCATTGTATACAGACAGCAGTAAAAACATTATCAATGTCACGAGCTTGATTTGTCACGCAGACTTCTAGCCCCGACCCCCAGCAGCCCCAGCAATGGAATGCAGATGACTGGGCAATTGCAAGCTAATGCTGCAGGTCTAAGTACCCGAATTTAGCTCCTCTCTAGCGGTTGTTATAGGTACCTACACCTACATCCATTCTATACCGTTAGCCCTAGAGCAGCTACAATTCCAAACCCCCAACCCCACCAACACAAACAGTGGGTTCCAAGTTGGCCGCGTGGTGGGGCGAAACGAAGCACCTGCTGTCTATTATTCACCACCTACCCCCAAAGGTCTCAACCTCATGCTCACATGTTCCTTCGCAAATTTAGCTTCACAGGATTGCAGGCGCGAAAATACCAACATCCAGGGGTCTGGATCCCGTAATCCAAATCATCTCGAGATTATCTTCTCGCCAACCTACAGCATCCAGCTCATCCGGACTGGATAGCTTCACMCCCCGCCATGACATCAGATCCCCCACCGGATCGAGCCAGCTCGCCAACAGGCAGCTTCTACGCTATGAGTGACGATGAAGAGAGCGAGTATGGCACCATCACGCATACCGAAACGGGAAAGGGTGTCAAGCTCTTGTATTCCAAAAGCAAAGTCTATATCCATCCAACGCCATCAGCAAAGGATAACATTCCAGGCTTCATAGCATTGTTACAGCAGAAATCGCCTCGTGGCGAGCGACCAACTTCTTCCTCATCTGCGAGCTCGAATTCACCCGCTTCCGCGGATCTTCTGCTTGCTTGGCTCCCTGAATCTTCCCTCGGCGAGGCTGCTAGCATCTACGTGAAGGTAGACTTGACCGATGGCGATTCCCCGCCAAAACAGAGCTATCTCGTACCGCCGCCTCCCACCGTAACCACCCATAAAGGCTCGATCGGCCATTACGCTTTCGCCATACCAGTTAGTGCTATATACTCTCTCCTAGTGCGCCCGCCGAGCCTAGGATGGTGGTTTGGGTCTCTGGTAATCAACACCCGGGCCGGTGACAGCTTCCCAGCCTTATTCTTCCACGACAGCGAATGCCAGTCGACCATACTTCAGAAGAAAAAGCGAGCTAAGGAGAGTTTCAACCCCTTTGGCGAAAATGGACAGATGTTCTGGGGAGGCGATGAAGTTCTCCGGTGGCTGAAACGCTACGTCCGGATTGAAAGGAGCGGAGCTGAGCCGAATATCTACTTAGTAGAACCCACCAAGGAAGATAGTGAAGCCTTCGGTGGGAAATTGACGTCCAGTACGGCTTCATCGATTGGAAGACGTGATAGTTCTCAGGGTCTGTCCTCGCGCCGTGCTGCTGGGGCTTCAGCAGGTAGCTCTAGCGGCCAGAATGACGCTGGCATGGACCCCGTTATGAAGTTTGTGAAGGAGACCGGCTGGAACCTCCTGGAGAAGTTCAGCAAAGTCACTACGTTTACCCGAAGGACCGCTCAAAATATTATAGACGACCCAAGACTCCCACCCCAAGTGCGGAGGCTGATGAGGAACCCTGAAGTCCAGACATTACAAGACGAATTTGATAGCGCTAGGATATATCTCGCCAGATGGGCAATGGGAATAGCTGAACAAAGCGAGAGGGACCGAAACCAAAGAATATGGACCGCTCGCGATGTTATGGAATTGGAGGATACCGATGTTGGCGAGTTCGAGTTACTAGAGACTAGCTCTCTATCACTAGAGGAGCGGAGAAAAACTGTAACACTTAAGGAGTGGAACACCTTTTTCGATCCTCGAACCGGACGTCTTGCAATTACCGTCGATGAAGTGAAGGAGCGAATCTTCCACGGTGGGCTAGACCCAGATGATGGTGTTCGCAAAGAAGCCTGGCTGTTTCTGCTTGGTGTATACGATTGGTATAGCACGGCTGAGGAACGAAAAGCGCAAATCGCATCTCTTAGAGACGAATATGTGAAACTAAAGGCCGCCTGGTGGGAGAGACTCGTGGATCTTGGTGGTGAAGGAGACGAAGGCGAATGGTGGCGAGAACAGAGAGGCAGAATCGGTAAGTGTTGTTATCTACCTTCGAAATGTCGTATACTAAACTCCGGGTCAGAGAAAGATGTGCATCGAACTGACCGCACAGTACCAATATTCGCAGGAGAAGACCTTCCTCATCCGGATCCTGACTCCCCTTTTGCTACAGCTGGCACCAACGTCCACATGGAGCAAATGAAGGATATGCTCCTGACTTATAATGAATATAATAAAGACCTCGGATACGTCCAGGGAATGTCTGACCTGCTAGCACCAATATATGCCGTCATGCAAGACGACGCAATTGCTTTCTGGGGCTTCCAGAAGTTCATGGATCGAATGGAACGAAACTTCCTTCGGGACCAGTCTGGCATGCGAAACCAGCTTCTCACCCTCGACCATCTAGTCCAATTCATGGACCCGAAGCTCTACGCCCACCTTCAATCTGCTGACAGCACCAACTTCTTCTTTTTCTTCCGCATGTTACTCGTATGGTATAAACGCGAGTTCAAGTGGATGGATGTTTTACACCTATGGGAGGTGCTCTGGACAGACTATTTGAGCAGTAGTTTCCACCTATTTATTGCTCTGGCTATTCTGGAGAAGCATCGAGACGTGATCATGATTCACCTGAAACATTTCGATGAAGTTCTTAAATATGGTAAGTTTTTTGAAAATCCCCTTTTGATTCTCTGTTTCTAATTGTGTGCATGCTAGTGAACGAATTGTCAAATACGATGGACCTAGAGTCTACGTTGATTAGAGCAGAGGCCCTGTTCCGCCGATTCCAGCGGCTAATTGAGGCTATTGATAAGAAACAAAACTTCCCACCGCCGAGGGTTCGCAAGGATTCGTCTTCGCCAATACCTGCATCTGGTTCTGAGCCGTCAGGAGCATCTCCACAATCACGGGGAAAAGCACCGGAGCAGGCGCAAAAGACGATCACTCCTGAGTTGCGGAAGTTGCTGAGTAAGCAAGTGGAAATTCTMCCCCGTAAGACAGTCCAGAAGAAACGCGACAGCATCACTGTCGATGGCACCTAGGAGGTAGTCTATCAGGGTGGTAGCTTAGACTAAGTTTTGAGATGAGTGTACTTTTATTACAAGAAGCATGGGTAAGGACGCATTGTGAGAATACGGCGAATGACGCTTAGGGGTTGAAGGGCACGGCGTTAGGCTTATGTAGTATTGCAATAATTAGAAGGGGTCTTGGTCCTTCAACAATCCCCCCCGAATCCTCTCTTCTGACCCAGGGGAGCTCCTGCGATTAGCACCCAGTAGCGTGCGAGGCAGTTAATGTGTGCACATATTGCATTGCGAAGATGTTGATATAATAGACGAAATAAGACATTCGTGATGTTTTAAATGATGCTCCAAAAGATGTAACAGCCTATGCCAACCCAGTTGTAGTCCTTGCCCTCGCTCCGTTGAATTCGCATAGTACGCGTATGCATACACCTATATTACACCGATGCAGACTACCCCTTTTCCATTCTCTTTAACATACACTCTCTTGCGTGTACCGTATCTAGTGTCGCTCGCCGTCTCCAACCACGAGGTCAACCCATTAGAACTCCTGTTCCTCCTGGAAGAACATGCCAAACGAGATGATAGTCCCGTAGATCAGCAGGCCGCCGATGATGCACATGACCATAGCCGGGATGCCGATCAGAGCCGAATGCGCGAGGACGGCGGGTAGAGCTAGAGATTTGGAAGGGCCTTGTTAGCATATAATCCTCTCTCTAGACACGTAGCGACATGTACGCGTAATGCGCTCAAACGCCATCTAATCCTCGTAGCCGGAGGACAAACGGGCCAACGGGGTCGCAGGGGAAGCCTTACCAATTCCCATCACAACCAAGAAACCCGTGCAGAAGCGGCCCAAGTCCAAAACGCCATTTCCGGTGCTCTCGACGAAGTCGTCCGGGTTCGCGCAGCGGCTGGCAATCCAGTTGGGCACGGGCGCCAGCACGTAGGTGGCGACCACGAGGAGCGGGTAGTAGACCTTATATAGCGCGCATGACAGGATCACTAGCAAGAAGCCGATGGCTAGCACGAAGGACAGCGCGATGATCGTCTTAAGCCCCGCGGTCGGCATCGTGGGCTAGTCGGCTTCGGTACGGTACGGTGCGGGAAAGGGAGAGCTGGGTTGGAGGGATGGAGATCTACTCCTGCGAGCCGATTTTGACAAGTCCGAGTGTTGGAGCAATCGGATCCTATTGCGGAACAAAGAAAAGCTGGCTGCGTCGGGACGTGGTTGACGTTGGGGGGTATCGCGGTGGTGTTACAAGATGTTGTCGTCAGACTCAGCCTTGGGGACCGGGCGGCTTTCCTATCACTGGTCTCCCGGGCGTTTGGGGTCCGGAGCTTGAGCCACAGGCTAGGCTTCCCTCTGTCAATTCAAGGTTATTGGCTGTGGCTGGAAACAACTGTACCTTGGTACATAACCCCTGTAATAATGGATGCACTTACCTAAGCCTGGAGCTAGGACACCCGCACTAGTCCCAAAGGAGAGGTGCGACGAAGCTCTTGAGCTGCCTTGCGGCTTGCTACCAAACGTCCTGTAATTCAGAGAGCTCCAGCCCAGCCTTGCGTCTACCACTCAATATCCAACTTGCGAATACCCTCCCGGCGCGTCCACACCACATTTCGACTTCACACCCACGAGAATTAGAGGTCTATAATATTCAAAGTCTGACATCATGTTCAGAAACAACTACGACAACGATTCAGTCACATTGTAAGCTCAAGGCACTCGAAAGGACAACCCTTGTCGGTCGGTACCGCTAACCACGTCCAGCTCGCCGCAAGGGAGAATATTCCAGGTCGAATATGCCGCCGAGGCCGTGAAGCAAGGTTCAGTGGTGGTGGGCTTGGTCAGCAAGACGCACGCAGTTCTAGTCGCCATCAAGGTGCGAAGTCTACTTCCCCCCCGCCCCTCTCTCGAACCCGGGACTATACCAGAACCAAGAGCTAACAACCGTTGCACCCACAGCGAAATGCAGAAGAACTCTCATCCTACCAGAAGAAGCTATTCGCCGTAGACGAGCACGTGGGCCTGGCCATCGCGGGCCTGACGTCGGACGCCCGCGTCCTGTCCAACTTCATGAAGCAGCAGTGCCTATCGCAGCGGCTGACCTACGACCGCGCCATGCCCCTCGAGACCCTCGTCTCGCTCATCGGCGACAAAGCCCAGCTCAACACCCAGCACTACGGCAAGCGGCCGTACGGTGTGGGTCTGCTAGTCGCCGGCGTCGACGAGACCGGCCCCCACCTCTTCGAGTTCCAGCCCAGCGGCATGACCCAGGAGATGCTAGCGTGCGCCATCGGAGCGCGCTCCCAGATGGCCCGGACCTACCTCGAGAAGAACCTGGATAAGTTCCCGGACTGCGGCCGCGACGAGCTGGTCAGACACGGCCTGAAGGCGCTGAAGGAGACGCTGGTCCAGGACCGCGAGTTGACGGTCGAGAACACGAGTGTGGGTGTTGTAGGGTTGAAGGAGCCCGGCAAGAAGGCCCTCGAGTTCTTCAAGGTGCACGATGGCGCTGATGTCAAGGAGTGGATTAACAGCGTGGCGGACGAAAACGAGGGCGGCGAGGCGGGAGAAGGAGAGGGCATGCAGGTGGATGAGTAGACGAAAGGCTTAAGGCTCAAGACTAAAAATGCTTCGTGGTAAACATGGAACCGATATTACTTGCATTTCACTCGGGCGTAAGGACTCCGGTAAGGTGCTTTAGCCTGTGTCGCGGCACCCTCTAGATGTATCAATAGACGACGATAACAAATCACGAAATAAATCGGAAAACTGCGCCCCTGAACCGTAGAAGAACTGGGACAGGAACTGAGTATTGTTATATCTCATCTTCCTCATCGTCAAAGTCATCTTCCCGCCCCATCTCATACAGAATCCTACCACCTTCTCCTGCTCCGATGTCCTTCTGGGCGTCGAAATACGGTAATACTATGCCCTCTCTATCTCTGCGTTGCTTCTCTGTCAAGCCCAAGTTAAACGTAGTCTCCATCTCCTCATCGCCTTCMCCAGCCGCACCCCCCTCGTCGCCATCACTGGGGTCTCTGAAGGCAGGGTGGTCAGAGAGTAGGGATAGCTTCGACATCTCGATCTTCCCGTTCTGCGCCTGTTTCCGCATTTGAATTGTCCAAGGCGTTAGGACAAACTTCTCAGCGACGGCCCTCCCGCTCCGCCGCCTTAACTCCATCTCTAGCACCAGACCCTCTCCCGCTGCAATCTTCTTCTCCCCACCCAGCCCAATCAACACMCCCTCCCGTCCTTCATCCAGCCCCCACTCTGGCTCCTGCAAGCTTCTGTTTTGCGCCTTTCGACGCTCGATAGCTTGGTAGAGACTAGAGACGCGCAGGATAGCGGTGGCGAGGTGGGAGAGGGTGGTCAGGGGATGGGGCTCGTACTCGTTGAAGGAGCGGGGGAGGACTAAGGGCACGTCTGTGTGGTACACGCCGACGAGGGAGATGGCGGGGGKGATGAGAGAGGAGAGGAAGAGAGCTAGATTAGAGGGGGTAGAAGAAGCCAGGGAGTTGAGGGTGTCGACTATGATGAGCACTTTGTGAGCATGCCCAGATGTCCCTAGTGGGTAGTGCGAGGTTATCTCGGCACGCAGCGAGTCCGGGGTCTTCCCCCATGCTTTGATGAATATGTCGACATCTTGGGGCTTCTTGAGAGCCGCGAAGGAGATGAAGATTACTTTGCTTTTGGATACCTACCTTATCGTCAACTCATGTTCACTTGTATCGATGAAGACATGTGAAATCAATCAACAAATGGTGTAGAACAATGAGGGATCAAAATAGTGCAAATGACTCCTTAGCTGAGCAACTACCGACCTTGGCTCTGCTTATGAACTCGCGCACCAAGGGTTTGGCGCTCTGCTCGAGAGTGTCGAGTACTAACGTCAACGGGCTGGCGCTGTCCCGTAGGTTGAGCAATTTCTGCAGCAGAAGAAGCGCATGCGATCTGGCATGCGACTGCGCGGATGACGGCATCTCCTTGTCGTACCTAACGGATATCTGTTGATAAAGTACGCAGTACCCGTCTGCCGACTATTGTCGACAAATTTACCCAAGATGGCTTCCAGGCTCGAGTTAATGGGTACTATGGATCAGGTATCTCAAATGCCGAAACCCTTGGGACGGAACTGGTCGCGGCAAAACCTTATGCACGTTTTTAGGGTAGCTAGCGCTCCCCCGCAGCCCTAATTGTGGGAATTTAACATGCGGGCCCACTATTTTACAGCAAGTAAGATCGGTTCAGGGCAGATCTTCAGGACATCGCGTTAACCCCAATCTTCACCCTAACCTTTCTCATTCGACTTCCTATATTGCCTAATATACTTGACGTCGCGCGATGGCTTGGCGCAATACCACGGACCCTGCTTTAAACGTTACCTTCTCGTCCCACTCTGTACTGGACCAATATGGGCTTATTTTGATATAGTAGAAAAGTAGACGATCATCAAGCTTCGTGCTCCTCTACCGCTACAACGCTCCGCTACTCCTACCACAATAAGGCAATATATTACGCCCATCATGGCTCATCTATGCGAATTCCACGCGGCTCTTCGCTTGAATGGGTAACATTAATATATGATGCTTATTCCCTTCTTGGCTCAATAGGCCTACTTATGCCCCGCAAGCCGGTCCTTTGCTCTCCTTACGTTATGAAAGAGTGAAGATGAAATTTACAAATAGAGCCTGGGGCCCCTTGTTAGGGTTCATCCAAACTCCAAGAACTCCCTGTTGACCTCTATTAGTTGTATCTGGCCGTAGTACTTTATTCCTGGCCTATTCTCACTTGTGCCTACAGCATGGCCGGGTTCATTACACAGACCCTAGTAAGCAGTCTTGCCCTCGGGCTTGCTACTGCTGCCCCTGTCGACCATATGCGAGAGTCCCGCAACTTTGCCGCCGAAGCTGGCCTAGCTATCACGGGTAATTACCACACGCTCGCCAGAATCCCACGGCAACCGGGCCTCTCGCGAACCTTCGATGTTCTTCGGCAAAACCGGAAGAACAAGGCCATTATGGATGACCTCGACGATGACCCAAATGATCCCGAAGGCGTAGATAAACTGAGAGCTGAGCTGCACCAGGTTGAGTATATCATGCAAGTGGGCATTGGGGCTGAGAAATATTATATGATCCCCGATACTGGTAGCAGCGACACTTGGATCGTCTCTGATGGGTTCAAGTGCCTAGACCCCTATTACGGGCAGGATATCCCTCAAGAAGAATGCGCTTTTGGTCCCTTGTTCAGGGGGGATTTCCCTGACGGCAAAATTGACAATCAGAACTTGAATATTTCTTACTTGAGCGGCGATTATTTGAACGGGCCTATGGGATTTGCAAAGTATATATCTCGCTATCATTCAATATAATTGGGCTCTAGGCTAACAATCTCTTAAGCATCACTCTGGCTAATGTGACCATTCCGAAGCAGCAATTTGCGCTAGTGGATGTGGCTGCATTCGGCGGTGATGGGGTGTCAAGCGGGATCCTCGGTCTCGGCCTACGAGGGCTTACCGCAGCCTTTACGGGCAACGACCCCCGTAATGACAGCATAGACAACTTGATAAATTACTCTCCTATCGTCGAGACCATGGGTTCCAGCAAGGCGGCCGATCCCATCCTCAGTTTCGCCATGTCGCGTAATGAGAATAGATCGTTTATCGCCTTCGGCGGCGTGCCTCCTGTCAAGACCGGGGAGTATACCACGGTGCCGATTCAGAAGGTGATTCGCCCCGAATAATTGATCCTCTATGATAATGTGTATTAATATCCGCAATTCTAGGGCACGACAACCTCTGGCCGGACAGACTATTTCTACTACGACATCGAGATCGACTCCATGTCGTGGAACAGCAGCACGATCAACCAGACGGCGACAAATCTGCCGAATATGCTCGTAGACTCGGGCACGACGATTAACTTATTCCCGCGTAATGTAGCGGCGGCCATCAATAACGCGTATTCGCCGGCCGGGCAACAGGAAGACAGTATGGTGTGGAGTGTTCCTTGTGATGCAGTGCCGCCGACGCTTGATATCGTGATCGGTGGCAAGGCTATCCGCACTCACCCAAGTAGCATGATCCTGCCCGAGACGGCGGCCGAGGGTTCGAACCGCTGTCTATCGGGCATTGGTGCCGGACAGACCGGCTCGTACATTCTCGGCGATACCTTCATGCAGGAGATTGTCGCTGTGTTCGACGTCTCGGATAAGAAGGAGCTAAAATTCGCACAGAGACTAGATTAACTTGGGGTAAAGATTGAATATGTGCGTTTATAACAGGCAATTCATCATATCCAGAATTCACTGCTCCCTGTGTCCTGCCTCGATTATTTTCAAGCCGTGAAATGTTTTATATCCTGTCTTACGCTGGTGGGAGAATGGTAGTATATACAAAAATTGTGCGAACTTGCCGAAGGTATTTATTCTAGTATGACTTGATCTGCCTTCTAAGCCATATTAATATCCATCTTCCCATTTCAGGCTATCGTAAAATCACAATTTCCCCCTGTCCGACGTTCTCCCCGCCTCATACATGTTTATAAAACAATCCTATAGCTTCAAAGTCGATTCAGGGGTTGCTGACTAAGCAGAACACCCACTAAAACGTCAAAGCGATGAAAAGACATTAGATTTCACAGTTAGATACAGAAATTATCTAGATGCTTAGGTATAGGGAGGAAGCGAGAAATCTAATTCTGTTTAGTTCGTCTGATTGAACTGCCTTAAGGACTAATTAGGAAGTAGGTGCTCATTCTTAGGGGATATGCTGTATGGCAGCTGATATGGCGATGCTCACCTCGGATCCATCTTTGTAATTGTAGCTTGGTTACAAGTCTTCCATTAGGTGCCCATATGTACCTCTTGGAGAGGTATTGAGCCCCCAGAATTACCTAAGGTACTGCACCCAATCAAAATGCATTAGGTAATCAGCGTTTAATACCATCATATTAGGTACTACGATCAACTCAAGAGCCAGATCAACAATTAATTCAATACCTAGCTAATTTAGCTGACAGGCTGACGTACATATTGACTATTGATCTGGCTACCTAGACCTTACAACGTGCCTAATTGATTAGCTGACACGCTAACAAAGTCAGGAAGACGCAATTTACCAATTCATCACCTTACTATAGGCGGTGATACCCTGTAACTCACTGTAACTTTCTTAGTTTATAGCGCTATACGTCCTATAAGCCACTATAATTATAACGTATCCCTCCTAATAAMCCCATCGACCAACCATGCCTAGTCGTCGCTGATGTGTGGTATTATTCGAGCCGCATCTTCATACTTTAACAATTCTCTTAGTAGCTTTTGGCAAGCGGGCTAGGTGCAGTTTGTTCATTCAAGTAGCATACATCTGCCTTAGAATTATAAAGATGTAAGCTGTAAGCTGATAGACTGGGTAAATTAGTGGCGGCAAGAAGAGGAAAGAGGCATAAATTATAACTTTTTTTTTTAACTGCATTATGCATACCAACCTCCTCAAGTGTACCAATTGCATCGCGTATGCCTGTTTGACTGGCATTTCAATGGTCGAGTTTCTCTGCAAGACTGTTGATGAAACCACATCGTTCAAACAGCTTCTCGCGTTGGAGTTCTCGCTGCCTCTGATGGACGACTGGGGAGTCCATCTCCCCGAACTGCGTACTATCAACGAGTGGGTTCTGCATACCATCACCCTGTGAAGTGAATTCTGCTGTCTCATTCTTGTTATCCGCCAAGTAACAAGCCCCAGTGCCAAGTGGTCCACCAATTAGCTGAAGGCTAACACGCGAGGGGCTGGTAGATTCAATGGGATCGGAGAACGTCTCCGGCCACGGTTCAGAATTGTCATGGTTCGGGTTCCCAGTATAGATAAAGTGAACCAATGATGCCACTATATCATCGGACAGTTTTGAGTCTGATTCTGACATCTGACCCTTGGGGAATATGTTGTTATAAATGTAGTCCATGTCGCTACCATGGATAGTACCCAAGTAAGGCATCCCGGTAGCTCGGAAAAGGGGTGTTACCATACTTTGGTTTAAGTCGTACGCGTAGACCCCAGCGAAGGTAGGATCCAACGCTTTAGATTGCCGCCATACTTCGAAGCCGAAATCAATAGAGGAGCATGTGAATAACAGGTCTCGAAGAATACGTGCGACGCGGAAGTAGTGGACTGGTGCGTCAGGATCCGAATCCTGCTTTCGAGCTTGGTAATTTTGAACATCTACCTCGAAATCAGAGGCAGGGTACAGGGCAAACAGTTTTTGATAGTCGTCATCAGTAAGCGCGTGAGCGAAGTTCCTGATGGGAGTTTTCATGTCCTCTTCAGTCTGGAAGGCGGGAGCTGGTCCAGCGTTTGTGGCCCCGTCGTCTTGCACCCACCCAAACACTATAGGAATGCCTTTCACAAACTTGCCAGCCTTGTATAAGACCGATTGGCGTTCGGGCAGGAAGTCCCCGTCGGTAGAGGGAATGAACGTGAAAGTACCAACTGGCGGGKGATTTTTAGCTGAATAAGCCAAGGCTGTTTCCGTCAATTTGTCCATAGGTATGCCTCTCAAGCACTCAAGGATGTCTTCTTCGTCCTTGTTGTGCCCACATCCTAACTCTTCTGCAACAGCGTGAGTATGTATCTCGGTAGCGTCAGAAGAGATGTTGAGGGCTGTGCCAGGTGGACCTGACATTGCCCAAATGCGTGTGAAGGGAACACCTTGCTCGCCTCCATATGTCATGAGGTGAAGGGAAGAGAGCGTTCCCCCAGAGCTCAATCCAAAAGCGGTAATCCTATCCGGGTCGCCACCAAACGCGGCGATGTTATCTTTAACCCATTGAAAAGCAGCTCTTTGATCCCGCATTCCCACATTCAGTGATTTTTGGTCTTTTAGAATGCCGAGGCGCGCAAAACCATAAATGTTTAAGCGATAGTTGGGGACGATGTGTATGACGGGTTTGTTCAGGGACACAGAGTGTCTGATGAGGTTAGCGGGGTCAAAGTTCTTGTCGTATGTAGAGGCCTTAATAACGCCGCCACCAACAAGATGGACAACTACAGGGAGTCTGTCCTCAGCAGTCGTCCCTGCCGGCCTTGTGATTCTGAGATTGAGGCAATCCTCGCTTTGATCAGGAGTCTCATCAAAGTAGGGTGGAAGGCTCTCCTTGGGCTGCGGGCATGCTGGGCCATGCGATGTGGCTTCAATTTCAGAGCCCTCTAGAGGCGTGTACGGTTCAGGCGGGGCGAATCGTCTCAAGCCAGAGGTATCGTGGGCGAATTTGATATTATGAAAGTCCTCTACTGAATCTTTGGTGATACCTCGATATGTGACCTTGCTTTCTTCAATTCTGACGATGGGGTTTCCAGTGACAGTGACATTAGCGGCGAAACCGAGGAAGGCTGCGCTGAACCACGTCGGTCTTTTCATTTTGGCTTGCTTTGTGAGGAGGCACTAGCAAAAGAAGCTGCTCGCCGTAGATAAGGGATAGGTAGGAATAATATTGAAGGTAAGATGAAGTTCTCGAGCCAACAAGAAATCATTAGCCAATCGCGTGAAGAGTTCTTTACAACGCAAGATGCAGCAGCTACCGCACTTCTCGCCGAAGTATCAACCAGGCGGCACGGATCACATACCTGTACAGACTTACCTTGGAGCAGGCCTTAATGATGGAGAGAGAATTGTCTCCTGATCTTAAAATCATCATTTAAGAACTTCGCATCTTGGCTATCGCCTACCTCCTTTCATTATCACATTGATATTGAGCCAGGGTGCCTGAAGTTGGAGTGCCTAGAAAACCTGCGCCCTTGGCCTGGTTGGCGGCAATGTAGATGGATCACACTTAGGTAAGCTTAGAGGCGTGTATGCGGTGTAACGTTCGATTTCAGCTCCAAGTGCTCCAACCCCCCGACCGGACCAACACATCGGTATCTAATCCATTCAACCTTCGATTCAGCATTGGACTAGAAGGCACAGTTATTGATTCCGACCCCAATGATGCCACCTCGTTTAGCATCTTCTCTCTTGGTAAGGCATAGATCAGTGTCAAACTCTGTTGAGCCATCTCGCACGATTGCACTCCTCGCGCATACTGCTGTTAGGGTATGAGCACGACAAACGGAGAAAATAGCTAACCTGGATGCTCTGGTGGTATGGGTGTACATAGCACGGAGGCGGCAAGAAACAAGACGGCAGCAATCTTCATTTCGGAGTATAGGACTAGGTAGTTAACTGCTTTCATCTACTCTATCTCTCATATCAACCTTTAGTCACTGTCGGGATGTCAGTCAGGTGTGTGATTATGTAAGCATTAACGCACGGGCCTTACGTAGTCCTGCGACGTCTCATATGTACCTCTCTCTCTTCTTTACACACAATCAATCAACCCTCAATTACCAACGAATCTAGATGCTAAACCCTATCGTACGGATAGACCTTGTTATCCAAAAGTCACGTTAATGTGTTTGTGTTTGAACTGACGTTATGTCATTTCTTGCTGTCAAGAAAGAAGAATATCACCCCCTTAATCCTAGCAACGAGGGCGAAGATGGGGAGCTTACTACTTCACACCCCGACGCTGTAGCCATTTGGCGGCGGAAATTCATTATCCTTCCCCTATCCTCGCTTTTCTCCGTTTCCTTTCTTACCGCAGGATTTATGTACAGAATCAGTACTTTCTCGAGTCCATAGCCAAAGCCGGGTGTCCAGATCCCTTATTGTAAGTACCTTTACAATTAATACAATGCAAGTAAAGTCATTGATATCACTACAGCACCGGCGCCGGTAACCTATGTCAACAAATGGCTTACAGGTGATCCGACTGGGAGGCGCTGCATGAATGGATGTCAGCCAGAGCCTCAAGTCTAGACGACGTTGTTGGTCTACCTGAGGGTTTATGCGAAAACGTAGAGCATAATTAAGTCACCATCATGTTGTCTAACTTAGGAGTTTAATTTTTATTTTCGACAGAGGAATGAGACGCCTGTAAGCGATAATTGACACTTTCAAGCGTGGGAGTGGGTACGGTAGTAAGTTGTCAAATATATTAGGCTTTCATGAATCTCGTAAAGAACGCGTTGGATTCCTGAGGTTTACACGAGTTTTCTTCAGGCTACATTATCTAGGTGGTCACTCAGAATGGCGTGTGCGCATCATGTGCCCGATAGCACTATAGCAAACAGTACGTTTATAAGAGTGTGATTGCACTTACAGTGCTAATCGCATATGGGCCACTTTATCGAATGCCATTCTTCTGCCTAAGGTAGAAAGTGAATGGGAAGGCAGGGCTGTGCTTTGTCTCCTAGACGGCCTTCGCTTCAACTTCCCTGGTCCCACAATATACTGTACTACTCTTAGGTGCAGCCTCAATTTTGATATAAATACCGGTGGGTGGTATTTGGTGGCCGATATTTTCAAAACCTTTCCACATACAAAAACTACAGAGCTACCTGAAACTGACACAATGGCCGAGCCCAACAACCCTACCGATGAGCAGGTCGGCAGCAGAGTCGACGAGCAAGCCGACGAGCAAGCCAACAACCAGGCTACGCCAACCCCTGTTGAGCCTCCTGCCGATGCCGGAGACAACATTGCCACGATCCGGGACTTGGATAATCAGATCAACAACCTGATCACCACTGCGCATGGCCTCACTAACCAGATCAACGAACTCTTGGCTCGCCGGGCCCAAATCACCCAGAACCTCGTCCCACAGCCAGCTGCCCCGGCTGTCTCGGTCGCCCACCAACTTAGCCACCTCCAAAAGGCAGTGGAATTGGCTAGTAAACTCGAGCCTGAATATATCGGATACTTCGATCCAATCCCCCTTCATTGTCGGTGCGATTCTGGTCCATATATTGGCGGCCCGGGGACCTTTACGGAGGKGCGGCCCTTTATCAACCGCATTAAGTCCTTTCTCACAGATCCTACCACAAAAGCCGTCTACGAGCTTCGGATCCTAGGCATTTTCGGGCAGTTGCTTAAACGCGAAGCAAAACACTGGTGGAGGAGCTACACAAACAACTTGTCTTCCCGCCATGTACTGCTCTCGAATATAGGTCTTACTGGGGTGCTGGAAGCCCTCAAGATCCGCTTCCGCAATCATATAAAGATACCTAGAGCGCTTCTATCCCCTGGACCCAGGGGGCCAGGATTATTCGACGGGCGCTGGGCGCGCGTTCCGCCATCAACAGCGGGATGTCCGCAAGCACAGGAATGCGAAACCGTTGCAACAGTGGGACGTCAGCAAGCAAAGGAGTGCGAAACCGTTGCAACCCCAAAAGTGGAGCGTCGCCAAGCCGGAAAGCTTGCGTTCTTGCTTTGCTTCGTCAAGCGGAGAGCCAACGCCACGGAAGTTAAGGGGAAGTGATTACTACGTGCGTACACGAGCGAGAAGGGGGCAGGGGGGAGCATGGAAGCGTGCGGAGAGCAACGGCCCGTACTGAGCTACCTGATACCTTCGAGTTTAGAACGGTACTTGGATAATTCATCGAGATTGCGATATCATTATACAGGTTACCTAGGTAGATAAATCAAACTGGTCCACGATACCGAAGTTGTATGCTACAACCTCTTTGCTGTCCCAACTTTACCCAGTCTTAACCAATTAGTCAGAGCCAACATTTATCCTTAGGCCTAAGTTGGGACAATTACGTCGTAGCAAGCTAAATTCGAGCGTAGAGAATGAGGAGTCTAAAGTCAATTTGTGGGAATAGAAGTCACTTGATCAACCTCAATTCAAATTACAACGTTGAATTATGCCTATATGCCTCTTTCTACTGGATCTAATAAGTCTTCTATAAATAGTAGCCATAACCCTCCCCTCTCCTTGATAAGGTACCTTTGAACTTTTAGAAATGTTAAGCCTTAGGTACCTAGCGCTCACAAGATGTGACAATTCCTCGGTTATGTGGCTCCCCTATGTTCTTTATTTGAGATTCATTCTAGAGACTGCCTATAAATTTTACGATTAATTAAGAGTAAACAGAGATCAAGGAATTTCAGGTCTCTCTCACCGAAGGACATACATATTGATCGGTGGAACAATTACCAAAAGTACCTAAACAATGAAAAATTGTCTTTTCAAAATTGCCACAGAGTTACTCCTTGTTTTACACGAATTGCATTCATGAATCTTCTGTCTCTACGTGTCGTGAACCAGATCTTGAAGCGATTGACGTACTAAAGCTCAGTATCAGCAAGCAGATGAGGATATGATTCCTTCTAGCTGCTATACGTTAGCGGAAGATCGTTGAATTTTTTTTTTTTTTTCAGATATACTTCCCGCGCTGTACAGGATATGATAAGCCTTCTTTGGCCAGTAACTGGAGTGTCTAGTTTGCCAATTTTGATCAGTTGGATGGCTTTTGAATAATCGTAAAATAGGGGTAATGAAGATAGTTCAAGGTAACTTGCGCTTTCAACATCCATAAACTACTGAAAGTCAAACATCTGGGATTGGTCTTTCTATAAGCATCAACTTACGAAGACAGTAATTATAACATATGCAAAGAGTGTGTTGCGCTTGGCGCTGTTTGTACGTGCTTAGGACAATGTACAAAGCTTCTAGGTAGATTTCGCAGCCTGGTGCGGTATTTTAGAACAGAATGGATGTAATGTTGCAAGAAGATATAAAACCGACTAATGTTGTGATCCGGTAATGGTTGACCCTGAGCACCTGCCCCCTAGCAGCGTGCAATGTAAGGCCTGGGACGGTTCTGTTAAGAATGGACTTCCATGGCGGTAGTCAACAGGTACACTTATGATTTACCAAGTGTTAGTCATCCGTGATTTTATTGCTTCTTAGGTGCCTAGTAGTCGAACACACTCTATTTCGGTGTGTACTTTCATCACGTACATTTGCCGCCGTACACTCACTACCATGCACATATCGCCGAACACACACCATGTTTCCTACAAAAGGTTGGATCTTTGTTCCAAGTGTCGCCGAACTTCTTTCTTCGCAACACCAATTTCCCATCCCCAACTAGCAATCCATTACACCTCTCAAAGACAATACCAACACATTATTTTCCTTCTAACTTGACCTTACACCTGTTACTTCTTTAGACTTCCTTTTTCAACCTGGCCATCACTCATTCCTTTTCTTCTTACCAGTTCCATGTAGAGCTGGATCACAGAATACGCCCCAAGGAAATCACCATGCCTCTCTACATTGACATAATAGTAGCTGTCATCCCTATTCATGTTTGATTCTGTTATTGTTGCTAAGGTAGCAAAGGATGTCAAAATGTCTATATGTAACAAGACTGAAGTTTCTGCCTGGTATGGACAGCCCTTTGGGAGATGGGGGCACACATGCAATGATCAAAGCCGCCGCTTCTAAAGGCAAACAGCCAGCGATTCAGAAGCCGAAAGTAAGCAAATCCTCAACCCTCACTTTTTATTTCAAACATCTGGCTAATATTACAAAAATCTGGAAGGAAGGCAGGATTGGTGTCAGATAGCTACAGAACATATGACCACGTTCACATCTGGCCATGGCAGTGGAATGTGTCTTGGGCGGTGGTTCTGGTATTGCCGACCTCTCTGGAGACTGGAGTCACCTAGACCGCTTTCAAGAAAGAATACCGCGACAACGTTTCTTCTGTCGTTTATGTCTATCGCAGGCAAATAACAAAGGAAGACAGTTAATAGAGGACAGGAGCAATGATACCACGAGCCCGCAGTACAACTTATAACAGGGACAACTTACGAACACACCTACGGCAACATTCCTCTATACAACACAAGGATCATCGAATCATACTCATGTACGGGAATCAGACTGGAGCAAATCGCCACATGCTAGAGGGGGGGTTACAAGCGATACACCAACATAATGTCGACAAACATGGACCCGACAACATGAACCCCTTCACACTACTTGTCATCTTCCACCCTCTCAACCACAAGCAGCCCATTACTGGCCCTGACACTGGCACCAATTCGAAAAGGGAGACTATGGCAATATTGATTCGTGATAAATATTAAGGTACCTAGGGAGGGGCATTTTAAAGAGCTACTGACGACAACAGCTGTCTCTTCAGGTGTCGCCGAGGTGACAGGGGCAATTTTCTGCCTCTGGTGGATCTGATGGTGGTAAGTGCACCAAACTTCTTCAACACCCACCAGTTAGGCATTTTAACCAGTTCACCCTGCTGTCCATCTTCAAACTTTTCTGTCTTCTTCACGCATCTTCACATTCTACATCATCGCCGACAGGCCGATTTCTTGTCGATTGTTCCTAATCCATGGACGCTAGCACACACCTGACCTGTCCTTTCAACTATAGTACCTCCCTACTCGCATCACATTTTCTACTCCGCAACCTACCACTTGTGGAACACCAAGCCCACAAACACACACATTTCTTGTTGATAACCTTGGGCGCCGCAAAGCAGATTCGAAACGAGAACAAGCTACTGGCCATCAAGGACTTTGACGAGGAAAGTTTTGAGAGCTTTTGAATTCTTCAGACTTAAAACCTCAACATGCTACTTTCACAGACCTGTTGACTCTAGAACAATGAGTATCGGGGATACTGCTGGTATGTCTGTCGCAAGGTGTTATGTCCTTCACAATGTCACTAATCACTATAGATCAAGCAAAGCATATCGTGCAACCCGACCTTACCTACCCAAGAAGTGTCTAGTCCACATGTGTGGACTAGACGCTTGTGTCCCATCATCTACCCCCTATCTCGAGTAAAGAGCCCGCTGGGCCTCACACATTACGACAGACATCCTGATGGATACCAACCTGATGCATTCATTACCAACCTTTTCAGGGCACTATAAGATCTCGTTCCCAACATTGACCATGTTGTTGACAGTAAAGTGTCGAAGCTCCCAGCCAGCACAATGACTAACACCAACACAACAATGAAGCACATCGCCGACCTGGCAGTGGTGGACTTTGAAATGTTCACCCGGACAGGCACGGCGGAAGACTTGCATTCAACACGTCGCTCCTACATAAACTACAATCGCTGATGCAATTATGGCACTTATCGCCGACATGGCAATATCCATTATTGGCGTAACAATATGGCCCATCATCACCAACAGCTTCCGAGCCCATCGTTGGGCAACACGGACATAACAATCAACAACTGTTGCCCTCTAATCATTGGCGACTTCACCAATATATAGCTCGCCGCTACCAACTGCTCCTAACACCAACACTGTCGACGCTTACCATAACGACGCACAAGCCCACGGAAGCCAAGCAAATCCAAGTCTTCGCCTCAATTGGGCGCGGTGCCAAGATCTGATTATAGTGGCTCAACCGCTGGTCTGACTAACAACTGACGGGGAGTGCACTAACAATGCTGATGTGACAACAAGACTCATCGCCGTTATAACAGTGAACGGCTCTTATATGGCAATAAATAATGCCAATACACACACCCGAGATGTTGGCTTAGCAGCCCATCAGCACCACTAGCTGGGGCTGTAACTAAGGCGAGAGGCGGCCCCCGGTGTCCAAACAAGGACAAGCCTAAGGAGCAAATTTGCCTCTGCCATCTGCCATCGACGTTATCTCTACTCCCACCATATTGCCGTGTGTCTAGCGATCGCCGACACAATAATGGCACTTATTATTGATACGATGGTGGGCTATCGCCGACACGGCAATAACCAAGATAAGTGAGGCCAAGCCTCAACAGGTACGTAACAGATTTTAACCCGACATTGAATACTTCATGGGAAGTGTTTCAAATTTTGTTTTTCTAACAATTTACCATAGTCTGCGCTAGAGAAGCGCAAGTATCGAAACATGGCCGACCGAGTCAAACACCGCATCGCAAAAGGACTTCGCATCAGGACATTGCCTTTCATGAGCCTCAACTTCCTCCTTGAAGAACCGCATAGGCGGTACCTATGATACTTAGGTGTGCTTAGGGAAAGCTGAGCACCTAAAGTACCTCCCCGACAGCTAAAAAGGGGCMCCCTTCCATCTCGCCGAGCCGACGCCCGTCTATAGTATCTTAGAAACGGCCTCAACCTTGCTATGAAGATGCCTAACTTGGAGCGGATTGCCAAGATGGCGTCCGAGCCTGTTCACAATACCTCTAAGAGGACCTAAACAACGACACCAACCGAGACATAATCAGCACTAGTGTGCCTGCGGTGAACAATGGACTACTAGGCCAGGAGAAATGGGACTAAGCCCACTACCTCAACCACCTTGTCGACGCTCACCACTATACGACCGCCGTGAACAACGGCCCAATATGTCGGGCTAAGCCCAATACAATAGCAAGTGGTCTTGTTAAGGCCAAGCTCTATAGTGTAGGGGCTCACCCCCCAGTCATGGGAGAGGATCCAGGCTACTTCATAGCATATATGAAGAGCAGATATGAACATATGAGTGCCCGCCTCCTTGACACCAACTATCAAACCCACTTCATGTCTCTCACCCACAGTAGCGCCGCCTAGGTATAAGAAGCCTAGCAGCTACCTTCAAAGAAGTCGGGGATTGAATCAACGTACACATCCCAAGGCTCATTGGTGCCCTTGGGGAGTGCAAAGAATTATTGAAGAGACCCTGAAGGTCATACAACACCGCCAAGGTGACCAACATACCGGACCTCAACCATATATATTATGACGAGATCGTCTTCCTCTATAGGTTCACCCTACTTTGAACCATGGAATGAATGGTAAGGATGGCTAGAAGTATATGGTCTATATAAGTTGACCGTCCACTCCTATTCGCCTCCTTATTTCGCTCTTTTGGATCCCACTGCGTAGGATCCTCTAACATCCTAATAACGCTCCTTAATCCGCAGATCGGGGAGTCCAACGCGAAGCCCCGTCTGTACCTCTTCATGGCAAAGGGCGCAAGTCGTAAGCTTTAACGGCCAAGTGGAAGGTCGAAACCGAGTCCGACTACCAGGCTCAGGCCGCACTCCCAAAGCCATGGTGAGACGGGATCATGGCGAGCAAGTCAGGCTCGGATATATTTTTCCGTCCTTGGCTGCGGCATAAACCGCATATCTCAAGAGCTGTTGATAATCTCCGAGTAATACGGAGTCTAGGTGGAATCGACAAGGAGCCCCTCGTGGGAAAAGTCGTAGTTTAGGCGGGTGGGTGGCGGGACGGCCGGACCGGACCGGCCGTAGACCGCCGTCCGCGTCCTGTTAAGCAGCTGACGCGGGGGGRGCAGCAAGGACCTAGCTGACAGACCGCCGTTGCGGCTGTCTGCCACAAGGGCGTTTTCGACTCACGGGATATATACCCAAGTATGATTGGAGCTGAGTTCGGGAGCCAAGAATGCAACTAAGGACTATTGACAATCACCGATGCTGAGATACCGGAGGCGTCGAAACCCCCGAGTCGATTCGTCGATTCGAACAGTGGAAGAAACGTTTCGTGCGTCTCGTGGTGGGATTGTTGGAAACGGGAGCAGAACTTGGGATTCAAGCCCAACTCAAATGGGCTAATGTCTTGATGCCCATGGAGTGAACTTGGATTTCTTCGCCGAAAGGCTTTGGATGAATTCCAGAGCCACTTAGGCGATAAGTACATGGAACGACGCTTATTCCGGCAAAGCTATCGGTGCTGTCCTGCCGGGTAGCACAGGTGGCCTTGACGTCGACACTCTCGTCCTTTCGAGAACTACTACACTTAGTACCATTGCTAGTGCAGGGCTCCTGGCAGCCGCTGTTCCAGGTGTCCTGTCTTTCAGGTGGTTACTAATGTTCCAAACTCCTCTAAGCTTCCTTGACGTGCTTTAACGACGATCTGCCGATAGCGTCAAA
The DNA here is from genome assembly GCA_000931505.1 of Hypoxylon sp. E7406B. Classification (NCBI taxonomy): domain Eukaryota; kingdom Fungi; phylum Ascomycota; class Sordariomycetes; order Xylariales; family Hypoxylaceae; genus Hypoxylon; species Hypoxylon sp. E7406B. The sequence continues at coordinate 386,149 of JYCQ01000042.1, read as the reverse complement.
ATGGAAGAGGAAGTTGAGCTTTGTGAACACTGGATAGCACCAACTGTGTGAAAAAAAAAAAAAAAAAAAAAAAACAGCAACGGGGCATGCAGCGCCCACAATGATCCTTGCAAAGAAGACATCCTATGGCACAAGAAGGTGCTGCAAGACCAGAAGAACCTACACATGAAGAGACCCCTGTCATCTCCTTGCTAGCTAATCAAAAGCCCGGCTGTAGTGGCAGCTAAGCCGCTACCTACAGCAACCGTCTATCCCAAGTTAGCAATGGCTGGGATGGCAGTTAAGTCGCTTCTTATAAGAACTATGCCTCGGATGGCAACCAAGTTGCCGCCTATGACACCTTTGACTGGGCCATGCCCGACCTTGTAGACGCCGCGGTCGACCCGCACAATAGCTTCATGGGACGTTTGTCAGTCTGCCCCGAAACGACACTAAGCGAGGCCAAGAGTTATGAGGAATTTGTAACTTCAAGTCCTTAAACGGCGATATCGCTGGTTCCATGGAGGGGACCAAACAACTGGGCGATTATCACTAGTCATGTCACTGGGGCCCACATTCGACACATGGTGGCCGTTATGTTCCTTCAAACGCCAGCTCGGGAAGCATGCGACGAATTGTGAGCCCCAGTGACATGACTAGTATTCACCGTCATAATGCCAGCGCCGGCTCCCAGGCCCCTCGTCATGGTATCAGCTACTCCTCGAGCAAGGAATAGTTGCCTATTGTTTGGGCCTATACTTAATGAGCCCAGCCAGACATACCAGGGCAAAGAAGTTCCTTTCTGATCAGTGGATGCGGCGGCATCACTGGGACCAACATAGTTTGCTCTTAGTCTCGAACAAATCAGTCAACTGCGTCAAAGCCTTCATCGACGAATCAGTCAGCCTTATGGAAAGCTTTGGGATCAGACGCCCAACCTCAGACATCTGTCAAAAAGATGCTGGGGGACCGATCAGCGGGGCTGAAAAAGTCGACAGAAGAGAAAATCGGCAATAATGAGAAGGTCTTGGTTGATGGAATAGCCGGACTGAAAGGCACCTATACGCCATCAACCTCGCTAAGGAGGTTCACGAATATCTTCGTGACACGGTTCCCTACTGAAGGGGGGAGAGCTGATGTGGGCAACCCTATAATACCCATTCATAACTACTACGCAATGCAGTTAAGACGAGCATGATTGGCAGCAATGGTCGAAGGGCCATAAGCACATGAAGACAACTACGTCACTAAGGCGTATCGTCATCAGATTGGCGTCGCCCACCGGGGCCAACGGGGATTACTATGGCCCTCTGCGCCATGATGGTCACCCTATAAGGGGTGGCGTGCTAAATGGATTCTGTCGGCGACGCCGCCGACACGCAATTTGGCGGCCATTCAAGCTATTGGAAGGCACCTCAATGTGCATATCGCACGGCCAGTATATTCAAGATAGGGCCTGCTGACCATCACTAAGGGGCCCACCCTTGTCATCGAGAGGGTTTGATGCCGACGAATGCTGAGACAATTCAGCACAGAAAGATTTTTTCAAACTAAGGTGTCCGTGAACGACACAATAAGGGCGTGGAATTTCTTCATGCATTCGCGGCGTCGAACCCTCTCGATGACAAGCCCGCCGGATCGATTCCCATCGTTGAGAAAGTCATTGTATCTGAAATGACTAATTCGGATTTTGTCGGGAGGGAACTCGGCCTATAGCACGTTGCGTGAGGTATTACAGTGGATAGGTCGATAATGACCGCCTTCCTCCATTATTGAGAATTATTTCTTGTATCCTATTATAGGCATTATTAGCTGTATGAGAGCGAATTGGAAGAAAAATTGGGATACCTGTCGCCCATTCGTGCCCAATCTGTGCTATAAGCTTGGAAGTCGGCCATATCATCACCATGGCTAGCAACATGCCTTCCACGCCCCTTGTACGGCAATGATGATGTGTATGCCATCATCTTCCCCGGTGGTAAAGCAGACTGACAGGCTCGATGATGAAGCCAGCTCAAATATCCCTGCTTTGATTTCTGGTGGAAGGACTGAGGAGAATGCCCATCGTGTTCCTCCATTGCTCGTTGAATTAAAGCTGTGGCACGTCGGTAAAATGGATTTGTATGTTTCCCTACCGTCGAATTCCCTGACATCAGCACCCCGTTCTCTTTGGACGATAGCGCTAGCTCATCCTCCTTCGGCACGACAGCAGCTATTCCTGGGATTTTCTTTCTGAGTATGGCCGAGGAGCCGCCTTCTTCGCTTGAAGTCAACGCATCGTCGTCATCCGTCAAGAAGAGATCCGACGCAGCCAAGACTCGGGAACCGCGGCGGTTATGTCTCTCAACAACTTCGTGCTATACGTAAGTCAACTCTTCTCCACCAAGGCGTCGGCAATTACTAACATCTGTACAGGACAGCACCAAGTCGGAGTCTTCCGTCGACCTCCCTTTGGCTATCAAGCAGGCTTCGCCTTTGACTATGGGCCAAGTGTTGACGCACTGGTCAACCCTAATAACTGAATCCCATCGTTCGTCTAATGTATCTCAAGGCACGGCATCCCTCGCCTCTGAGCCATCGGGAGATATTTCTGGCCTTTACGGCTCGTCGTTGACCATCCGACCGCCGTGGGAAGCGCCGTCCCTACAACGGACAATTTCATCTGTTGTGGTGTCCCGGGCTGCCGCCCATCCTCCTCCCCTTTCTCCCCTTCTCCCGCCCGATCGCCAATAACCGAGAGAGCATTGCATCTCTAAGCAAGACCCATCTAACTCCCAGGATGAGAACCTTGGTGGTGGTGTCAAGGTCCGAGAAGGTCGAAGCATGTGAGGTAATGATCTAGATCAACTCACGTTAAGGAACCGGAGAAGGGGGGCACCTATTGCCCACATACTCGCACAAAATCATAGGGAGTATTACCAGGAGCAATGCCATGGGGGCTGGTGAAATATGTAATGCAGCCATCATTACATGACGGATAGGTCAATATCTGCCGTCATGTCCGCCCCCGAGAGCAGCTCAGCTTCAGCTGACATCAACCTGCTCTGCTACGACGCCGAATTCACCATTCTCTAATTGACCTACCAACGCGCCAGATCTCCTACAATACCTAATTCCTAACTCTTCCCGTCTCATAATTATTAACCTTCATCATCCTAATAGCCGTATTTCATATTATCAAGAAGACGGAACCAATTCTTGAGCCACTACTTCCCCTTCAAAGGGCAACTCCTATGCCTACCCGTTGCAAGGCCTGGCCTTTCTGCGGGCCTTCAACTGAAACCGCGGCACAGGGCAATTGTTGATCTCTTCGCCAGTCCGCAATGGCTGCGTCGTAGCCATCGCGGGGAATTTGGGCGACGATTGGAACGAGGCCAATGTATCGCGATGGACCACCCGAACGGTGGCTCTTTTAGCGGAGCAGGGCACGACTCCGTCACGCACGTCCTTGCGACGGCCGAGCAATTCAAGAACAATGATTCCACCATCAAGAACGTTGTCGGCCGCAAGATTCGCATCGTAACGGAGAACTGACTCGATATTAAAGCCCGACACAAGGGAATTAGTTGATTTGCTTGATAGGGTGGAATCCAAAGACGGATACTTGAACGAGGCCAAGACGGAAACAGGCCCAGCCTAAAGCCTAGCAATAGCCTCAACAACTAACAGTTAATGATATGAGGAATGTTGTGGTTATAACAACCAAAAAAACAAAAAAAAAAAAAAAAAAAAAAAAAAAAAAAAAAAAAAAAAAAAAAAAAAAGAGAGAGAGAGAGAGAGGAGGAGGAAAAGACCAAGCAGGAAAATCCACGCAAACAACCCCGACTCGTTCATCCTTCCGTTACGACGGGGATATGAATACCTCCGTTTTGGCAACAAGTGGTCCCAGACAAGATCCCCGTGCCTGAAGTTGATGCTGACAAATGGGATGCGACATACAAAATGAGCTTCGTCATGAATGAAGTGGAAGGATGTGTTGTTAACAACACCCTTAAGAACTTTGCTTAAGACATGAAGAAGTTGTTGATTAAGGCCTTAGCACTAACTCTAAGACCATCAAAGGCTACGACTACCCCGACAAAGAAGACTCCAGCCAAACCGACACCAGCATCGTCGCCATCTCCAGGCCCGTCGACACAGGTACATACCGTGGGGGCTAGTCCTCTAGAACTACGTGGCTGCTGGCGCCCAGTAGTGGCCCAAAACTGAACCCGACCTCGCACAACGGAATACCATGGCAAACTGCCGCAAAGGAATGCCCCCGAAACTCGAGGCGACGAGATCGCCGGTTACAACGCAACATTGAAGCGTTCAGAAGTGGAGGCACTAGATCAGCTACTGGCCATGATGTGTGGGGGGGTCGGCGCTCTGGATACCCCCCAGCCTGCGTGAGAGGCAATGCATTGATGACAATGGAAGTAACGATGGCAGCGACGACTTAGTAGATAGATAAATAGGTAGTCTCATAGGATCCTTGATCTCAAAGGAATCCTATACAATACAACAACAATTCTACCCATACACACTGTCTTACACCGCGCCTTCTCCTCAATTATCAAATTGGGAACGACTACACCACCGGACAGTGAATCCTTCCCGTTGGCTGTTATCCACTAACAAAGGCAGTCGCTTAGGCCATTACCCCTACAATCAAGCGCACCGCCAAGGGACGATTGCTACGTCCATCAGCACTACGAAGCCTGGGGCTCGTTTGGGACTAATCAGAACCACCTGACCTCCCTCTTCGCTCAGGCTCGGACAACAAGATCATACAAGTGTTGCCTTGCGCCGTAACATCGCAAACAATACCACCTTGGCCATCACCGCCCATCGGGACGGTTTCGCAGGCGGTGACCAATATGATCGTCATGGTGTCTCGTCTTCACCACTGCCGGCTAAACCCACAGCTATGGAGCCTAGCAACGCATTCACGCAAGCAAACGTATTCATACTCTAAACATAATTCGACTGCATGTAGTCAAGAAGAAAACAGCCGACCCTTAGGGAAGGAAAAGCGTCGCGTTTGTAGAGGTCATGGTGTATCTAAGTTATGCCTGTGAATAAGATTATTGTTGATTAACGTTCGTAATCGATTATCAATTAAGAGTACCTGACCTTGATGCTATGCAACCCATACTCCTCTTCCAGGTGATCCCCCTCGTGCCCTTAATAGCTGTAGAACAAAGCAATAATAACGTGCGAGAACTGCTTATCGCGTAGGACTTAGCGGCCTGTTGAAACCGCCGACACGGTTCATGTACTGGCGGTACTCGGTCTTCTTCTCCTTGCGCACCGCGCCGGCGTTGTTCCCCGGTATATGGGTGCCCTTCGTGGTGCCGAAGCCGCCGAATCCCATCATCGCCTGCATAGCGCTCAGCCCGTCGTCCTCCACCACCACATCATCGTCCTCGACATCCTCATCCATTGCATCTCCTTGTTGAGAATTCGGTGTCTCTGTTCTTCTCCTTCTATCCTCAGAGTCTTCTTCTAGCGATCCTCGCCTATCCAGGATTTTACTTGCTACTGAACTCTTTCCCGTGCGACTTGCCTCGTCGTCATGCTTTCCGACCTTGAATTGCAGGGACGCGCTGTGTTCTGGTTTGCTATCTTTGGGTCTCGGTCTCGTGGGAAGAGGCGAGTTGTGTGAACTGCGGTCAAGTTTCCCAGGTGGACTTCGAGTCGGTGATGCAGAGCGCCGGGGACTTCGCTCCCGCCCAAAACCTGCTTCGTCGTTAATCCTTGTCCCAAATGCATCTCGAGCTGATTGCTGGTGCGTAGCATCACCACGGAACATACTCTTGGGGGCAGGCTCATCTCTATCGCGATGTCGGTCTCTTCCCCTGTCGCGGCGATCATCGGTTCTAGGTCGTGCCCTGTCGTCTTCGCGTGGTCTAATCCTCTCAGAGTCGCGATCTCTATCCCGACGATCACGGTGCTTGTCATGGCGGTCTCTTCGGGGTGATCGCGATCTAGATCGGTAGCGACGGTCTCGTTCGCGGTAGCCGTCTTCTCGATCTCGACCGCGGTCGTCCTTTTTGTCGCGTGCGTTGGGCTCATGACGGTTGCGACGTTCGGACTCGTCCCACATCTGCTTGCTGTCGGGACGATTTCGACGCCGACGAGGTTGGTCGGCCATGATGATTTTAGTCGCAGAGGTTATTGGCCGCCTGAAATATGTGCTGGAAGTACTGGGTTGTATGTGACGTGAGACCCTTAGGTAGAAAATGTCGTTAATGAGCCGCGACGTATGTAGAACAAAGAAAGTTATAGAAGGCAGCGTTATGAATAAGGTTATCGATGAGGCTGCGCTAGCCTAGAAGCTAGCCTAAACCTTGGAATATTTACAGCTGGTTTTTAGCGGGTTTTAGGTGGGGTTGCCCTGGAATATCTGGTCCGATACGGCAAGGGACCGGGGTAGCAGGGGGGCTGGACCCTGACGTCAAACCAATTGGAGCTTCTCCAAATTCCAAAACCGTGTTCACTTTTCTTGAGCTTCGTAGCTTCGTAAGGCTGGTCCGAATTGGAAAGCTCTAGAAGTCGGCGCCTTATCATTGCACCTTCTATTTTCTGAGAAGAGAGAACCTGCTTATTCGATGCTGTTATGGCATTCAAGAGCCGAGTGACAGCTCTGCTGTCATTTCTCTTTATTTCTTTATTTCCCGTGCTGTCGATTTGCGMCCCTCCAGTCGAAGGTGAAGGTGTGCTGAACGCCGAGATTGGCCGCTTGAACAACCAGAGCCTACTATGGGGTCCTTATCGCCCAAATCTCTATTTTGGCGTTCGCCCTAGGATCCCAAAGAGCATAACAACCGGTCTCTTATGGTCCAAGGTTGATAATTATGTTGATGTCCAGAACAGTAAGTCTGATGAGTCTGTTGCATTCGAAATAAAATAAGCGGTGAGTGTTAATTTGGGTATACAGGCTTCCGTTACACTTGCGAGCAAAATGAGGGAATGGCCGGCTATGGATGGGATGAGTACGATACCAGGAAAGGAGGTGTCCAGCATATTCACGATGCTGGGAACAAGATCGATATTACTACTGAGTTCGTCAAAATTCCCGGTGGCGGCCATGGTGGGAGCTGGGCCGCCCGTATAAGAGGTGAACCTCGGGATGATGCMCCCTCCGATCTCAAAACTACTGTATTATTCTATGTTGCTTCCGAAGCTCTCGGCGATACCGTTGAGATTGTCAACAATGGCGACCAGAATGGATTTGAAGGGGATGTGACTTTCATGGGCAAATCCCAATCCCTAGGAGACTTTAAGCTAGTCATCACTAAGGGTGAGGGCGAGCATCCTGGTAGTAACCATCCCATCTCAGATAAAAGAGAGCTCGATAAGACCACGGTACAATCATTGATATTACCCGAGGAGCACCTCTGGCAGGCCAAGCAGATACTGTTCCAGCAGCTCAAAGTGGGTGTAGACGAAATCATTCAGGACTTTGGGGCTGAGAATGCGCCTCCTCCTTGGCAAGTCTACCAGCTTCCGAACAAGCCCGGCACTGGAAACCTACACTTTGTTCAGAAGGTGTTCGAGGGAGCTTTTGAATTTGACATTCTATTCTCGAGCGGCTCAGCTGGTAAGGACGTCGAGAGTGCAGATTTAACTCGAGAGATCAAGTCGACGACTGAGGCATTCAACGAGCGCTTTGCGGACGTCTTTGCACCCCAGGCCCCATTCAAGGCCGATAAATATCGCAAGTTTGGACGAAGCATGCTTTCCAACCTCGCTGGAGGTATAGGGTACTTTTACGGAAAGCATGTTGTCGACCGATCGTACGCTCCCGAGTACGATGAGGAAAACGAGGGCTTCTGGGAAGAAACTGCCGAGGCACGTGCTCGCAGACAAGAGCAGCTCGAAGGACCGTATGAACTATTTTCTAGCATCCCGTCTCGGCCCTTCTTCCCGCGTGGATTCCTGTGGGATGAGGGCTTTCACCTTCTTCCCATCGCTGATTGGGATATTGACCTTACCCTCGAGATCGTCAAGAGCTGGTATAACTTGATGGACGAAGACGGCTGGATTGCTCGAGAGCAGATTCTCGGAGATGAGGCTCGAAGCAAGGTGCCGCCTGAGTTCCAAGTTCAGTACCCACACTACGCTAACCCCCCGACGCTATACTTGGTTCTTGAGGCCTTCACGGAGAGGCTGCAAAAGACAAACGGCAGCCAGCGCGTGGGCAAAGAGCATTTGGCATTAGATGCCGTTCTTGAAAGTGCCCATGTGGACAACCCCTCCTTAGGCGTTGAGTACCTTCGCAACATATACCCTCTACTACGTCGTCAGTTCCTGTGGTTCAAGAAGACCCAATTCGGAGACATCAAATCGTATGACCGGGAGGCGTATTCGACAAAGGAAGCCTACCGTTGGCGCGGAAGATCCGTTCAGCACATCCTCACGAGCGGCCTCGATGACTACCCACGCCCTCAGCCTCCTCACCCCGGTGAGCTGCACGTCGACTTGATGTCCTGGATGGGCATGATGGCCAGGTCGCTGGCGAAGATTGCCGATTTCGTCGGTCTACCCGAGGACGTGCAAGAGTACAACACGGCCTTCGACGGCATCTCTCACAATCTAGTTGACCTCCATTGGTCTGAATCGGCCGGTTGCTTCTGCGATGCTACTATTGATGAGTTCGAGGAGCACACTCTAGTCTGCCACAAGGGTTACATTTCTCTATTCCCATTCCTATTGGGCCTATTAGAGCCAAACGACCCCCATCTCGGCAAGCTCCTTGACTTGTTGGGAGACGAAGAAGAGCTCTTTAGCCCCCACGGTATCAGGAGTCTGAGCAAGAAGTCCGAATTCTACGGCACGGACGAGAACTACTGGAGGAGTCCCGTGTGGATTAACATCAACTACCTTGCTGTTGTGCAACTACGAGTAAGTTTTGCGCCTCCCTTAATTCTTCATACATATTTCTCTTCCGTAAGATCCAGTCACTAACATAAAACTCACAGAACTACGTTCTCAACCCAGGCCCTTATTCAGAGAAGGCCAAGGACCTGTACGTCAAGCTGCGCAAGAACATAATCGAGACCGTGTACGACAGCTGGGAGGAGACGGGCTTCGCCTGGGAGCAGTACAACCCGGAGACTGGCAAGGGTCAGCGGACCCAGCACTTCACTGGCTGGACTAGTCTTGTGGTCAAGATTATGGCCATGGATGATCTGAGCTGGTGGACTGGCGGTAACCATGTACGAGATGAGCTATGAAGCTGGTTTACTTAGACTTGGTAGTCTTAAAAGATGACTACCTAGACTACGTCAAATGGATCACGGCGAGTGATGAACTTTCAGTGTAGATAATCTACCGATGATGTCACGAATAAAAGGAGAAAGATGTTAGAAATGCAATCTTATGCTATTCCGTGTGGTATGCTTTCTACTATGCGACTCTATGATGAATGAGCTGCGATCTCCCCATATGCCTTCCTTCCATATATGCAGTTGAGCTATTTTACACCAAATCGCCCTTTCGAAAAGTCCTAGCTGTGATATATCCCCCTCGTTGAAAATATCTGTTGAATGGTAATGATATCCATAAATCATCGCGTGTGCGTACGGTGTATAAATGCACGTATGAGTTGAGCATCCATCCATCACGCCTCATCATCAAACACACCTAGCGGGCCCTTAAGCTTCGTAAACATCTCGTCGCGCTCGCCCTCAGCCGTGCTGAGTGCAGTGACCGCACCGCCGGCGCCAATATGCCAGACCTCCAGCTCTTTCCGCTGGTTCTGATCCGACACCTCGACATTCTCATCGTCCCAGCGGAACAGGCTCCGAATCGTAACGCTCCAGTCGCCTCGTCCCGCCGCATCCATGTACCCCACGACGCCCGAGTACAAGCTGCGCTCTTGCCGCCCCTCGATCTCGTGCAAGATCTCGCAGCTGCGCTTCTTGGGGGCGCCCGTCATGCTGCCCGGCGGCAAACTCGCAGCCAGCACATCGAGACCCGTCTTCCTCCCATCGTCAGGCAAGCGCCCCTCCACAACGCTGATCATCTGGAACACGCTGGCGTACTCCTCGACGATATTCAGCTTCGGGACGTCGACGCGGCCGGGCCCGCACACGCCGTGCAAGTCGTGGCGCACCAGGTCCACGATCATCAGGTTCTCCGCTTCTTCCTTGGGCACGTGCAGGATTTGCTCGGCTTGGGCGAGAGTAGATACGGCGCGTGATTTGCGCACTGTGCCTTTCATTGGCCGCATTGAGCACAGGCCTTCGGCGTCGAATTCGAGGAATCGTTCTGGAGAGCTGCTGATGAGGGTTGCGCCGCCGAGCCGGATGTACGACCCGAAGGGCGCGGGTTGGCGCGAGCGCAGGGAGCGGTAGAGCTGCCATGAGGTTTGGGGCGATTTGCCGGGCTCCTGTGGAGTTAGGAGAGATGGGTCCGCGGCGGATAGACTACGGGGCCGTGTGATGTGTGTCTGGTCCGTAAGGCAGAGTTCATAGGAATCTCCCGAAGCGATGTAATCTTGGCAGGTTCGGACTTTGGACTCGTATTCGTCGGCATCCGGCACTTGTATTTGTGCCTTGGTGAATGTTGTCGGTGTCGACGGTGGGGTCAGCTGGCTTAGTTGTGCGCGCTTGTTGAAATCAGCCCGAAGCCCATCAGACCAAATTGGCGAAGTTGTGAGCTTGTTAGCAATAGAACCCGCCCAGTTTACCCCCTCGGGTTCTGATGGTGACAGATGTTGAATGCGTAAAGTGCCTTTTGTATGGTCTATGACAATACTCTTGGTTACCCATGCAAAGCATAGATCTGGCCTATCATGATGTCTTTCTTGGTGAGAGTTGACATCAATGCCCTCGAGACCTAACTCATAAGTAGTATATCCCATGAAGCCACCAAGAAATGGCTTTGAAGAATCATCCGCTGCCACCCTACGTTTGCTCCAAAACTCTGCCAGCACTTCCCATATCGTTTGCCTGGCCTCAAGCTGAAATATTGCGAACGGTTCTAGCGATCCCGTTGAAGGTGGGCAGCGTGCAGTGACATATCTATTTCCCGTCCTGTATTCCAGCTGCAATGTATCATCGACATCTAGAGCAATGATGCTATACCGTCCCCGTACATCGACTCCGATTCTGTTAGCATTCGCGCTTGCCGAGTCAAGTATGATGAAATCCTTTCTGCCACCTTGCAATATCTCGACGATGTCGGGAACCTCGATATGAATCGGGAGTTTTAGAGTCTTTGAACCATAGCGGTAGTTGATCCCGAAAGATGCTAACCCGCTACTGCTATTCATCCAGGAGTAGCTGTTGTTCAGACCATGCTCTAAATGACGTATGTTGTTTCCGGCACTATGCGCGCCACTTTTTGGTAAAGTGGTGATAGCAACGGGTATATGAGGGATAGGGGTAGTTGTGCGACCGGTGGTATGATTCCATCGCATGGCCTCTCTAAACCAATTCTTGATCACTTGGTGGCCTGTTGGCTCAGTACATATCGATTCCGGGTGATATTGCAAGCCCCAGAACGGTTTTACTTTGTGCCTCACACCCATAAGAATTCGTTCTATGCAGTCGCCCCGATCCTCGTATACCCATGCCAGAGGAACAATATCTGGTAGATGAGCGGGGGTAACCCATTTTAAGGCCGTCCAGTTATCCGCAGGTATAGAATCCTGTCCGATATCTGCATGGAGACTGTGGTAGAGTGTAGCCTTGAAAGGCGGAACGCCACAGAAGATATTTCCCTCATCTAAGTTGGGGCGTTCTATTGCATGGTCGATCTCTCGAATCATGCCGTGGAGACCAGTCTTAAGCTTCTTCACAATGCCACCACAGCTCACAACCAGGCTTTGAAAGCCCAGGCATATCCCGAGTACCGGAACTAGATGTGCGAGTTCCAGCTCCCAAATGTATTTCATAAGCCCCACATCGTGAGGCAGGTCCGGTGAGCCGGGACCGGGACCACATACTACGGCGTCATATCGGCGCAGCAGGGTTTTCAGCTCGTGAGCGAAATTTGAATTTTCCGGGCTGAGCTCAGGCGGATCAATGGGTAAGATGTCAACATGGGCGTCTAGGGCTGTGGTCAGAAGAGAGACGATATTATTGCTAAACGAATCATAGGCGTCGATGAAGAGAATTCTTGGAGTATTCATATTGGTCTCTGTGACAAAATGCCAGCCTTGACTTGGCTGCACATGATGAATTCCCGTGCTGATGATGTAGAGTATGCAATGGTGTATAGAGGTATTTATCTCATTTGTCGAGGACGGGTATAAGCCGAACCTAGAAGAATTTTTGCAAGGGATGGGAAAGTATATGACTGATGTTTGCAGCTGACAACGGCAAGTTGACTAGCGGTAAGTACGGAGTAATAGTTTAAGCTTAAAATAGGGGCGACAAGCACGGACAGTGGACCGAAGGGAGCCGGCTTGAACCGGGTCACTCCCACTCCATCCGGGGTTCGCTTCCTCCCACCATCTTCTTCAACCTTCGTTCAGACTCTATAAAGTTCACGCATCGTATTAAGACGCAATCAGTGATCCTAGTGAAATCTACTACCTACGTGGCAAGAGAGKATTTTTATTTTATTCCTGAAATTTCGTTGTAGTCCCATATTTGTTTTCAATGAAGAAGGACCCAATTGCAGGGACTCACTAAGATCGGGGCTAAAATGTGTTGACCGTGAGTCATGATCACGGCGTAGACGAACAGAGAACGTATACTGTAGAGTAGATTTATTTGGCCACACAATGCCTCGAAACAATGCAGCTCGAAAAATGCAGCAGATGAGATCGGTATAGTGATATTATTCGGGCTTCCAACTGCCACATTGAGGGAAATGATAGCCGAGCAAGTCGGCATCGCTAGCCATCCCTGACATGCCGACGATTACGAGGCACCGGCTTCGTATTAGGGAACACGAGTGGAGCTCTTTTACCGTCGCAGGTTGAGTCTGCGCTATCTATACATTTGGTATATGGCTTCTGCAATGATTCTAATGCAAAGACCCCTTTACTCGTTACCCCAGTCTAAACCATACCGCGCGTCTGAGACCTTGTACTCCCGTAATGCCTTGAGGGCACCCTCGGCATCTGTTGCCGTAACCAAGATATCGGCGTTGCCTGCTTTCACGAAGCCCTCGTCTACAGCTGTCTTGATCCAATCCGTCAAGCCGTTGTAGAACCCGTTTATATTCAGCAAGCAAACGCCCTTGCTGTGGATACCCAATTGATTCCATGTAGCGGTCTCGAGTAGTTCTTCCATTGTACCGTAACCTCCAGGGAGTGCAATGAAACCACTGCCAGGTCCGCCCTCGATCACTTCTCGTGCCATCATCTGCTTTCGTGTATGCATGTCCTTGACCACTGTCGTCCGGCCGTAGACTTGCTCCTCCGGGACGTGATAGCCGTTGGCATCCTTGGTCGACGAGTACGTTCCGTCGCGCTCCCACTTGACAAGCGCCTCGGGGATGATGCCGTGAACCGCATCAGGACCGTTTATAGATACTATGGTTTTGGCTACTTCTCCCATTAAACCCACCGTGCCGCCTCCGTAAACTGTAGGTAAAATATTAGTCATATAACCCAATAACCGGGAACATCCCGAGTTCGGAGGGAGGTAAAAGAGACACCGGGACACAAACCTAAGGCAATATTGTTCTCCGCCATGAGTCTACCCAATTCTTGGGCAGCTTTTAGGTATGCCGGATTCTTCCCCGGCGAAGAGCCGCAGTAGACGCAGATCTTGGCCTGGGCCGGCGTCGCATTGGAGTTCGGACCGGACGTCATAGTAATGTGTGCCTTGCAACGTCTTACAAAGGCGGGGTGTATCGAGGTCGACGACTTAGAAGTCGGAATGCGACTACAACTTAGAGGAATCCGAGGAATGGAATGTTTCAGCTAGTAGCGAGCCAGAGCAAAAGAGCAGGATTGGGCATAAAGTGGAACAAGCTCAAGCTAACAGAACGGAAGGGCGAGGGCGACGGTTTATCATTAGCTCCCAGAGAAGTTGGGTATAAGTAGTCCGAATGGGTTGGTTGTTTCGGGAGGAATGCAGTGTGTCGAGTCACCCGCGGCAGCACTCGCAAACACCAAAAAAGCGTGGAAGATGAGTGAGGAGGTGTTTGTGTGTGGCGGGAAGCGGCATCATGAATCTAAGTCAGGGKGGGACTTGGGCGTTGAAGCATTTTTGCTGCCCTTTTCGCAAGACAATTTTTTGGCTTAGACTGGAGTCACTTGAGTCCATCTCACCAATGACGTAGCTTAGTCGACAATAATGAGTTTGGCACCTCGCTCCGGGCTGTCTGGCCAGACAGCTAGAGGCAGAGGATGCATAGGCCGTTGCATTCTTCATTTACCGAAGAGCCAATTGCAAAAGGGGGCCGTTGTGCTGCTCCGTTATTATCATGGACGATGAGGATGTCTTAGGCCTGGGCTATGGTAACCGCGGTGTCTCGAGTCATTGTGGCCATCCGCTTTGGCGATGATGAGGAAAAGAATGGGCCATCATTGGCCCTCTCCTTGCCAGCTGACACGGAAACGGCTTACCACGCTACGGAGTGAGGCAAGGAACTAAAGACCGTTCTTGGTTGTACTTGACAAGTCAGAGGGGCAAGAAGGGGTCCTGCTAGGTACACGCTTATGTCGTGCACCATCAACGGCCTATGATTCGCCGATCTACCCGCTGTCGGAGACGTCCCACGCCAACCAAAGCTGCCTAGACCTCAACCGACCGGGGTTTCGGTACCTCCAACTACACAAATCTTATCAGTACATGTACTCTACTTTTTTTTTCCCTGCCGACGTCCTACGAAGGGAAGCTGCCAGACTTCATCGCAACGCCAGTCAAATTTTGACCGAGGCAACGTCTGCTCCGACAGACTGCCAGTATACTGCATACCTAAGTTTTTCTGAGTCGGTATCACAGTTCGGCATCATCGTCGGTGGAGATGCCTGAAGCAAACCCTCCCGCGGCGGGGGATGCTCGCGAGGAGCAGGGCGTAAGTTGACGCGTCGCAGAATGTCTTGTTTCTTTATGTTTGATGCGGCAACCCGGAACTGAAGCTAACATGGCCCCCGCAGCAGTCGATGCTCTACAAAATCGTCCAGGGCGTGGCCATATGGTTTGGTATGCAATTGTTGATGAAGCAGCTCACCGGCGGCAACAATGCGCAGACTGCTACCACCAAAGACGCAGCTGGAAATGTTGTTCAGGTCCCCGCGAATACCGGCGAAATACCTGCCTACCAACTACGACCAAGCAGTCTTGACGAGGGTGCCGTTTGGAACCCTATTCCCCAGCGACTTGCGCCCATCTGGCCTTCTGATAGCTCCGTCGATATCGTTGTTACACTGTCCTCCTCCTTCGTCCCCGTTAAGATCTCTAGTGTGCCTGAGGAGTACGTAGCTCTCAAAGAGAAGGGTTTCAAGCTGGGTAACTGGACCGATACTCGAGTTGCGGAGACTACCTTCACTGTGCCATCGTCCGTACAGAAGAATGGAACACTCTGGGGACATTTCTACGTCGGACTAACTGGCTCTAACCTGGACCCCAAGGAGCCGGGTTTCGATCCAGCGACGGCCTTCCACTTTGTGTACCCCCTGACGCAGTACATTCCAAAGAAAAAGGAAGCCAAGACTCGTAATTTGCTAGAAGACAGGCCTGAAGTGGAAGACGAGGAACCTGAGGAGACTATTGGTCCAATCATCGCCAACTACTATCACCCCAACACCAGCTTGTCATTTGTCCCTGACACGGGTATCTTTAACTATCCCCAGACGCATCCGGCTATTCGACAGTTCATTCATGTAGAGGTATAGTCTTGACCTATTATCACACTTAACCTACCAATGCTAATTTAGTCACAGCCCACGGGCGCTCGCGATGGCTCTGGTCAAAATTCCTGGTATTGTATGTTGCTCCTTCAGGATTATTTAGCTTAGTTCGAGGCTAATCTCTTCTTTAGACCCGGTCCTATATGTCAACACGTTCTGGCAAATGAGGAGTCATATGATTCTGCTTAATGAAACAGTCAAGACCCTCCCATTACGCCTTGACTTGAGCAACATGAAGAGCTGGAAGTTTAATATACTAGCCTCCGTGGATTTCAACTCCAAACAACAAGCTCTCCAAGCTGCGTACGGCAGTCCCATTGCAGGAGGTGGTGATGGAAGCGAGATTGAGATTATCAAGGAGATGTTCCTGGACACAAACCCCTATCTCCTTGCCGTGACGGCGGCAGTGAGTGTCGCGCATCTACTCCTTGAGATGCTCGCATTTGGTTCCGACATTGCCCATTACCGCAAGAAGAAGGACAACGTCGGTATCTCGGTTCGCTCGATTCTGGCCAATGTCTTCATGCAAACGGTCATCTTCCTCTACTTGATTGACAACTCTCAGAATACGAGCTGGATGATTCTTGGCTCTCAGGGTATTGGTATTCTCATCGAGTTCTGGAAGATTACGACAGTCGTCAATGTCAGAGTGCGACCAGCTCCACCTGGATCTTTGATACCGTATCGGGTAGCGTTCGAAGACAAGTACCAGCTTAGCGAGACCGAGGAAAAGACCAAGGAGTACGATGAGATTGCCTTCAAGTACATGTACATTGCTGGTGTCCCTCTGATCATCGGCTATGCCATCTGGTCCCTGGTCTACGAATCGCACAAGTCATGGTACTCGTACATCCTTACAACTCTGGTGGGATCAGTGTACGCCTATGGCTTTTTGATGATGGTACCTTCACTATACATCAACTACCGCCTCAAGAGTGTGGCCCACATGCCGGCCAAGGCAATGATGTACAAGTTCTTGAACACTTTCATCGACGACCTGTTCGCCTTCACCATTAAGATGCCGTTCTTGTATCGTTTAGCTACGTTCCGGGACGACATCATCTTCTTCATCTACTTGTACCAACGCTGGGCGTACAGAGTTGATTACACTCGTGTCAACGAGTTCGGCCAAGGCGGTGATGATGAGCCCGAAGAGAAGAAGACGGAGCCCAAATCATTGCCGGAAGCTGATGTTGCCGCCGAGAAGATCGAAGGAACCGCAAAGTCAAGCGGTGCAGACACCGGTGCGGCGAAGAAGAGGAAGTAGATAGGAGAGCAGCTCTGGAAGATGATTCATTAGACTTAGAGTTATGAATTGTTGGTATAGGCGAACAGTCGTAGGCTATTGCACGAATACAAAGTCACGAGAAATATCTTGTCCCGATTTGACAGATATTGAATGTATTGGCCCCCTACTTTGCACTTTCGTATTGCACAAGGACCCTGTTAGGTAGGGTAAGTACCTATTTTCTAGCGCTCGAGGGCCGTACCGTCACCAATCATCGACAAGCTAAAATACCAAGTATGCTACCCGCATATGCCTCTCAGCCCTAAACCGCTAAGGATCTCCTTAGTGTCCGCGGCAAGTTTGCGCTAAGTCAGTTAACTGACCGCCTGTACGTACTATCGTAACCATGCAAAATAGGTATGTATGTACATACATGTAGGACTTTCGACATGGATGTCTTGGCGGTGGAAGTTGCTCCATGTTCGTCGTACACGTTGCAGAGTTCGGACGAAAAGGCATTTTCTTTCCCTTTCAACTTCATACGATTACATGTTTGACTTCACGTAAGGCCTGCCTGTGATAAAGTATCATTTAAATTCGTGGCAGTCAAAGTAGCAAGGAGCCAGCTTGTATTGTTCCTGCTGCCTTCACATGATGAGCGGATAAGCATTATCTTATCTCGACCCTTGCATCATCGGGAATCGGCAGAAACTCAGCTACTGTAATTACTTAGCTCCCTTCCAGCGTCCGTACCAAGTTCCCACGTTCTGCAAGACACTGCAGAAGAAAGGACGGGAACAATCTTGCGAAAAAGTATCTACTTCCTCTTGGGACTCCCTTTTGCTTTATATCCTCTTACGCACTAGAGGAGTAGGGGAGGAGGAGGAGGTACCGAACCAGCAACAAAAGAACAAGATTACGTACCACACTTCCATTGATGACCGGCGCTATCCCCACTGATCCAGGGGAAAAAGCAAAATAGGACATGAGCCACGAGACCGTTGGCTCGCTCCTGGCCGTCATCGCGAACTCGCTCAACGATGGCCTACGCATCCTAATGTTCGCCGACAAGCGGGCGTGGGGGTCCGACGAGTTCGAGCAACTGCGCCTGCTGGAGGAGACCCTCGACGAGGCCAAGAAGGACTTCCAGGAGCTGCCCGCGCTCGTCAACGGGAGGTTCTACTACGAGAATGATCGCATAAGTATGCCGCCTCCCCACCCCTTTTCATTAATCCATGTTCCTCCTCTATTGCTTTCCGAAGAGGAAAAGTACAAGTAAAAGAAAAAGAAAAAGAAAAAGTATTCCCGCCCTGAAAGAGAAGTTGACCTAATAAGCCTAATTCTCCTTGCGATCCGAACAGGCGAGTCCCTCGAAGACCTCCGGGATCTATGTACACGATTCGAGCTGCACGCGCAGACCTTCAAGGACTGGGTGCGCCAGGGCGGCGGGCCCATCGACCCGAACTGGGCGCACGAGACCACGACCCTCCGACGCGACCTGCACCGCGCCCAGTGCCGCGCCGCCAGACGCATACACACGGCCCAGCAAATCGACTCCGCGACGGGCAGCGCACGGTGTCTAGGCGCGCTCCAGGTATACCGCATGCAGCAACGGCCGAACGTCGGAGTCGAGGAGGAGAGGCTGGTGTGCGCGCAGACGGGCCGGTTCGAGAGGTTCGGGGAGCATGATGTGGCCTTCGTGTGTGATTTCTGCGACGGGTTTCTGGTCTGGGACGACTTGAGAGCGGTGCCGACGACGAGGCTGCTGCAGCMCCAGCCGCAGCCCACGCAGAATACCAACGGCGATGCCAATGCCAATGCGAATACCCCCGTCCCCACGTCTGCGACGAATACGCCCAGCGCTCCTCCGGTACAGAAAAACAGTGCTAGTGGCGATGAACCCGGGACAACTGCCAGCACAAACTGGCAGGCCCGCGGTATCACCATGACGACCGGCGAGGCAAAGACCGTGGTGTTCGCGCCGGTGGTCATTGCCAACCACCTACCACCCGAGCTTGGCGACTTCCGGTGCCGAATCCTGTGTCCCCAGTGCGACGAGTACTACTACGAGGAGCAAGGCGAAGACGACATGGAGCGCGTCCGGTATGTGCAGGACGCCCGGGGGTTCGACAGTGTCAAGGCTCTACAGGAGCATCTCGAATGGAGCCACGCATCCATAGTGCCGAGTACGTCGAGCTGTGGGGTGATGTGAAGGGAGGAGAGAGGCAAGGGGGGAGAATTTGAAATCCCGAGTTGAGTGGTGGTTATTGTGTCACGGCGTTTATAGAAGGCTGCAAATCGATTAGGAGGCTATTTGTCGACCACGGGTCAGAAAGAGAGCACTGGCGTTCCGGCGTCCACCGAATTCATTAGGGCCTAAGAGAGGCGTGGAATTTGAACAGAACTAGCATTAATACGAATTAGAATTAAGTGCCTATTAAGGAGTTCGGTATTGGTGTACCCTTAAGATACTCTTTCCCCTACAATGCGAGTTCAAATCATGCACCCAAACATATCGAACGTAGCCTTTTCCGTGATTAGGTATCTTCATCATGCTGTTCAATAGCACAGACGTATATACATAGTCTCGACGAGGTTCTCGTCGCCTCTCCCCTTCTCCTTCTCCTTCTCTTACTCCTACTCCCGCCCAGCCCAAACCCAACCTCGGGATTCAGAAGAACCGCAGCCAGATAAACACCAGCACAATCAAGCCAAAGACGCCAATAGGCGCATACTGCTTGATCAGCAGATCCCAATTAATCTTCACGGCCGCCTTGCGGTACTTGCGACTGTCGTCGCGCAGGCGGGAGCTCATCTCGCCCATGCGCTCGAGGCTGTCGCCGCGGTACAGCAGGTCCTCGATGTTCTTGGTCATGACCTTGGTGACGTCGCGCAGCTCGTCGTTGAGCCGGTCCAGGTTCTGGGTCGCGCGCGCGTCGGCGTACAGCGCCTTGGTGCGCCCGATGAACGTGTCGAACTCCATGAACGCGTACGGCCGCAGCGACGGCGAGTGCAGCTGCTGCGGCGGGTACGACTGCGCGAACTCCGCGGAGAGGTCTGACAGGTAGGTGAAGGCGAGCTTGCGTGGGTACGACCGCTCGCTTATGCAGATGTATACTACGTCTTGCGCGATGAGGTAGCTGGGCAGGGGTGTTAGCTAAGCTGCAAAGCAAGGAGGCATTGAGGGGGCCTGCGAGGGAGAGGAGGGAGGCGGAAGAGAGGGTAGGGAGGCAGGGCGCATACTGTAACGTGTAGTTGCCGCTCTCGATGCTGGCTTGGGGTTCTGAGTTGCGGTTTAGTCTTCGGAGGATGATCTTCGTTTGCGACTTTACTTCGGCGAGGGAGGATTCTGACTGTCGGCCATGGAGTGTTAGTATAGGTCGTTTAACTAATAACAGGTAGTTATAACGAGGACGTTAGCATACTTGTTCGTCGTCGACAGATGCGCAGAGCATCAAGCCTAAATAACTACTATTAGTCCTGACTTTGAAGTGGTACCTCGTTTATAGATGCTACACACCGTCGCCCAAACGGGCTATCTGTGTTGACCTGATCATCTTTGAGATTTGTGGCCTTCAGTGTTTATGTTTGGGTGTTTGGATGTGTAAAGCGCCAGCCACAGGTAGCTCCAAGGGCCGGTCGTTTGCTAAATAAATTAAAGTGGTGATAGCGCGTACGTGTCTAAAAAGGCCGGCCGCAGATAGTATAGCAATTGATAGAACAAATCAAGATGCCGTGGGTATAAAGCTTCAACTCAAATTCACCAACTGATGCTTTCAATATTAGGAATTCGTGACTAATTGTAGACCATCGTCAGGGAAGCGACGGCAGATTAACTTAGGAAGGTCGTCTTTCAATATCTCCTGCAGACTGGACTCCTAATAAATTACCAAGCTTGAGGTCAACGATGACAGTCGAACAATTGAAAGTTGGTAATGCAACGTCAGGGGATTGCAAGGATGAGGATTGGGGAATTCGCCGGTGGGGCCAAGCTAAAGTTAGCTCCCTTATCGATACGGAACCTGCGCCGMCCCMCCTATCAATGACGCCGACCTGCCGATATTTCCCTTTTGGGTTGATATTGTACCGACACTGTACGCGACCACTTACAACATCTCGCAGCCTCAGCCTACTATAGAGTGCGGTAACGCAGTAAATGACAAAAACAAAGAGCAGAACAGTGTATTTTGTGACTGCCTGCCTGGCCAACTTCCTTAACCCTTAATTTTTTTTGTTTACCTTTGACACCTAATGCTATGCATTTATGCGAGTTGCCTTACAGCTCCCATGTCGTTGCCGACATCTTGGCCTAACTACATCTCTTCTGATGTACATGTATGAAGGAGCTCACTTTTTTCGTACCTAATTGGCAATCCAAAGGCCAACTTTCATCTCTTCAATCCTTCTCATACTAGCTTATTACATCATGCCTCCACGAAAGAAGAACAGTGATGCGACCGCAAGCAAACCCTCAGAGCCCACAAGACGCTCAACAAGGGTCACCCAGAAGTCCACCCCTATTCTCAGCGACTTGTCTGGAGACGAGCTTTCATCTCAGCAGCCAGCTCTTCGCCGAAGCTCCACCAAGTCTACAACATCCATCAATAGCCAACAAGATGAAGTTGCTCAGGAGATTACCGTTCGCACCACCCGTGCCAAGTCTTACACAAGCAGTCGCCCATCCACGGCAAATAGTGAAGCCGCTTCTCAGTCACATCCCCTACGAATAGTGTCAACTCCAGCCACGAAGAAGGATGTGCAGATGCTGGATGCCAACGTTGCTAGAAATGAAGACGAATTAGCTGGCGAGGGACCGGCTCTGAAGAAAGCCAAGCCCAGCGCAAAGGAGACGACGAGCACTCGAAAGGGACGCTCAAAATACGACAACCCCGAAGAGATGCTGACCAACCCACGAGCACCATTAGCAACTGCGAAGCTTCGAGTAAGTCATTCATTATATAACCTCTTTACAAATCCTATAAACTCTACCCTTTACATGCTCATCACATACGCACACTTACTAACCACCATCCAGGACCTCCTCTGCAGCAGTAAAGCGTGGGACATCCTCGACGCCGAGGAGAAGCAGTCGGTCCTGTCGAAGTTCCCGGACTTAATCGAGGTTCTCGACGCCGGGACCGAGAACGCCAGGCCGAACGTCGCGGCGCTCAAAAACAACGACAACTTCCGCCACGACGTCGCGCGGTACCAGGAGGATCTGCGCAAGGGGTGGCACGACCCGGAGTGGATCCGCCAGGCCCAGGCCGCGCATCGGAAGCGCGAGGTCGGCGCCTACAACGAGTTCCTCGCCGCGCGGTTCTTGGACGACTGGGGCATGCCGATGCCGGGCCTGTATGATTCCCAGGAGGCCAATTTGGGCAGTAGTATGGATGGAGGCGAGCGCGAGCATCCCCAGGTGAAGATAGGCGTGTGTAAGCAGGAGAGTGATGTCTCCAAGGGCGGAGAGGGACCTGACCCGGACGCGATGACTGGGGTTGAGATCACAGTTCAGGGGAATGACGGAGGACGTCCCGGCAAAGAGGAGCCGGAGAAAGCCGATGACCAGAAGGAGGAAAAGGTCCATCCTCAGGACGTGCCGATGGCGCAGGATTAGCTGTCGGAATGATGCATGCTTCAGGGAGCAAATAGCCTGAGAACGAACTTGAATGAGTAACGATTAGCTGACTCCAGATAGATAAGCTTTGACGTTGTTATGATTAGATGTCACAAAGCACCATGATTATATGGATAGAGCAGCCAGGATCAATATCTTATCGTTTTTTTGCCTCTGGTCTTTTAATACACAATATGATCATTCTGTGCTCTATAAATTCCAGGATCCTACCTGCCTATCGTGCATGCTCATTTCCAGCTACTAGCCAAGTCGCCTCCCCATCATTGCGGTCAAGGTTTCTCTAGTCGCCAAAGCTTGAGAACGGTAAGCTGATGAAGAGAGACGACCGAGGTAGCCGGGTGCTTTCTGTGTTCAGCCAAGTATGACGATATAGCTTCCTCAGGACTCGAGCCAAGCAAACTGCACCTACAGCTATGCTTAAGCAAGGTGCCGCTCCGCTCAGGCACCAACGGCGCCCCAGCTTACCGGACGTGCCTCCAAGTACGACGACGACATAGACAGCCGTGTGCGCCGGATACACAGTTTAGACTCTACCACAAGCGGGTACACGGTAGCACGCGGCAGTTGACCCAAACATCCCCTCGGGTCCGGGTTTGGTATGTGTTAGGTAGTTTGAGGTAGTTTGCCAAAAAAGATCTCATGATCAGTTTCTTCTTTCGGTTCTGGGTTCTAGTTTTGTACATCCATCGACGTCTTTGTGCTTCCTCGATCCCTACCTAGTCACGGCGCTACTACCATATGCTCCTCTACATGTAGGTACTCCCTCCTCCCTGCTTCCCTAGTCTCTAGTCTTCTAGCCTCTATCACGCACGCAAACCAGGCACGGCCTCCTTGAATGCCAAATGCGTCTCTCCTTAGCGCCTAGCACGGCATCCATCATGATCTCCGTATCGCTTCTCTCCCTGCGTCCCACGGTTTCTTTCTCCTTCTCTTCCTCTTTTGTAGGTGTCCAGAGCTGCGTTTCCTCCACGCTAGCCGAGATCTCGAATTCGCCGCGACACAGTGGTATCACACCCATAACCACTTCCGTGCTAGACTTGGCTTCGACGAGAGGAAGCGTCTGCTGCAGTGTCCCGTTCCAGGCAAACTTGCGGGTAAAGTCGAGCGCCACGTTCAGGGGGCGGTGGCACAGCGACGGCATGAGCCGAAGGGTGGGGTAGAGGGGTTCGTGCGTCCTGTTCGTAATGACGACTTTGATTTGTGCGAACTCGTCTGTGTAGATGGTGTTACCTCTATCCTCGTTTGAAGAATCCTCTGCCTCTGGGTCCTCGACAGAAATGTCGATGCCGACCTCGTCGATCTTGATGGCTTCGATCATGCGGGGCGCGAGGCGTAGACCCCGTAGCTCGATGCTGCCTTCTCTAGCCGGCCCGGATAATGTCTTCCAGGTGCCCGAAAGCTTCTCTAAGATCTTCTCTCGATACCAGAATGCTTCTCGGTTGCCTCGCTCAATTTCCGGGGTAATCTTGCTGCTACTCACGACAAATTGTCGTTGCCGAGAGGGGTTCAGCGCCGGTATTGATGCGTGCGGATCATCTATATAGACCCTTGGCACTGGGAAGATAACGC
This sequence comes from Hypoxylon sp. E7406B, assembly GCA_000931505.1. Taxonomy (NCBI): domain Eukaryota; kingdom Fungi; phylum Ascomycota; class Sordariomycetes; order Xylariales; family Hypoxylaceae; genus Hypoxylon; species Hypoxylon sp. E7406B. The sequence goes on along the minus strand of JYCQ01000042.1, from coordinate 361,933 downwards.
GGTTTGTATTGCCTGGTAGGATATGCTCCTGAAGCATGATGCCGTTGTCTGCCTTTAGAGAAACCTGCATATCACTCGGCCAGGCATTTCGAAGGTCTAATAACAATAGGCAGTGTTTTTCATCTGATAGTGAAGATTCTTCTTCTTCCACTCCATCGGCGCCTAAGCGAGTCCAGATGGGTTTGGGTACTTCGCCTTTGATGGGCAAAACATCCATCCTCGCAAGCTCTACGCTAGCGTTGACGGTGATAGTTAAGTCAAGACAGACTTGTCGGGTATGGAACTCCTCGCTGATTTCATCTTGAGGTACACCAAGGTGAGCATAGTCGACTTGGATTGTCCCATTGGTAAGACCAGGCTTTCCTAGGATCTCGAAGTCGAAAGTAGCCGTGCCTCCCGGAGCTATATATCTCTTAGAGTCGTCGATTTTACGCAGTTTTAAGGCCTGTTTCCGTGCAAGAATGAGTTCGTATTCGTACAGTTCTGCCGCTGTAGCATCTCTGCTTGTCAAAGCCGTCTGTAAGGGACCTTGGGTAGAATCCTGGAACGAAAATAGTAATAAATCCGCCGGTGTAGTTGAGGAGAGATTCTGAAGAGTTACCGAAAACACTTGTCGTTCCCCTTCTAAAATCATCACTGAATTTTGGAAGAGGGTTGTAGATTTGACGATAACAACAGGCTGGGCAGAAATGACGCTTAATCCAATGCTGTCAGGTGTTAATGGAGGACCGGGGAAAGGTAACTTCTTATTTTGCTCCAATGCTGCCAATCCAATCCCTTTGATTTTGGTTTGCGTATCCGGCGCCCACGGCTGAGGAAATATGGGAAATCTCCTCTCTCGGCATCCACGAACTTTCACTATAGCGCCAGTAACCTTCAAGGAGCCTGCAGCTTTGGGCGTCCCGGTAAGCTTTAGGATTTGTGTACGGTATGGCCCTATTATTGAGCTCATTATCGAGGATTCAAACTCGGCTCCTTCCGTATCCAGCTTGATGCTCTCAATATCCACGTCGATTTCATAAGGATTCTGAAGCGTGATTCTGAAAGTTGCAGCTTCTCCTGCAACAAGGGTCCTCTCCACCATTGCCTTATCTGGCGCTCTTATGAACGGATTATAGATAAACGGGTTTACATCTTGTGAAGTGCGCGCAGTTGTTACACCGGGCAAGACGACTTTAGAATGCAGTATGGGTGTCTTAGTTAGTGGTAAAGGATCAAGCGTGATGCCCCGGACGAGAAATTCGTCCCAGTATTCCGCAGATAAATGTTTCAGGCCTAATCTTTGCGACAGGCCGGCCGTCTTTGAGATATTAGTTATTAGCCTGATCTGTTCATCTCTCGTAATTATAGGAGCTGCATCTTCTCGACGCGGACCCGGCGCAACTCCACTTCCGGCAGTGCGCAAGAGATCGCTGGAGAATCTCAGCACTCCATTGAAGTCTGGTAAAGCCTCGGAGAAGTTGATACAAGCCCGAAGAATGTTGAGCTTGACATTTTTGATCCCGAACTGTCTAGTTGAGGACTGACTCTGAATCCTCGCGATAACCTTCTCATCCGTGTCGCTCACTTTACGCAATTCGTCAGATGGCCCGCGAATAGCATCGTCGAAACCGACTACGCCGTAGGTTTTACATAACAACCCGAGAAATGCGTCAATGCCATGTTCTATATCGCCCTCACCAAGCTCGAGAGCCCCGGCGCCATTACTGTGACCGTTAACGGCGTTGAGGGCCACTAGACCGGCCGCCGGATGAATACCAACTTCAGCGGCACCTCGTGTTCTCGCTTCGACGAGTCCTCCTATCAATACCGACACCAGCTCTCGCACGACCATAGCTTTCTTCCTATGAAATCCCAATGAACCAAGGACAGTCGCGATTCCACTGAGAATAATTGCACGATCTACAGTCGTGAGCAATTCAGGTGCAGACGACGGGAAAGCTTTGAACAGCAGAGCTGCAATCTGAGAACGAGTTGGTGTGACAGTTAGGCGAGGTGACGAAGTGAGGGATTTTGTAGGAAGCTTTCCGAGGACTATTCTCTCCAATGATTCCTTGTCCAACTTGCCTTCACAGAGATGAATGCCTGTAAGTAAGTTGCAGAATCGGATGATGGATTGCGACAATGGCAATGGGGGTAGTTGTTCGCCAGATATTCTTGAATACAATCCTACTATTCTCTCCAGCAGCTCCGGCAGAGTGTTCTGGAGAATTCGTAGGTGCTTCGGCTGATTAGGATCTCCCTCTTCAATATCTGGCCCTTTTGAAATGCTGCTGATAGTTTTGTCGTTCGCCGGTAGGCATATCGTGGGAACTTGAAACTCCACACCAATCCATCCAAGCAAGAGCAGACAAATAATAATGAGCTCAAGGGCTTTTCCATGCCAGAGGTGATCGTTGATAGACTTCGCCACGGTTGCGCCCTCGACCAGCTCCTTCAACGCATCCGTCCACCGACCAGCCTGAAGATACAACGACCCAACTAGGATGATCACTCTCCCTCGACCCTTATTTCTCCACCTCTCGTTTAAACCGCCAGGCCCAAAGCCCTGCATCGAGACCTTGTCATGATTGGAAGACTTCATCCCTCCGGCAGAGCCTGGCCGAGCACCCGGTGGTTCGGGGCTTGTCACGTCGGTACTGCTTCCGTTCGCGCTGGGAATATCATCAAACGTTGTTGGAGGGTTAGATAGGCCACTACGGACAGGAGTTGTGGGTCGTGCAGAGGGAGTCGAGCTGCTGGATCCAAAGGGGAGCGACTTAAAAGGCACCGGCATCGACATACGGGCCTGGCTTCTATCCGAGGCACCGCTAGTAGACGCCGACCTCGTAACGGTGGACACGGTATATTGTGAGTTCCGCCGCGCCGCCGGGTTCGCGTCATCCGATGTCCACGCAGACGTCCCGTTTAGCCCCGGTCTGGTGGGAGCCTGGCCAGGGGAATCTATAGCCGTCATCCCCTCGAAGGACTTGGCAAGAGTTGTCATCTCTGCTAGCAATAAGGAAGATATATCACACATTATGGTTTTTATTGTAGTCCTCTTTGAGTTTTCCACTGGGGGTATCGTTTGAATACCTTCGGGTATGTGGATTGTATTTTCGGTGTGCGGTGCGTAGTCGAATATCAACACCTGATGGGCGAGTATCTTCGGATATGTGTCTCTCAACTTCTCAAGCTCTTGATCTAAAGCTCTAATGTTCCTCTCCGCCATGGTCGGCGCATAGCCGTTAGCGGACTGTCTCTTGCTAAAGGCCACATTTTCAAGCTCTTGTCCATCAGCGATGGCAATAAGGACGAGGGGTTCGCGGAATAACTCGAAGGGGGCTAGAGCAAGGTGGGATGGAGGCGGTACGTAGGTGATTAGATCGTAGAACATGGCGCCATCAGGGAATGCGAGAGGAGAGAACATGTCTGAGGATACTGTTAGTCTCGCAGTCCTTCAAATATTTTAACATTGTATGATAGCTCACTCCGATTGGGTCGCCCATCGGGGGTGATATCGCGAAGGTGGACAACATGTTCCTCGTTCAGTCTCTGGACGAACGAGGAGAACCTGTCTCGCTTTATCTGGCCGATGGGCAAGACTAACGCCCGTACCCTCGCCGGGGCGACGGGTAACATAGAGTCCAGGCTCATCCTAACATCTGCCTCGACTTCAAACTGACATGACACAACAGCCGCATGCCTAAGGAACCGGGTGGGAGATAGGGAGTCCCGCGATTCGTATGATTGTTCGCCGAGATTGGGTGTGTCGCAAACGTCGCTCGTAATTAATCTTTAGCATTTATTGGTTCGACCTCAACCTCTAACAAGTCCGCGGAAATATGGCCCAAGCTAGAGTAGCTGGATTCATGCGCAAAATACGAAAATATTATGTTCAAATGTGCTGTTTCTTGTTAGGAATGACGATGCGAAGCCCAAGTTCAAGCTCCTGAGCCTCGTGCGCCGTCGTAGGGAGCTGGCCAATCAAAACTCGACATGTCGAACAGGGGTATTCCAGAAAGAGACAGTGCACTCTGGGGTGAGCAAACATGTACCCAAGTACCTACAAACTTAAACATGAGACGTCGGGTGCGACCTTCAATCAAATTTCACAAGTGACAGTGTCTCTATGTATTCCAGACTGCCAGATTAACACAATTTATTCATCTTTTACAGATATATCAATTATTACACATCATATGGGGATCTGTCTTTATTGCCCAATATCGGGAGCTATAACGTAACACCACAACTTCATGATACATGCACGTATCTTATGTAGGTATTAGGTMCCTCCTGAGCCACTATAAACGATCATGATTAGATTAACATCTAAACCATCTATGCATTTCAGTAGCTGAGTCGATATCAATAGTAGCCTGAGGGACTAACTCTATTATATATTCACCATCCTTGCCACAAGACTACGATTTCATGTCGTTCATATTAACTTTTCTATCCAATACATACCGGATTTTATGTTGATGCAGTACTTGACGGACCTCCAGCTCCTTCAGGTTTCCCTTCGGCCTTAACCTTACCTTGCGTAACTTCATTTTTCAGTTCCGATTCGAAAATATCAACAGCGATGCTTGCTTCAACAAAGTCCTCTAACTCCTCCGTCACCGTTTTCAACTTCTCCTTCACGGCCTCGGCTCCCTCAAATCCGACAATGTGGCGGGCTGGCGGGTTCTCATGCCCACCAATGGCTGTTAGAGCGTAGACCGTCTCGCCCACAAGACGGTCCATTGAGGAAGGGGGGAGTTTGGGGTATCTCTGGATGATTTCTGTTTCTGAGGGCTCAAGAGCCGTCTCCGGATTTAGGTTCAGTACGTTTGTAAGCATATCCCTAACGCTAGGCGCAGGGTTGTTCTCACTGTCGTAATGCGGCAGTGATGGAGAAAAGACAATTTTGTTAGTTAGAGATTGGATCTCCTTGTGTGGCTGCACTATGGTCACTTTGATATTAAAGGGCGCAACCTCGTAGGCGAGCGAATCGCAGAATCCTTCGAGCGCCCAAGTCGCTGCTGTATATATAGGCATTCCAGGAGTGCCAATGTGACCACCGATACTCGTAAGGATCATGATATGGCCAGTGTGTTGCGCGCGAAATGTCGGGAGCGAGGCTTTAATGAAATTCACCTGAGAGAAGAAAATGGTCTCGAACTGGTCGCGCACTAGGTTCTGCGTCGCTGGTGTGGTGGAAAGCTCCTCCACAGTTCCAACAATGGCTGTTTGGATGAAATCATCGTGTAAGAATGCCGCTTTGCCCCGCACATACGCGCCGCGCGCGGAAGAGGGTTCGCATACCTTCAGAGGTGCAGCATAGCAGGATGTCTATGCGGCCAAACACATGCTTTGCCTCCGCCACAGCGGCACCACATTGGCCCATGACGCGACCGTCGCACCGTATGCTCCGAATGCGATCCTTCCATCCTTCCCGATCCTTGCGGTTGCTCTTACACTCATTGACCAGCTCGCGGAACTCGGCGCTCCGGTCGTCGTGCTCAATCTCGTGCGGCGGCAGGCAGGCGACGACGTAGTCCCCATGGGTGAGCAATTGCCGTATCAATCGGACGGCCAGAGGGGTCAGCGACGAAGTCAGGAACCATATTCGCGGGGAATTGTGTGTCGCTACAACACGATTCATTAGTCGGGACTCCAGCAGCGAACCAGCAGCATTTAGCCAAGAAAAACGGGGGTTGGCATCTCAAGCGCGCGGGCGATGCGGTGCGGAAATCAGTTTGAGGAGAGGAAAAGTTAAAGGACAGCTGTTTGCTTCGTGGGACTTCGGGGTTCACGCAATGGCAATGTTGCGCAATGGACGAAAGGAAGTGAACAGCCAGAGCTTAGGTAAGGAAGACAAGGTAGATAGACGTAAATGGAGCTGGGGAGCTTAGCTTGACGCACGGAAAGATGCTGCAGGGACAGAATGCGAATGTCGTGCTGGGCCTGATGAATCGGCAGTCTTCCTCTCGGACATTTCCACCTTTTTTCCTTTTCTCTTTTCCACTTTTTGGCTCGCTGTAAAAGATCGTTGATCAACAAACAGCAATGGAAGTGCCGCCGAGGACAAACACCGCCGACTCTACCAGCGATTCGGCATTACCGCAGCAGCACTCGATAGATAGATTGCAAACAAAGATCGGTTCTTCTTTGGCAGTAAGCACCGGGCTCTATTCAGCATCGCAAGAGCGAAGAATTGCTTCACGATGGTTATCAAAGGAGAAGATCGACAGATCTATAATTGTGAGCCATTAAGACGGGTCGAATAACCAACACCTTAAGCAATCATATTATATCGACGCATTACACTACACTGACGTTCGGTGACTGCGTCCCTACCTAAGTACTGATCAGTTTACCTCGCCTCTAACTCCCCTAATGGGGATACCCTGTGCCTCACCCGGCAGTTGATGCATCCCGAAAGCACGAAGTGGTAATCCCCAGGAATATCATTGACCCCACCGTGCACGCTACAGCCGCATGAGGAGGTGGGTAATGGAAGCTCCTCTCAGGTCAATATGAGGGTTGAGTGAGAAATCAGGGCGCAGAGCCCCGGCATGGACGGATTCCGCCCATTACCAGAGTTTAGGGATCAATGTGTCAGGAACGGACGCATGCCCTGTAATGACTGAGTAATAATTAGAAGACGATACTGCAACACCGATCAGCCTGTCGGATGCTGCCCCTTGAAGTTGGGGTTTCTTGGGGTCTCCAGGATCTTTCACCAGGCCCGAGGTTGTATAGTCAGTTCGAGTTTCGGCAGCCATCTCGGATACGATTGATGCAATGCAACAACACCTCAATATAGTATCGCATCGTGTTTCACCCTTTTCTTGTAGTATCCTCTTTTATTTAGTCGAATCTGGGGAATCCTTGGCCGACATCATTTTAGCATGCCTATCGGAATATTGCAAGGACACACACTATATACGCAGGTGTGTAGACTATATAATTGAAAGGTACATGACGGCTAAGGAGACCATGGTATGCATTGTGCGAAGCACACAAACGATCGAAGGTCACTCGTTTATCTGTGCGAAAGCTTGTAATAAAAACTACCCGTGGCATTTATATTTGGACACCATCGGGAAGAACAGAGTACATCAAGTAGGTAAATCTGGTGTTGAAATGGGCGATATTTATCACAGGTAAGGTACCTACTAATTCATACTATTTTATCATTCGGCTTGACCCGCAATCTTGAATTCTCCCAGACTAAAGGCTAGTACGATTGTCTAGAAGTCGGGGAAATAGCAGCGCGATTTCTTTTCCTCTTAGTCCTTCCGACGTCGGGGAAGGAGATGGATATGACCGGTTCGATTGTCACCTGTTTTCACTTGAACGTGCACTGGCTGGCAAGAGCTTTTCCGTCCACTCGGACACCCTGATGACTCAGCCCTATAGTTTGAATATAATTCGCTCTACCATTTAAGTGCTTGTGATAGTTTTCCCATTAACACTACCGCTTTCTATCATTCCAGAAAATGCCCTCCAGGGCCGATATCACATACTTCGGCGCCGGGCCGGCGTTACTGCCGACACCCGTCCTCGAGAATGCCGCCCAGGCTCTCCTGAATTATAAGGATACGGGGCTAGGCATTGCTGAGCATTCGCATCGTTCTCAGTATGCCGCCGACATCATCAACGAGGCAAAAGCCGATTTAGCTACTTACCTCGATATTCCTGATGACTATGAGATCCTCTTCATGCAGGGCGGTGGAAGCGGCGAATTCTCCGCTACCGTCTACAACCTTGTTGGCGCCTGGGTCACTAAGAAAAAGGCTGAGATTTTGAAGCAATTGGGCGCTCAGAACGAGGAAGAAGCGAACCAAGAACAGCTCCTATCAGCGCTCAAGAAAGCAGTTGACACCGAGTTGAAGCTTGACTACCTTGTAACGGGCGGCTGGTCTTTGAAGGCCTACCAAGAAGCCGGCCGTCTGCTGGGCCCGGAATTCACAAACTTAGCCACAGATGCTCGAACGGCGAACCAGGGGAAATTCGGCAAAATTCCAGACGAGAGCACATGGAAACTATCCAAAGGTGCTGCCATGGTATACTACTGCGACAACGAAACCGTGGATGGTGTCGAGTTTCCTAAGTTCCCAGACGCTTTAGGACCTGACTCAAATGGAGTGCGCCCCATCGTCGTCGCGGATATGTCATCGAATATTCTATCGAGGCGAATCCCAATTGAGAACTTTTCGGTCATCTTCTTCGGTGCACAGAAAAACCTCGGCTCAACCGGTGTGACGGTAGTCATCATCAAGAAGAATCTACTTCCCCCAGCGTGTCCCCAACCTTCTCCAGCACTACTGAGAAAACTCGGTCTACCTGTTCCTCCGGTCATATTTTCTTATGAGACCATTGCCAAGAACAACAGCTTATACAATACGCTCAGCATTTTTGAGTACGGACACCCATCGGCCCTTCATTCGTATCAGCAGCATCTAACATTACAACTAGTGTTTATATAGCTGGTCAAGTGCTCAAGAGACTACTTGCGACGTTCCCAGATAAGGTCGACGGTCAGCAAGCGCTTGCCAACCAGAAGGCAGACCTCATCTACCAGGCTCTCGAGGCGCATCCAGCCGTCTACAAAATCGTCCCAGATAAGTCCGTGCGCTCGAGGATGAATATCTGTTTCCGTGTCACTGCAGTAAGTAATTAATGAATTTTAATGTTACACTAAAATTTCCCTCGAGACGCCGCTAATCGTAAATATAGGGTGGTGATACGGAGAGCGCCGAAGCAAAATTCCTGAAGGACGCAACGGCGCGGGGACTCACTGGCCTAAAGGGTCATCGAAGTGTTGGGGGGATCCGTGCCAGCAATTACAACTCGATTCCACTCGCCGGAGCCCAGGCACTCGCAGATTTCATAATTAACTTCGCTCAAACCCAAGGATAAAGATTCGCACTTTGCGGTGATACTGGTGGGAATGAGGCATTCTCTCCTCATAATTCAACTAGTACGCAATTGATATACTATCCTAGCAGACACAAGGGCAACGACTCAGTTTCGGTCCAGAGCGATGTCCGTGATACGGAGTTGATGAGGGACTTTCTCTTCCATTTGATTATTTGCAGTTGGCGTTGAGTACTCGCATCGCATGGTAGGCAAAAGGGGGCACAAAAACAGCATTCAACATAGCAGTTGGATCGACTCATAGAAATGCTACATAGACCAAATATACTATTCATCTAGGCTCCAGGATACGATCAATCTTCCAAACCTTAGGTACACTTAACCCTATTTCAGGAACCAGCTCCACACATATTACGGTTTTCTACGCCTCTATCTCGGCCTTCAGCCAGCCTGGAATCTGTGGCGGGTGTTCCCACCCATCCAGATATGTCTCCTTCGGGACGCCCTCTCCAGACGGCTTAGCGTAGATAGCAGAAATATACCACACCGCGTCTCCCTTCTTGATGGTGTGCTGCAGAGTCGGGATTACGGTCCTGCTTTCCACCAGATTGGAGTTAGGATCGGCGTTAACCAAGTTCGCAGCTCGCTTAATCTTATCCTCAAGCGCCTTGATGCCCACGGCCCCCTTGGACACCGCAAACGCGCCCTCCTTGCCCGTGGACCAGCCGTCGGGCGTATTGAGATCGTAATTCCCGATGATCTTGGGGAACGTGCCCTCGGCCTTCACGGGGTCGTACGGGTCCAAGTACCGTCCGTCTGCGGCCCTCTGGTTGCAGATGGCGAACGCGCCGTCCGCCGTCATGACCTCGCGCCCGGCCTCGACGCGGTGGGCCCTCAAATGCCAGTTCGGCGTCGCGGGGTCGGGCGGGATCAGCGTGGTTCGGACCACGACGTCTGGGAACGGCTTCCAGATGGACACGAGAACTGGGGTGGAGGAGGAAGCGGAGCCCCGGTGCTCGAGGCCGGCGTACTCGGACTTTCGCCGCGTCTTCCAGTACTCCCCACCGTCGTCCGAGAACCCCAGTTGGCTGGCTAGCGCATACTGCTCTAGCGTGAAGAGCCCCGGCGGCACGGAGTACGCGTATGCGCTGCTGTAGGCGAAGCCGCCGTATTTGGCGTGCGTGCCTTTCATGGGGTAGCTGCAGGCTTGGCCGGAGGAGAGGAGCATGCAGTGGTTGCCGAGGTAGCTGGATGTCGATGTCAATAAGAGGCTATGGGTATGCGATTTTGCCGCTTACCTCGCAATGTGGCCTGGCTGTGGTAGCTCCTTTACTTTCGGGATGGCGTCGCCTGGGAGTTCCTCTTCGGACGTCCAGAATGGGTGCTCTGGAGGTACAGCCAAGCAGATAAACGCTAGGCAAGCCCAATACTTCAAGACTGGTTAGTTCGTGAGGCCGGGGAAAAGGTCGTGGATGTGACTTACGGGGCTACCGGGGCTATTATAGTTCTCTGCCATGTACATGTTTGGATAGGAGTACCCAATAGTCAGTGTTCCGCTGGGGCTCCAGATATCAGGCTGCGTCTGCCACCATCGCAAGTGTCGCAAAACCACGCCTTTGACCATTCCCCATGTAAGTGGTTCGGGTAGTTCGACTCCCGCATATGCCAGGGCTCCCCAGAACGATACCATTGCGAATCGATAGCCCACACTGCGACCAAAGGGAATCGATCGACCTGGAGGAAAGCGTTAGGCTCTGAAGAGCTCTGCTTAGGTAGTGGTCTTACTTGCCTTCGTTATCATAGTAATGGATCAAATCGAGTGCAACTGTCTGAGCGCGCTTCTTGAACTCCTCAGCCCGCTCTGGCTCATCTTCGCCCGCCAGCTTCGCATAGAGAAGCTGCAGAAACTGGATGGCGAAACTGGAGGAATAATAGTCCATCTCTATCGAGGTGTGACATCAGAATCTCGATTCTTATCACGGTGAGATTCTCACTTACGGTGAATGCCCTCCGGTCCATCATTTGACCAACCGCCCCCACGATAGAAGGTGTTGAGGTGTTCAATATCACGGTCTAGTCTCTCTTGCGAAAACTTGCCCCCATTCTTCTTCAGTCCAAGGTTCGCGAAAACCCGAAACCAGAGCCAATTGGTATTGGGCATGCTAGGATATCATTAGTCCAATATCTCTAAAGATGAGCCCAGCTAGATTTACTTCTTCTCGTTAATTGAGTTACCCAACCAATTCTCGACATTTTCTCGCTCTTTCTCATTGAAGGACTGCCAGATGACAGGGGCCACCGCCAACGCGTAGCCTATCTACAAATGAGTCAATGATCTTCTAAATTAGAGTAATAACATACCAAGAGGACACATCTCAACCATCCTCTGGTCATTGTCTCGAGGATATCCCCAGTATTCGGGGTTTTCGGGGTCAGTTCCTGACTTAATCCCCTGAATCCACCATTCTTTCCCGTGGTAATCACCGCCTCCGGCTAATAGACAAGCTAAACCCCAGAGCGGTCGACAGATACCTTCCACCTCGGAAGCAGTTTGGTCAAATCTGACAGCGGTGGCGCCGGGGCATTTGACTCTGGCTTTTTGGGGAGAGAAGAATGGCTCAAGGGGGTCGAGGAGAGTTTTCAGAAGCTCCTGAACGGAAGCGCGACCTGTAATTTTCACCTTGGAAAAGGGGTGGATGCCATTGTAGCCAAGAACGAGGCCAGTCTTCGGCTCCGCCATCGTGAAAACCCAAAGAGGCGGACACTTAAACTACCAGGCTTAAGAGCGAATATTGAACCTAGAGAAGAAGAGAAAATAGATAAAAAAACGAAAACAACCTACCGCGTCCTTCAGCATACTTGTGTTTAACCTACCTCTACGTGGGGTTCAGTCGCCATGTCGCGAGTATGAGGGGCTCCCCTTGGGGTTTGTGGGGTGATAGAGCTCTCGCGGCTAATATCACAGATGAACTCCTCCTTAAATCCCCACCAATTGACGTAGTCCACAGCTAGCCAGATATGTAGGCTCTATGCGATCAGGTAAGGAAGGTTGGCTAAAGATTTCACCGGTTCGGCCCGTATTAAAGCGATGAGAGCTCCGCGATTGAAACATCAATGTTTCAGTGCTTCTTGACATAACTAAAGCAGTTCATCTCTAAAAGAGCTTCACCATCGGCCTATATGAGGGCTTGCTTATGCTTCGATATCTTGTCGCGGGGTGATTCACAATAGAGGTACCTAATACGTACCTAAATTCGGTATAGTTACCTGTAATAGCCCGTTCTAAATCTTAGGCCTGCATTACATACAGCGTCTCTTATCAGAGCGGACCTCTAGCAGTACAATTCGGAGTATAAATATCGACTGTGCAAGAAACCCCGTGACACTGCATGTTATGCCGGTGTCGTTGAGGCCTTAACTCGCTTATCGTTCCGGACAGTAGCGAGGACGACTTGTTGGCGGGTAGCGTTGCAGCCAATAGGACCTCGAGCTTCCATATTTGAACTAATGGAAATACTCCTAGGTCATTTATAGCATCCGTATAAGCACCCGTATAAGCATATTACTAATTACTGTGGGTTCCGTTTAGTTGAGAATTAAGAACCTCGGAAGTAATATTTGAAGGGCTGAAAGAACCGTCGCTAATATGCGGAGTTTGTTGGGGAAAATGCGGGATGCGGGGGAGAGCTATAGCTCTCGGTTAGTTGCCCGTGAGTACTTCTGAAGTTCTGTGATGAGGTATCGGTCAGCAACACACGTAAATGGTTCATTCAAGTCTTCGGGATCATGTTATATGAAGTCCCAAGCCACGAGGCTAGATAGTTATTCGACGGATATTAATCTCAGGAAATCTTGTTGTACTTTGTATGCAGCTGGTACTCTCTTATGCAAGGCCATCGGAGTCGGAGGATGCTAGTTACCCCATAATATACTACAAGGGATGTGATCGGGGTTAGTCAAGGATCTCCGATAATCTTATAAGGAAGTCTCCCTTGTGAATCAATTCTAAGCTATTCCCAGCCTACTTCTTCAGTTTTGCGAGAAGCTTAAAGTAGACGATAATAATAATAGATCGGGAACCCGATCCCCTTCTAGCCAAACCAAGATGGCTTCAATTCCAAGAAAACTATGGGAACATCCCAATCCCGAGAAGACTCAAATGTATGAGTTAATGCAGATCTTAGATCAGAAGCATGGTGGCGGCCTCAAGGTGAGAGTGAAACGCAGTACACCTAGACTGTTTCAGCCATCTAGCCATCTAGTCATTTGCTGACCAACCAACCATAGACGTTCCAAGACCTGTACCAGTTTTCTGTCACTAGACGTTCCGATTTCTTTGCCGAAGTCTTTGAGTACTCGAATTTACTATACACTGGCTCATATACAAGCGTAGTAGATGAGAGCCAGCCAATCGATGCCATCCCGCGCTGGTTCGAGGGTGTACATCTTAATTGGGCCGAGAACCTGTTATGGTCTCGTAGACCTCAAGATCCCACGAACCATCATGGCAAGATAGGAAAAGAGGATGCTAAGATCGCCTTAACCCAAGTTCGGGAGGGAGTTACTGAGACTACAAATGTCACATGGGCAACACTCCGAAACCTCGCGGCCCTCTATGCATCCGCGCTGTACAATGGCGGTGTAAGACGAGGAGACAGAGTCGTTGCTGTTGCTTCTAATAGCATTGAAACTCTGGTCATCTTCATCGCCACAGGCTGGCTAGGTGCTATCTTCAGCAGCAGCTCGACCGATATGGGGGTCGACGGGATATTGCAAAGGACCACCCAAATTAACCCCAAGGTAGGATGAAATCACCTTCTTTTGATATTAATTTTCTTACCAAAATTAGTACATTTTCATGGACGACGCGGCGCTTTACAATGGCAAACGAATAGACCTGCGGCAGAAGATGACCGATATTGTATCTGGAATGAAAGGTTGTGATCAGTTCTCCGGTTTGGTCTCTATCCGCCGTTTCCACGAGGCTCTAGATATTAGCAAGATCCCCAAGACCCAAACTCTGGATTCCTTCATTGAGAAGGGTAACGCGGTGTTTCCTCCGCCGATCGCTCAGATTGCCTTCCACGATCCCTTCCTCATCTGTTACTCTTCGGGCACCACTGGTATTCCAAAGGCGATAGTTCACTCTGTCGGCGGCGTTATTCTGAACTTCGCCAAGGAGGCCCGACTTCACGATGACTCTAATTCAGATACCGTCTCACTACAGTACACGACTACTGGTTGGATTATGTATTTAGTGTGCATCGGCCATCTACTGCTCGGCGCAAGATGTGTCTTGTATGATGGATCGCCTTTCCAGCCAGATCTTCAGACCTTTATCAAGTTGGTAAGCGACCAGAAAGTGACGAAGTTCGGAACTAGCCCACGGTGGCTCTATGAAGTCGCTAGGGCGGGTATATCGCCCAGAGAGATTGCAGACTTGTCGAATCTACGAACAGTGGTAAGCACCGGTATGGTACTTCCGGAGCAGCTATTTGAATGGTTCTACGATAAAGGATTTCCATCTCATGTTCAACTCAGCAACATATCGGGAGGAACGGACATCGTAAGGGGTAACAGATCCTTAGCTATGACTGACTGCCTGCTGACATTATCCTAGGCTGGCTGTTTCGGAATAGGAAATCCGCTTGCTCCTGTGTATGTCGGCGGGACGCAAGGGCCTTCTCTCGGTGTCAAGGTAGCCTTGTATGACTCGCTACTCCCTCCAGGGCCTGGAAAAGAAGTGCCCGACGGGACACCTGGTGAGCTCGTCGCTACAGAAGCATTCCCGAATGTACCAATCTATCTTTGGGGAGACAAGACACCCCCTGGAGTACCTGGCTCGAAATTCCACTCCGCCTACTTCGCTAGGTATGATCACGTGTGGGCACATGGGGACTTCTGCGTATTCCATCCCGTCACCAAGAATCTCACCTTCCTCGGAAGAGCTGATGGCGTTCTGAATCCCAGCGGAGTACGTTTCGGCTCCGCAGAGATATACACTGTTCTCGAGAGAAAGTTTGCAGATCGGGTTGCGGACTCTATATGCGTGGGGCAGAGACGACCTCAGGACAACGATGAGAGCGTGATGCTATTCTTGCTAATGCGACCGGGCCATAAGTTCGACAGGAAGCTCGTAAATGAAGTGAAAGAGGCCATCAAGACTGAGAGGTCAAAGAGACACGTGCCCAAATACGTGTTTGAGACCCCTGAAATACCTGTACGTCGGGAATGCCTCTCACGCTTTATGATTGTTGATATGCTAACTTGCAAATAGACGACGGTCAACCTCAAGAAAGTCGAATTGCCGGTGAAACAGATTGTGTCGGGCCAGATCGTCAAGCCAAGCGGCACGTTGCTCAATCCGAAGAGCTTAGACTATTACTACCAGTTTGCTAAGGTTGAAGATCTGGTTGCACCTAAAGAGAAGCTATAGAACCAGACCATAGAGGCACTGTATAGTTGTTACCACTGGATTGAGAGGAGAGTGTATACCATCGCTTTCAAAGTCGGTTGGGCACCAGAGCCACCGAGGCATATAGTTGTATGGAGTTGTTTTCTTTGAAAAGATTGGCTAAGTTGTATATTCGAAGATTAACTTATAGGGGGAAATATTTGAAGACGTATTATTTATAGCAATCTTTGCATGTCCGATTGGAGCAGCTATGGATGATTTCGTACAAATCGCTAGTGCGTCGGCTACTTTGCCGAGCTGTTGATTCGCCACAAGAATATAGGTAGCTAATCACGGACACCGGAATGGTCGCAATAGACATTTCGAGCATTACTCTTTGTGCATGTTGAGAACAGCTTTACATTCTTCGGGGTTAGTTCACCGGGCAATGAACAGGGCAATCTAATTTTGACTGAGTCCTCGAGTCCTGGGCATTTGTAAAGTTTAGCCGCAGTCTCAAGGGCGAGAGAACTGTTAAGATTGATTATATGTGATATGCTTGAACGTTCCTATATCACCAACCACTGTTATGAAAACACGAAGACTGTCTAACACACTTGTATAATTGCTGACTTGTAGGTATATAGCCGAGGTAGGTAGAATGCACAATAACACCAGATCCCGGAAACAGTCAGGCTCAAAGGAACAAACTACCTAATAATAGGGAATTAAGGGAGACGGCCGGCCACATGCATGTCTTGCAAATCAGTCAGCTGCTCCTGCGAATGCCCGGGCTTCTTTTCAGCTCCAACAAACGCCTCCTACATCAGGTGAATACGTGTAGTCATTAGCACCCAGAATTGCGTGTGGGGAGGATTCCGGGCAGGAGGGTCTAGTTACCTATCGTTATCGCTGAGGTTACCCCTCGTAGCTCGGTAGTGGCTTTTTAGCTTGCTCTCCGTTGATGATGTTGACCTGTCCAAAGTTGCCTGTACCCTGCTGCGTGTATCGGCATACATGTACATACAGGTGGTAGACGCAATCTACATGTATGGATGTAGGTTAGATACCGAGTCCAAGTAGACGGGCTAGTGCAGTGGCCACAGATTACCGTGCATGGAGTCTTTATAAATTTATCCAGTAAATCCTTTGTGGTATCTTTTATTCACGGAAGTACATGAGGTACCTAATTGTAAGTTAATATTCAATACCAACATTGAACATTCTCGACTTCAAATGGTCTAATTTGCATTACTTCGCACTGGCCAGGGACCTAAAACGATAGGTGCCACTCTAGCGAGTCTCAAACCCAATCAACGTCCCTTAATGTCTTGATGTAGCGCTCCTGGTTCCTAGCTCCTGCCTGTTGACCTGTGCGTGATATCTTATCAGCTAGGCACAATATAATGCATGCAGTAATGGGGATCCACATGCTACCTAGCATGTCCTACGTGTGCCAGCTAGAGGTTAGGTACATAATGTACCTATGTACGGGATTAATGTAAGCCGTCGATATCATGCATCCACCTGGGATGCGCCGTGTGCATTCCCTCTACATCCAATTCATTCACCCAACACACATGTATGGATTGCCACACACATACCTTACTACGACGTATGTACCTGCCTACACACAACCTACTTCTCTATCGAACGGTGAACTCTAGGCAAAACCTCTTTTGGATCCGTCTATCAAGCTTCGCATTGTTTCACCTCGGCTTCGCGGCGCACCGTCCATCCAGGTAGACCCGTGTCGTTACATACACTCGAGAGCCTACAAAGCCACACGTCATATATGTGCTTCGATGTAGAGGAATCAAATCACTTGACTTTAGGAACTTGGGATACTGTTCCGAAAACTCCAAGCCCCTACCGTTTTCTTACCGGGCAGCTAGCAGCTTAGGTTCAACGTTAACCTTACGGTCCACCTGACATGAGGTCAGCCATCTCAACGGCCCATCCATACCGAAAGCTGTCATCCAAGCTTAATAACAACGGCGCCTCCCAACCGTTCCTACTTTCCCTCTTGAGTTCACAACTAGGACCACCCGCCCCCGCGCCCACACATCGAACATAAGACCTACGCTAGGGTGTTCTCCCGCTATAATTCATTATCACCAGTTCACTCAGGCGGATAAACTGCATCTTCCATCCGTTCTAGACTGCGGGTGTTCCAGCCCGCGGTGACGAGTAGCGAGTCGAAGTGGCAGACCAAAACCCCCAGCAATCCACCCCATCCGCCTCCGACCACCCATCCACGCCGCAAATCCCTCGACATCCTTCCAACACAGTCCTCTCAGCCCCCGCCGCACCTGCAACCCCCGCAAACCTTCCGAACTACATTCCGCCGTCCGCTTCCGGCGTCGTACCCGGGGCTCAGGAACACCTACCCGCTCTGTCTCCCGCGCAACGTCAAGTTTTAGGAAGAAGGCAACGAGCTCCCGACGACGATAACGACCTCGCCGGCTCTCAGTCGGAGCTCCCGGAAGCTCCCGCTTCCCATACCGCCCCTACAGACAGCCCTAGAAGGAAACGCAGACGTGCTGATAATATCATGTTAGCGGATTCGGACAGGGCAGTAGCAGCTAATGGCACTTCGAGGCCTTACGCCAATGGAAAAACGCACCCACGATCTTCGGCATCGGGCACAGCAAATGGAACCAGCAAGGCGGTTAATGGCTCGTCTAAAGTACGGCCATCGGACACATACTTCGGCCATGACCGCGAGGAGGTCACGAGAATACTAATACAAGCACTCTCGGATATGGGATACCACTCTGCAGCGCAGAGCGTAAGCCAGGAGAGCGGGTTTGAGCTAGAAAGTCCCATGGTTGCTGCTTTTAGGAATGCTGTACTTGAGGGAAACTGGACCGAAGCAGAGCAGCTGCTTTCTGGAGCGGTCGTTTCTGGCGATCGAGGCAGTGAGAATGGCAACGGACTGGTCTTGGCTAATGGGGCGGACAGGCAAATGATGCGATTCTGGATTCGACAGCAGAAGTTCCTGGAACTCCTAGAGCAAAGGGAGACCGGCCGGGCGCTAGTAGTACTCAGGACCGAGCTCACTCCCCTATACCAAGACACGCAGAAGCTTCACTTCTTATCTAGCCTACTTATGTGTCAAAAGACAGAAGACCTGAAATCAAAGGCAGAGTGGGATGGCGCATTCGGAGAGTCTCGGCATATTCTATTGTCTCAATTATCGAGTAAGTTTAGGAGCTGATTCCCAACGCTCACTCGTAGCTCTACGCCTTACTAATTTTCGTTCGCAGAATGCATTTCTCCATCGGTCATGCTTCCAGAACACCGCCTAGCCATACTGTTACATCAGGTCAAAGACAATCAAATCGAAAGGTGTCTTTGGCACTCCAATGCTGCGTCTCCGTCTCTATACGCAGATCACATGTGTGACCGGCGACAGTTCCCAACAGAAAACGTTATTGAGCTAGATGAGCATGACGATCAGGTTTGGCAAGTCGTCTTCTCCCACGATGGGACGAAATTAGCGAGTTGTGGTCAAGGCAAGCAGGTCATCATTTGGGACGTTCCATCTTTTAAACCACTTCATATCCTTAAGGATCACGACGACGGGGTGGGTAATGTTGCCTGGAGCTGGGATGACAAGCTGCTCGTCACGTGTTGCCAGGACCGCCATGCGAGGTTATGGGATGTAAATGTGAGTACAAAATGCTAAGCTCCATCTAACTCTTCGCTGACAGGCATAGACTGGTCTTTGTCGTCAGAAGCTAGAGCGTTGCCAAGAACCCGTTACCAGTTGTGTATGGGCTGCAGATAGCCAGACGTTCGTCACTGGAGCCCTGGATAAGACCCACGGGCTAATTCAGTGGAACACCAAGGGGGAGAGGATATACGATTGGAATAGTCCTCATAGAGTTGAAGATTTGGCCATCTCACCAGATGGACATTGGCTGGTGGCATCGGATGGCGGAACTAATATTCACGTCTACAACTTCATCACGCGCGAACTAGAGTACCAGATGGACCTACAAGTCAGGTTGACATCAATCAGTATCAGCCAAAACTCGCGACATCTACTCGTGAACCATAACAATGGCATTGCGCAACTCATTGATCTCATTCTACGCGAACCAGTTCAAAGTTATACTGGCTTCACCAGCGAAAATTTCATGATCCGGAGTTCCTTTGGAGGAGCCGATGAGAGCTTCGTAATAAGTGGAAGCGAGGGTAAGCGTGTCCTAAATCAAGCGTTCGGTTCACGACTAACTTGGGTAATAGATGGCTCAATAAATATCTGGCACAAGATTAGCGCTCAGCTGGTAGAGAAGCTCAACGGGCACATTCCTGGCTGCAATTCTGTGTCGTGGAGCCCAACCGACCCCCGCCTGTTTGCTTCATGTGGGGATGACGGCAAGATTAAGATGTGTGTATTCTTTCTATATCGAGTATTCTTTTGAATTAGGGTACTAACTCGTTATAGATGGTCAAACAGCGACTGGCTGCGTGCTCACCACGAGGCGAACCGGAGCGCGGATGGTTCTTAGCGAACCGTGGATTATATTAAGGTTTTGCTTTTGCGGCACATTACTTTGCATGGACCCGGCGTACTTGGATGACGGTTAGCATTGCGCTTCTCACCACTAATTCCTCATGGCGAAACACAGACCTGGGACGAGCACGTGTAAGAGGCATTGCTCTGAGGGCGTGCGTGGCCGTGCGTTGTACCGATAACACAGAATTGCTTCCGTCTGCAGAGACAATTGGGAGGTGGGAGTCCGTTGCGTCTATTTTCAACATTCATACGATAGACTTCCAAGGTTGAGAGTTGGGGTGGCATTGTATATCCATGTGTTATTTAACGGCATCCCTTCTCGAACTAAATGCAGCGAGGGCTGTAGCTTTCTTCCGAGGAGCAGTTGGACCTAATCCTAGCAATGCAAACAAGCCATACAAATATGCAACTATCTACCTATTCCATTCTATTGTTCTGCTTCGTGACTACATGTATGAATTATACGATCTATGTGGTATCTTCAAGTTTGATACCTTTCTCATGGGCAAAATAGGCATCAAGGAAATATTTCTTGTAGCATTGACTGTATATGAATCTGTCGTCGTCATCCTAGCTTTGAGCTGACGCGTGCCTGTTTAGGCAGCATAATAAAATCAATATCATCCCAGGTACTATTCGCGAAGTTATATTCGTCAGGTTTTCTAGATGTGGCTGATAGCTGTCTGCATACCGCACGGGCCAGCCTTGGAAATGACTAGGCTGACGCTAAAAGGCCTGGTTCACCTAGTAGTGTCCTAGTCACATGCCACCTGTGGCTCAATAGGGATAAGGCTAGAGGCGACTAGGCGAATATACACGTACATACATGTATCCATGTACTACACGTAAGGTACCTACGTACTTCCTGTAAGGTCGTCAAGTGCCACCCGCGTTGCGCCTGGCGATTTGATAAATGTTCCCTAACCCAAATTCCCCTAAACTCTCAAGACGACAATTCCATACTCTTCTACAAACATAACACACGTGGACTGCGTTCACCTGTGACTAATACAACTACGACGCTTTCCTCGACTCCTCGAGCCGGAAGAAGAAGTTTGGAAAACTTCCGTCAACATTTTAGGACGAACGAAACAACGTTTGAACCCCGTTATCCCCCCTCCCACCAGTGACCGCCAGGTCTAACGCCCACGCCCAAAGAGTGTAGCTTGTGCACACACATTTCGATTCCCAGACTGCACTCAACCGACGCCGACTAAAGATGACTGATTCGCTGAGCACGCCGGGAGGTATCTCGGATCCCGCTCTCATCAAGTGCGTGGGCTCTCGCAGCATATTACTTTGTGCGCAACCCCTTACTGACCGCAAAACTATAGACTCGTCAACAGGCTCCAAGATGTCTTCACTACTGTCGGTGTCAACAACCCTATCGATCTACCGCAAATAGTTGTCGTCGGAAGTCAATCTAGTGGCAAGAGTTCCGTGTTAGAAAACATCGTCGGCCGGGACTTGTACGTCGCCCCTCCCCTCATAAGTCCTTCTTACATCATCTGGGCTAACTAGCCTTTCTGGACAGCTTACCTCGAGGATCCGGCATCGTAACAAGACGACCCCTCATTCTGCAACTTATCAACCGACCTGCGACATCGCACACGAATGGAGTTAAGGAAGAAGCCGCAAGTGCTACGGACAAGGCAGCCAACCCAGACGAGTGGGGAGAKTTCTTGCACATTCCCGGGCAGAAGTTCTACGATTTCAACAAAATCCGGGATGAGATCAGCAGGGAGACGGAAGCAAAGGTCGGCCGCAATGCCGGTATCTCTCCCGCGCCTATCAACCTAAGAATCTACTCCCCCAACGTCCTGACCCTTACATTGGTTGACTTGCCCGGTCTGACGAAGGTGCCCGTGGGGGATCAGCCAAGGGATATCGAGCGTCAAATCAAAGATATGGTCCTCAAATATATCCAAAAGTCAAATGCCATCATCTTAGCCGTCACCTCTGCGAACATTGATTTGGCCAACTCAGATGGTCTCAAACTTGCCAGGGAGGTAGACCCGGAAGGACAGAGGACCATCGGTGTTCTGACCAAGGTAGATCTGATGGACGAGGGTACAGATGTTGTGGATATTCTTGCTGGGCGCATCATTCCGCTTCGACTCGGATATGTACCCGTCGTCAACAGAGGGCAGCGGGATATCGACAACAAGAAGCCGATCTCGGCATCTCTTGAGGCGGAGAAGAACTTCTTTGAAAACCATAAGGCTTACCGAAACAAGAGCTCATACTGCGGTACTCCGTACCTAGCGAGAAAGCTTAACCTGATTTTGATGATGCACATTAAGCAGACTCTACCTGATATCAAGGCAAGGATTTCCAGCTCACTGCAGAAGTACACCGCCGAGCTTGAAAGCCTGGGTCCGTCGATGCTAGGAAATAGCGCGAACATTATCCTGAACATTATCACTGAGTTCACAAACGAGTGGCGAACCGTTTTGGATGGCAACAACGGCGAATTGTCCAGCACAGAACTCTCCGGCGGTGCCCGAATCAGCTTTGTGTTCCACGAATTGTATTCCAACGGTGTTAAGGCGGTCGACCCCTTCGACGTTGTCAAAGACGTCGATATTAGAACGATTCTATACAACTCCTCCGGTTCCTCTCCAGCGCTTTTCGTTGGCACGACCGCTTTCGAAGTAATTGTCAAGCAGCAGATTAAGCGACTTGAGGAGCCCAGTCTCAAGTGTGTGTCGCTCGTCTATGATGAGTTGGTGCGAATCTTGACGCAGCTTCTGAGCAAAGCACTGTACAGGAGATACCCGCAACTGAAGGAGAAATTCCACAACGTCGTTATCACCTTCTTCAAAAAGTCCATGGAGCCTACCAACAAGCTTGTCCGGGATCTTGTTGCCATGGAGGCCTGCTATATCAACACGGCTCATCCCGACTTCCTTAATGGACATCGAGCAATGGCTATAGTAAACGAACGGTATAACGGATCTAAACCCGTTCAGGTTGACCCCAAGACTGGGAAGCCTCTGCCAGCTGCGGCTACTCCAGCTCGCGCTGCTAGTCCGTCATTGGATAGCAACCTGGATAACAACACGGGCTTTTTCGGAAGCTTCTTCGCCGCCAAGAACAAGAAGAAGGCCGCTGCCATGGAAGCTCCTCCGCCGACACTTAAGGCTTCTGGAACTCTCTCTGAGAGAGAGAACATCGAAGTCGAAGTTATCAGTAAGTTCAAGACGAGAAGAGAAAAACATCACTAGTATTATTATACTAACGAATTGTCGCAGAGCTACTTATTGCATCGTACTTTAACATTGTTAAGAGAACGATGATCGACATGGTCCCCAAGGCTATTATGCTGAACCTTGTCCAGTAAGTAAATTAGCTAACTCTGAACAGCAACAAATCGCTAATTAAATCCACAGGTTTACAAAGGATGAGATGCAACGAGAACTATTAGAGAACATGTACCGAAATGAGACCCTCGATGATCTATTGAAGGAGAGCGACTACACCGTCCGCCGGCGAAAGGAGTGCCAGCAAATGGTTGAGTCACTTGCTAAGGCCAGCGAGATCGTCAGCCAAGTTCAGTGAGGTGCTGGATAGGTACTGGTCGCAGGAATCGTTTATTTCTGGTCGGATGAGCGGAGCACCTACGGCGCCAAGCGATGTGAGAATGAGAATTAAAGACAGTCGCTGGAGCGTGAAGCTTTTTTGGTAGTAGGATTGGGACCTGTTGAGTACGCCCTGTTCCCCCCTTTTCATCCATTTTAAGGAACCTCTGTTAGTTACGTCATACCCAAACCCCCTTAGACATATCGTCGTTAGATGAGAAATGGCATTCCATGAAATGCGGAATGAGTTAATGTACCTAAGATGATGAAATTGCGTTGACTGAAAAAGTTTTACCGGCATTTCCCTTGAACTACGTGGTATTGGGACAGTACATATCTTCCCGGTCTAGGTTACGAGGCGGTGATGATGATAGCAACTGGCGAGCATAAACGACTATAGTTAGCGATCAAGATCCTAGGCGAAAGAGAAAAATTGAGAAATATAGTCCTTGATATATCGTCTGGGATTGTGTTCACCGACGAGTTCGTTTACCGGAACCTGAAACTATAGCCTTAAGCTAAAGCTACTTACCTACCTACTTACTACACCTTGGGGCCCGGTTCCGAAACAAGGAGTCTCCAGACCAAAGAAAGAAGAAAGGAAAGAAAAGGACTCGGTGACACCGACGGTCACCGCTTCTCGTAACCCTCGACCGCCGGAATGGCAAACCCGATGCGCGCGCGAGCGAATTACCGCGTAGTAGCGAGGGGAGAACGGTCCGGTAGCAACCTTGGAACTACCCTATCTACCTACCTACCTAGCCCCCAAGGGAAGTACTACATACAGTATGGCTAGGAGCGGGAGCAAGGACCTAAAGAAAAGGTGAGCTACCTAGGTAAGGTAGGTAAGGTAGGCTGCTGCTGCTGCTGCTTTTGCGAGGTGATGTGATGTGATATGATATCTGATATGTCTGACCATGTGTGTGTCTGACTGACGTGCCACGGCCGGGGGGACGAAGAAGCCTCATCCCGCGCGCCACCCTCCTGCTCGCCGCCCTAGCGCCAGGTTGCCGGAATCGCGGTTCGCCTGTCACGGCCCGGACGCATCATGTAGGGGACAGTTGACAGAGATAGGGTGTCTGAGATCTGACGGGGGGTTATTTTAAGACCCTTTTTCATTATTGCAAGGTCAAGGTTGGGGGGTTGTTTATGGGGGGGTCGGGAAAGGAACTTGAAGAATGGCGGAAAGGGGAAAAGGATGGGGGGGAATAGGGGCTTCGGTCTGGGTCTAGCCCACTCTCTCTCCCCTTACCTTAGGTATAAGGTGTCGGTATGTAGGTAGGTAGGTAGGCGGGTGAAGAAAGCTAGGTATGTAAGGTATGTAAGTTTAGCTCGGCAAGGTACGTTGTTAAGACGCCACTTAAACCACAGACGCAGCCCAACCCGGAAAGGACGGTTCATGCCGTAGGCCGTGGGGCCACGAGTTGGGTTCGGGTGCGGACTTGATTGGAAGACGAGACGGTGAGCAGAAGGAGGTTGGCCGTAGTGGGAATAGGCGGGCCGCGGGCGTGCTTGGGGGCCGCGCACATACATACATACAACATGGCATGGGATGGCCTACATATACATTACATGGCTAACCAAGGTACGGGTACATACTAACGTATGTGTAAGCACAAAGCACACACAAAAGCGCAAGCATGTCCGCACCAGACGCACACCGAAGCCCCTTCTCGTACATAGCCCGGTAATTGCCAACCCCTGAAGAAAAAAA
Source organism: Hypoxylon sp. E7406B (assembly GCA_000931505.1). NCBI lineage: Eukaryota > Fungi > Ascomycota > Sordariomycetes > Xylariales > Hypoxylaceae > Hypoxylon > Hypoxylon sp. E7406B. The sequence goes on along the minus strand of JYCQ01000042.1, from coordinate 336,863 downwards.
AAAAATTAAAAAACAACCAAGGAAAAAAAGGGACTTGATGCGAGGAGCATGGATGTCGGATGAAAGACATATGGCGGTCAGTCAAGCCTGCGGCTCGTTTTTTTCCTTTTYCCTTTCCTTTTACATAAGGTAACCTACCGGGTGTAGGATAGCTACATACCTCCCCTACAGCTACAGCTACAGCTACATACATACCTACAGCCAGCTATCGAAGGGGAATGGGAAAGGGAAAAAAAAAGGACTACCTAAAGAATACCTCTTACGCGCAAATGACGAGTCACGTACATAGACCGTGTACCTATTCGAAGGCGGTGACACAAGATGAGAGAATGGTGCGATTCCGATTTGGAAAAAAAATGAAAAAAATGTGGTGTTGTGTGTTGGCCGCTTGGCTGACTAGAGGCTGGGAGCTATATGTATACATACCGCGGCACGTCCTCTTCTGACCGGTCTTCCCTTGGAGCTCCGTAAGCTCCCAGGTCAAACGCCAACGCCATCTATAACACCTTCAAGTTTAGGTGCGGATTTCGAGGTTCCGATCATTGGATCGACGCATCGAAGATTCCCACCTCCAAGTCATTCCGACAACATTTGTCTTATTCTTAGTCCATGCTCTCTCCTTGTGTAGCTCAGCCTCTCGACAATATGGGAGACAAATCAAGAAGCGACCCTCCGTCCCCGCCTCCGCCGCCGCCACCAAGCCCATCCAAGACGGCCTGAACCTGGTTTAAATTAGTGTTGAATATCCGCGCAATCTCGGGCCTCTTTGAGGTGAGATTCCCGCTCTCCACAGAACCTCTCTTGGATCAGATGAGCTCATAATTGTTGCCATGAAGCTAGTTTCTTGCTAGGTTCGCCCCTAGATCCTAGCAAAGTAAAATTGGTCAATTCAGAGAAGATTGGCGGAGAATGTCGACATGCGTAAAGCGCTGGATTCTGGTGCAGCTTTGGGATAGCTGATGGAGCTCTGGGTCGCGTTTTAAGGGTGGATATGACTCGGTTAGAAAGGATCCCGGTTAGGAAAAAGGAATAGGCGTTAAAAGTGTGTTGTTGTCGTTGTTGGAACAGCTTAGACTTCGGCCTAGACTTATTCTTCTTCAGGCGTTGGGAGCCTATATCTTCGACTTAGGCTTCAACACGACGCCTCCATTTTCGATATAAAAGTCCTTCCCTCTTGTCCAGCCAAACCAATTGATCAAAGCGTCCTCGCCTCCTTCGCCCGGAGAGAGAAGTTGGCCAACGTAGCCGCCTCCGGGGACTCCGGATCCTTGACCGTGGATCCTTGGGTCAGTAGCCTTCTCATTAACCGCAAGACAGGGCGTTTCGCGTAAGGTGACCGCCGGGCGTTGGTCGCCCTCTCGGCCGGCATCCGTTTCTAATTCCGAATACTCTAGTACCGGAGTACAGCAGGCGTCGGTTCCGTCGAAGATCTTTTCCCATTCTGAACGTGTCTTCGACTTGAAGATCTCTTCGAATTGCCGTCTCATTTCCGGCCAATTCTCTCGGTTAAGCCGCCGCTTCTCCCAGTTCTGGTTACTCAATCCTAGACCTTTGATTAGGGCGGCATAAAACTGTGGCTCCAAAGCGCCCACCGCCATGTATTTTCCATCTTTCGTCTCGTATGTGTCGTAATATGGAGAACCCCCATCTAATAGATTCTCACCACGCGGATGGTCGCCGACCGGTGTCTTTCGAATCTGTCGAGGAAAAGTAGCGAGATAGCCGGCGCCATCTACCATGTTTGCCTCTACAACCTGTCCCTTTCCTGTCTTCTCCCTTGATATGACGGCGAGTAGAATGCCTTGGAATAGTGTAGCACCTCCGCCCGCAAAATCTGCCAGAATATTCACGGGCGGGTGTGGTTTCTCGCCGCTTCTGCCCAGCAGGGACAACACCCCAGATACGGCAAGGTAATTGATATCATGGCCGGCCATTGATGCATACTGCCCATCCCGGCGGAAGCCTGTCATACGGCCGTAGATCAGGCGAGGATTGATAGCACACAGGGTCTCCGGGCCAAGACCGAGCTTTTCCAATACGCCCGGACGGAACGGATCGATTATCACATCCACATTCTTCGCTAACTCTTTGATCAGTCTGACGCCATCTTGCGACTTGAGATCGACTGCTATGGAGGATTTGTGCCTTGTAAGCATGTCAGGTGTAGGCGCTGGAACGCCAGGTGCATGACGATCAATACGCAGGACCTTGGCACCTGCGTCTGCGAGAAGCAAGCCGGCAAAAGGTCCTAGTTGTATATCAGCATTTTTGCGCTATAAATCTTGATTGGTGTAGAACTTACCAGGTGCAAGTCCAGCAAATTCGAGGACCTTAAGCCCCTGAAGCGGTGGTGGTCCGACCATTGTCTTATGAGCTAAGATGTTTGAGGTTTAATGAATAGCTTGAATGTGATGTTTTCCACTATATGGGCTCTTGATCGTCAAATTTTATAATAAATCACATCCTCAAGACATAACACAAATTGACTACTAGGTGTCAGGAGTATGAGCTTGGTGTTGAAGTTGAGCATCGTGCGCGCTGCAACTTAAGAATCCTAGTCGTACCTTGGTATCCAAATAGCGCGGGGAGCCGAGGGACCTCGGCGGTTACAGTGCGACGTAGAACGTAATTAGCACCGTCATATGTATCTTCAACTCTTTCCAGGGCCTTTCTTCTTGTTCTGATTCTCAGAAACTAAACCAGCTTTAACGAAAGCATCTCTTGCGGTTTGGTTGATTAGAGCAAAACGGCGGGGACCAAGTTTATGCCCACCGTACCACCGAGTAACGATCACCATGACATTCCATAGGTCCATCAGCTGCATGAGGTGCAGCAATCGTCCTCCAGCAGCGGTCTCTCCATCGTCGTTACAGTCCTGAAATGTGGTGTTATTAGGTCCCTTAATACGCCAAGCCGTGATATTATGCGTGGCGGTTCGGACTTTCTTGTCAGTGGATAGAAGGTGTTGGACAAACGCCTCAGCTTCTTCAGTTGATGAGACAGGGGCGCATCGGGCAACAAAAGTCGATTTTAGCTCAACAAAAGGGTCTGATATAACCCAGGGGGGCTCCGGTATATCGAGCTCCTTTGCATCCACTGTGGCTTTACTAGCGGGCAAAGATTCTGCAGCCTTTTCAGGGGTAGCGTCTTCATCTTGGGGTTCTGGAGGAGCTGAAGACTCTAGGAGCCTGGTTAGCTCTTCTATCGCATCGAAGAGACAGACAGCCCCCGGTTCATAAACAGTGCTCAACGCCTCGCAGAATAAGGACAGCTCCCGAGCGGCGTCACCACGCTTCCCATGCTCGCCAGTACTATTAGTACCCAGAACAACGGGAGGTACTGCAGGATAGGTGGGAGGAAACTCGATACGGAGAGACGACGATTCTCCAGGCGGTTTTAGAATATACACATTGACATCGTCTGTGGGAACCAAGCAGCCATCGCCATAGATCGAGTTGATTGCCTCAACTTCATCTCGAAGTTCTTCAGACATTGTACCTTTATTTCGTCTGCGGCTTGTGGTGGCTTCAGATTTCAGGGGKAATTAGAAAAAGGGGKAGATTGTCTGAATATTTTAGTAATTCCCGAAGCTCTATACTGCAGCTTCAAGTTTCCATGTTGACGAAGACTATTTGCTGCTTCAGGACAGCGTTTGCTCCAATAACTCATAGTAATATTGGTTAAGGCGTGCAATGGCGATAATGAGGGGTTATCCATGCTCTGATAAGTGGGGTTTGAAGGCGCCCACACCCCACTACCGTGAATGGCAAGGTTAGGTAGCTACGCCGCTACGGTGCCTTATCGCTCATGCAAGGAACGGAGTACCCGATAAGGGAGCCCTAACTTTATTGATCACTTGCAGGCGCCCACTTGACGCTTCTAGTGGCCAGTGGAAACCCTCAGAACCCCACACGCCGCTCGCCCCTCCATTCTTCGCGTTGTAAGCTCCGAGTGCCGACCAACATCTTTTCCTCGAGAAGGACGCCGCACTTGACGCCGCTTCCAGTAACCGCATCTTACATTTCGAAGCTCATTCTAAGCTTTCCTTGGTCCTTTTTGACTCTGGAGACCTAGATATTTTATTTACTTGAATTCTTTCCCCCTGAATTTCCCTTTGAACCGCCTAATTCATCCCGTTAGGCTATATCGAAGCATTGTTACTTAACCCCTCCACTGTCGCCTTCACGTAAGCCGTCCACAATGGCGTCTGCTGTCGAGCAGGCGACGGCCCTGAAGAATGAAGGAAACAAAGCTTTCGCGGCGCACAACTGGCCAAAGGCCATAGAATTGTACACTAAGGCAATCGAGCTGAACGACAAGGAGCCGACGTTCTACACAAACAGGGCCCAGGTTTGTATTACTTCCTCGTCTAAGCTCAAACGCTCGCGTGACTGACCTTGACTCGAATTTTAGGCGCATATCAAGTCGGAAGCCTTCGGATATGCCATCGCCGACGCCACCAAGGCCATAGAACTGAACCCGAACATGGTCAAGGTATATCATCATCAACCCCCGCGACCATCCTTCACCGAGTACTGMCCCCGCCGAAACCAGGCCTACTTCCGTCGCGCTGTTTCGTACGCCGCCATCCTCAAGCCGAAAGATGCAGTGAAGGACTTCAAGAAATGCGTCGAGCTTGACCCTACCAACAAGGATGCCAAGCTCAAGCTCGCCGAGTGCCAGAAGATTGTGCGACAGCTGAACTTCTATGCCGCCATCGAAGTGGGAGATGAGCCGTCGGCGGCTGAGGGTCTTGACGTGGAGTCGATCGCTCTCGAGCCAGACTATGATGGTGTTGAACTCAAGGATGAGATGACTCAAGAGTTCATTGACGACATGATTGAGAGATTCAAGAACGGCAAGAAGATCCACAAGAAATACGTCTACAAGATCATTATCGCCGTTAAGAAGATTGTATATGATGAGCCAACAATGGTGGAGGTGAAGATTCCCGACGATGTCACCCTCACAGTCTGCGGTGATACACACGGTATGTCTGAGAACGTTGTGCATACTGGATGGTGCTAATATCGTTATAGGTCAGTATTTCGACTTGATGGAGCTCTTCAGATTAAACGGCCGACCATCCGAAAAACACTGGTATCTGTTCAATGGAGACTTCGTGGATCGCGGTTCTTGGTCGACCGAGATTGCCTTGTTACTGTATGCGTACAAGTGGCTACGGCCCAATGGCATGTTCCTAAACCGAGGTAACCACGAAACCGATGACATGAACAAGGTCTATGGATTCGAAGGAGAGTGTAAGGCGAAGTATAACGAACGGTATGTCTTCTGTTGCTTTTTTATATTGTTCACAGGTTCTAACTAGGTCTCCAGAGTCTTTAAGCTATTCTCTGAAAGTTTCTCTGCCTTGCCGCTGGCAACACTCATCGGTTCCAAGTACCTTGTCTTGCATGGTGGTCTGTTTTCGGACGACAATGTCACACTGGATGACATTCGTAAGGTAGACAGACACGCCCAAAGGCAACCGGGTCAATCCGGGCTTATGATGGAGATGCTATGGACCGACCCTCAGCCGGCCCCTGGGCGAGGGCCTAGCAAGAGAGGTGTTGGTATGCAGTTTGGACCAGACGTCACCAAACGATTCTGTGACAAGAACGGCCTGGATGCTATCATCCGAAGTCACGAGGTCCGCATGGAAGGGTATGAGGAAGAGCACGATGGAAAGTGCATTACAGGTAGGTCCTTTCTGCAAACCATCAGGTGGAATTCTCTGCTAACTGATTTCAAGTCTTCTCCGCACCGAAGTACTGCGACCAAACCGAGAACCGTGGCGCGTACATTAACATCGGTCCTGATTACAAGCTCAAATTCCACCAATTCGATGCTGTCCCTCATCCGCCCATTCGACCAATGGTAGGTTCCCCCCTTTTTCATGCTAGCTAATAATGGACAACATCAGCTAACCTCTCTCGCTCTCTCAGGCGTATGCCAATAACTCGCTTATGTCGATGATGTAAAGGGKGTTTTTATATATCATGTTCCCACATTTTTGATCTTGCATCGAATGATGGCATAACATGGCATTGCATTCTTGCATATGTGACACTTGATCGTCACGGAAGCATTGGCGTTGCGGGGATACATGAGAGGAAACGGGGATTTATACCATACTGGCGGTACCAATGCAAAATGAATTTCTGGAATTCTTGCCTTTCTTGCTGTGTTCGTGATAGTTGGCTTTAATGAGCCTCATCCAATCCAAAGCTTTTCTTCTCCATCTCTMCCCACCAAGGCCCCGAGCCAGTCGGAGCATCCTCGTATTCGGAGTGAAGAGTGAATCCCATCCTGATATGAGCCTTGCCAAGATGTAATGGCTGCAGAAAACGCCCCTAGATCATCTCGTGGCATTCTCAACCAGCAGTCTTTCCCCTCTACTTTAAGAATGTCTAAAGGGATTCCGACACCCGTAGCTCCTAGGAACTGCTTCAAGGCAGATGTGCAGTAGGACCGTACCTGAAGAGCATCGAGTTCAACAGGATCAGCTGAATTAGTGAAAACCTCGAGATGTGCATAGGAAAAGCGTGGTGTCCTGATCGTGGCCGTGACTAGTTCGTGAGATTTTTTCACTTTGGCTGCACTGGGGGTGCTTGTTGTCATTGATATGTCCATCTGTTCGGTCATGATGGCCTTTCAGTCAATAGATAGTCGTTGTGGTATTTTGATATTATCGTCTTAGTCCAAATAGATCGAGTCGATGAATGTGGCAGAAGATGTACCTTGGGCATATACTTGAGTGAGTACCTGGTTGGTGCATATTTGAGCACTGTGCACAGAGTTTCAGTCAAAGAATAATAGCCAATCAGGCGCTCAGAAGAAAAAGGGTTATTTATCTAAGCGGGTATGGTGCACAGACACCCCGATAATGAGCTAGTGTGGGGTCTGGCTGATTCTGCGCCCCGCCTCAGCAAATCTCTGTTTATTTAAGCAAGGTCCCAATCACGTAAGCTCGCTTAATCTCATACAGCTTTCAACAAACCGAGTTTCTCCAGCGCAACTTGCAACAATCCGTTTTGTTGCAACTCGGTTATTATCATAATTCCTCGTTCCATGACGGATAAGTCAATACCTACCGTCATGGCCGCCCCAAAGAGCACGGCTGATATCAACCTTCTCTGCTACCACGCCAGATTTAGCAGACTCTCTTCTTCGCCCACGCCCGACCCAGGTTCCGACACGACCTCGCAAGACCCTTCCGACCATAACGAACCTATCACCGACGAATCCCCCAACAAGATCATGGCGTCCAAGGATGGTGCCAGCATGGCTCGCATGCACATTCCTCCCGGCCAGTGGCGCTACGCCCGCGCTTGTATGGTCTGCAGCATCGTCATGACCCAGGCTGTAAGTCTCCCTTCCCATTCTCTGCCTGCGATCCGTTCGCCCTCCTCCTATCCCATCGTCGCGCGCTCTGTGTCGCCTTCATTTATAATCTCACTCTCGTAACCTCTCTTCCACCTCCCAATTCCTATATCAACCTTCAATCCTCCAACTAACMCCCGCTCGAACAGCACTTCCGAGCCGACGGTTGCCCCAATTGCCCCTTCCTCGACCTCAAGGGCTCGCCCGAAGCCATCGAGACGTGCACCTCGTCGCAGTTCGAGGGCACCATGGCCATCTTCAAGCCCCAGTCCTCTTGGGTCGCCAAGTGGCAGCGCATCCAGGAGCTCGTCCCCGGCACCTACGCCGTCAAGGTCAACGGAACTCTACCCGAGGACGTCCGCCAGGCCATGGAGGACGACGGCCGACCCTTAATCCCGTAAGTCTTACTTCCCATTTCGCTTCTTGCTGGTGGATGGTTTCAGGGCGGTGGCTAATCTGAGATGCTGCCAACACACAGGCGCGACGGCACGGCCACCGAGATCGAGTAGGCCTCGAATGATGGTGAGCTTGCAGACTCTGCGGTGGATCAGGATGGCGATCTTGCGATGACGGATCGCCAGGACAAGGACAAGGGCAAGGGCAAGGCGGCTGTTCAGAAGGAGGCTCCTCAGAGCCAGGCGGCTACTCAACCCCAGCAGCCCGCTGAGGGCCAGACGGCTGCCTCACCGACCGAACCCGCTGCCGCAGGCCCGCGACCTGCGAAGAAGGGACGCGCCGCCCCCGTCCAAAAGGGTCCTGGAGGCCGCCGAATCGCCAAGTCCAATCGAGGTCGCAAGCACTAGTTTTTCCCATTTCCCCTTAACAACCTTATTGCATAGCACGGCGTCAGAAGAGGGGACGAGGCGTTAGGATGGTACGGCATGGAAAAAGGACTGGTCATCGTCCAGATACTTCTGAACCTGGATTTTGCATTTTTGCACTTGATGTTTTCCCCACCCTTCTACGGTCGGTTATACACACAGATTACGGGGATTGATGGAGTTTGTCAGTTTGTCAAGACACTACTACTGTTCCGTTAATATTCCCCCGATCCTATACACATGCGATAGTAAATAGGTTAATTGAACGACTACGTTTGGTCGTCACGGAATGGTATTGCAAAGACTTTTTACTACTTCTTATTTGTCTTCTTGCATTACTACTTGAGTACCTTGATTTTGTTAACTAAACCCCGAAAACATCATCGCTCGTAACTCGTAATTAATCCATTCTATCTAGGTAACCAATGGGTACCTAGATGAACCCCTTCCTCTTCATCTCAACCGCCTCCGGCTCCTTTGTGTAGTACGAGGCTATCGCGTCCGCCTTCCTGCGCTCATTGTCCTCCGCGCTTACGTCCTCCTTAGTAGTGTAGCAATCGATAATATCTTCAATTTCCTTGTAGAGAACGGTATACCTAGGACGTTGACGCTGCCCTCGGCGCGCGGGTTGCGAATCAGGGTTTCCTTTGTCCCCCCTCCTTTCGCTAGTGCGAGGAGCGGCAGTAGCAGCGTCGCCCACGTCTTTTTCTTTGTCCTTGGGCTTGGGGTCTAGCGTGTAGTGCTGGCCAGTGCTCTCGTCGTCGCTGCTTTCGGTGCGGCGCGTGTCTGTTGTCCAGGAGCTATCACTGTTAGGCGGGGATTCGGTGCGTGATATATCACCGTCGACTTCTTTCCCGCACTCCTTTGCGCTAGGCGGTTCGGCTGCCTTGGGCTTGAGCTTGATGTCTGGTGTTGTCCGCGGCGACGGATACCACCTAGCATCCTGAAACCCGATATGGTCCCCGCTACGAGGCGGACTTGGGATTGCTTGTCTCGCGATCTCGCCCGTGCTCCCATCGTTCCGGCGCGGTCCTAGAGACGGCCGTCGTCGCCTCCCCGCCGGCGCTGGCTGCAGCTTGAAGCCGTTCATGTTGAACCTGCTATTGACGAGGCGAGTCGGAGCCGTGTGGATCTCGTCGACGTGCACATCCCTCGCGACATCGATCCTGGTCCCGAGGAGGGCTTTCAGGGCCTCCAACCGCGCATCCTCTACGTCCGGCTTGCGCCTCTCCCTCGGCCCGAAGAATTCGCTTTCGCGGGGGTACAGCGCATTGTGGCAGCTTGCGCATAGATTGTCCCGCTTTTCTCGCTCTGTGAGCAGCGGCGCGTTGCATTCTGGCCACGGACATGTCCGTGGTGGTTTTGGGGAGGCGAGGCGGTGGGGGCTGTGCTCGTCTACGGGTGTTAAGGGGCTAAGAGGATTCCGTGATCCGGACGGTGAGGTTGGCGAGGAATCGCAGGTGAGGTCTGGCGGTTGAGAGTCTCTATCGTCGTGGGTTGACGAACTGGGTTCACCACGATCTGTTTCTGCTGTTGCTGCTGCTGGAAAGTCGGCCGAGGATCTCTTCCTCTTATGTAGGGATCCTTGCAGGCTGCTTTCTGCAGCAGATTCGCCATCGGGACTATATGTCTTCTTCGGCAGGAGATACTGCGGCGCCGTGCGCGCGATGTGCCGGACGATGCGGCCGCGGTCTAAGTCGCTCTCGGGGTATAACTGTATAGTAACAGATTCAGGGGAGATAGGCGACCTCGGAGTTCGGTCGATATCACTCGACGGTGCCGAATTGACGTGCCGCCATCCCGTCGACGCAAAGGTCGGGCTTAGTGAGCTCCCTTTGGCCCCCTTGGGGCTCGTGGATGAATAGCTGAAATTAGGGAGGTTGGTTTGTATGGGAGGCGGTGTCGGTCTTCTATCTTGGCCGCCTAATCCATAATATCTTTGGTTGCGCTCCTGCATCTCTTCGATCCTGGCGGCATATTCATCGTCTGGTAATATCGTCCGGATTCGCTTGTCAACTAGCGGTCGGTCTGGATGGTGAGTCCCCTTGTAGTTCGCGATCCAGTCCCGCTGCTCTCCCTCAGACCGTGATGATCCCCTATTCTTGTCTTCTCGACGCTTATGCCGGATACTTCCCAGAACTCTCGATATGACACCACCGCTATTACTACTGCTGCTGCTGTTATGGTTTCGGTTGGCGCTTGAGCCTTTCCGACTCAGTGAGCCGGTGCTTCGGGGGTGCTGACGCTCGTGTACCATCTGCTGCTTATTCCTGTCTATTTCCTATCTCCTAAAATCCCCCTTTCTGTGTCCTCTAACTTAAGGAACTGGAATTGAATACAATATGTCGCTAGGCTATATGAAATACGTTATGCATTAATATTAATGGGTATCAAATAGTGTCGTCCAGTGACGAATGCCACGATCTATAGCTCAAAGTCAAAATCATTCAAGGATTCAGTGGCAATATACTGCGGATACAACTAGTAAGTCATTAATGACAGCATGTTTTTGTCGGTTGAACACTAGTAATTCAATGGATACCCCTTTGAGTTGAATCGAGCATATGACGAAAGAGAGAGTCATAGTTCAAGTTTGCGTACCACCATTGTGAGCCAGAAGGGATGATAATGAAGCTTTGTCCTATATCGGTTTCCCTGACCAACACAATGCGGTGGAGTTCAAAGCGACAGCAACCTTGTGACATCGTTAGAGGGCTATGGTACTGGATTTTACCTCAAGATACGGCCGGTTCATCTGTGAGATACGGCCGAATCATCCACCACCAAGCTCTAAGATAGACACACTGTTGTCGTAGGCCTCAAACGACCTGAATTGAATATCCTACTACGGGCTTAATTAAGCACTATGGCGGAGCCAAAAGAGAAGTAAAGATCTGAAAAGCTAAATTTATCCTAGGGCATGTGTCAGTCACCTACTCATGACTCGAGCCTAGTAATGCGTACTACAGGATCTTGTTGTCAAGTGCTCCAGTGCCCGGAGGCGTGTTCAAGATACGGATACACTCACTAAGATGCCGATTAGTCATGTTACTTAAATCGTGACGGTGTCAATTTTACCCTTGCCGATAATACGAAGAGTTCACGATGTGATCATGTTTACAGGCGCCGTGTTGTCCTTTGTTAAATCAGACAATGCAATGTGTCATTCAACAAAGACAACTGCTGCTACCATACGCTCGCCATAACCGAGGTAGACCCCTGTAAGAATAGACAGACACGTAGAATCATGGAGTGCTCTGACTCGACATCGAAGTCAATGTTTCATCCGTACTTTGGAGAGAATTACAGTTCAACGGCGATTTTTGACGAGATTGGCTCGCGCGACTAATAGTACGGAGATAGAATAGCCGAGATATAAGAGCGACATGTGTTCTATTTCTCATTAGTTACATCGCATTTCATTGGTGTATTCCAAACGTCGTGGCATTCAATTCTTCTGTATATAATCCATCTTTCTTTCTCTAGGTATCTAGATAATTAGGTATATATCATAAACTGACTGTAACAGTCATATTATTACTCAGCACAAGGAGGACTGGAGGGAGTTCGTGGCAGAGCACCTCGATATCAGATAGGTATCTTAAGCTGGCGTCCTCGCTCTTACAAGTTCCTTCCTTGGGAATCGGGAGAGTTGTCATCAGTACGGCTGTGTCGTTGCTATGTTGTCGCATCAGCTCGTTTAGAATCAGGTGTTGAGCTCGGCTCGGCAAATCATTAAACGAAAGAGGGAGGCTTTGTGTTGAATACGTTGAGCGGACCTCCTCGTCTTGCTGGCGGCCGGGACGGTAAGAGGCTAGTAGCTCCGGTATATTGAATTGAACTTCCGATGAGCCTCCCTTTTTGGATGTTGAGTTCCTTCTCGATTTCAGTAGTGGTTCGGACGCCCTAGATTCCGGCTCAGCGAATGTAAGGCGTGCCTCGAAAGTTTCATCGTCTTCGATTTTAGGCTCTGGGACGGGCCGGCTTGAATAACGTCCAGTTGAGGCGGCCCGTGATAATGCCGGACGTTTAATTCGAGATGGCTCCTCTTCTTTAGAGAACATGATCCTTGGGTCTGTGTCTTCTTGAACTAACATCGTAGTTTCAGGCGTTGGCTTACTAGTAAACCGGCTTGCTGATGAGTGGCGCGAAAGTGTCGGCCTGGACGGCGCCTTTGGAAGAATAGGGGAGGTTTCGCTTGCTTCCGATGTAGCACTGAGGAGACCGCTAGAACTCTGCGTTCGCTTGACTGGAGACATAGGTGTTATGGTCGGTCGTGTCATTTGGGCCATTGTGCCATACCCCGATGAACTTGAACTGGCTGTAGTTGAATGTCCTTTCTGTTGGGGTTTCGGTTGTTCTAAATTCTTCGATGGCTCCGTCTTACGCAGAAGATCTCCGTGATTACTTCTCCGACGGCCGGCAAAAGTAAGTAAACCAGGTCTCCGTGGGGAACTCGAGCCTCTAACATCAGTATCACTTGCTACACTGGCAGCATCATTAAAATCTGCATCAGAGGAGGCTGTAGATTCGCCGTCGTCATCGCTGAAATCAGGCGTATTGTTTTCTGTTCGAACGTGAAACGCAGATGAACCAAGCTGGTGAGTATGGATGCCAAAGTCGACACCCAGTTTGGCGATTGCAGAGATAGTTGGCTTCTTAGATCCGTCTAGCAGATCATCAACGCCTAGACTCCTTGGCAAACTATTACGGGCGTCGGATTTTGACACCGAGCTGCCTCTGCGTCTGGTATTGAGCATTGTCTCCAAGGAAGCGAGCTCCTGCGACCGAGTCATGTCATGAGCTTCGGTCCTCAGTTTCTGGAGTTCCTGCCACCATTCGTCATCTTTGAGTAACTCATTTACGATATACTCAAATTCAGAGCCAATCCCGCGACCGTTTACGATGGTCTCGTAGCTCTGTAGTTGCCCTGAAGCCAGCCAGAATACTTGGATTGCAGCGTCGATTCGTAATTTCTCCAGTAAAGCTTTCAATCTCGCATGTTCCTGCATGACTTCGCTCTCGTATTCAACGAATACTAAGACGCGAAGTTGAAACGTTTTCTTCCAAGCTGGGACGCTTTGGAGAATGTAGCCTAGCTGTAAAATCAACGTATCTCCAGAATCTTGTCAACGTTATGTCTTATAGCTTTGTGTTGATAATGAACTTACATGTATCAAAGTTGGTAGTCCACACACTTTGGTCGCCATTAGTGATTTCGGCTGACATCTGAATTGGCCACAGGTCGATATATTTCTTCGTATTACTTCCGTCGCGGCGCGGGGTTTCAAGTGCTTGGAATCCTTTACCCACGGCAACATTTAGACGATGGCGAAGTGTAAGATCTTCAAGTATAGTTAGATAACTCGTAACGGACATCATGCCCTCTGTGCGAATAGTATCTGTGGGGAGGAATCCCTCTAGGAGGCGAGCGGATGTGTCTCCACGTCGGCGTCTTGGAGTTCTCCTTTCAGATTTAGTTTCTGCTTTAGCTTGGGTAGGTGTACTAGGAACTTGAGGTATTTGAGCTAATGGTCGAGACTTTCGCAGCTCATCCATGTTATAAAAGCCTAAAATGGCGATGTTAGGTCGCATACCTCCTAGTCCAGCTGAAAGGATTAGGTTCCGTACGCCCCATTCAATCGTTGGCGACATCGTCAGCTGTACGAAGGCTTTGATCCTCGAAAATTCGGAGATATATCGAGTCCAAGCTGACTGTTGCAACTTAGCCTCGTGTACCCCTGAATTGAAATCGTCCGTTACTATGACGTGTCCCAGAATATACAACGATCCTTTCTTAAGAGAATTGCAGAACTGAATAAGTCGAGTTTGATGACGGGGATCGTTGATCAGAAGTATGATCTGGGGTCTCCAGAACTTGATGTGCTCGGGTTTAAGCCTCAGCAGGTATTTTCGCACCTGATGGTAAATCAAATTTTGAGAAACATCACCCCAGTGCTTTGGTGGGCTTGTATAATGAATAATAAGGAAGAGAAATATCAGCACACAAATAGCTGAGGCAGCGTACGTCTCATCTATGAAGAACATGGCAGCGGCAGAGAGCACACTTCCCACAAAGGCAGTGTGCCAACTGAAAAACTTGAATGCAGGACGAAAATTGGGAGCCGAGCCTATTTTCAGTAGAAAGCAAGCTAGGTTCATGACGAAGAATGTCATCTATGCTGAACGTTAGTCTTGTAGGGTCAGGATGTCATGGAGATTCCTACCTGGTAACCCATGGATATAAAGGTGGCAATTTGGTTTAAGTCCGCGAACAGAGCTACCTGAGCTATAATGTAGGTGACGAGCACCGCAAGTATAGGGTCATCTCGTTTGTTACCCTTCCCAAAAATAGACAACCCCGGGAGGATCTTATCTCGTCCGAGAGCCTGAAGAAGTTTGGCACCACCAACGATCCCCATTAACGCTGAAAAGAACGTCGTAGCACATTCTCCGGCAAGGATGATTGGAGACCAGATACTTGTCGTAGAGATGATATTGGTATCTCGGAGGAAAGAAGGGTGAGTGATGCTGGAGGCTATCGATAAAATAATGATCAAGTAGAGAACGAAGGTTGCCGCCATAGCCCACAACGTTCCTTTAGGAATTGCTTTACTTGGGTTCCGCAAGTCTCCCGACATGGACGCTCCGGCAAAAATGCCTGATGTTGCACTGAAAAGGATACCGAATAATTGTCTGAATGTTTCGACGCCATGATACGCAGGGCCAGCAGCGTGTGGATACAAATTGGAGCGCATCGTATCGAGGCTTGGTCCAGTAAACTCAATTCCAACAATATCGTCTTTGAATGGACTTCTGGCAATAGTCGATATCGGGATGCTAATAATGGATATTGTGAGTATAACGAGAAGCACGCCGCTTGCCTGAACAAAGATGGTGCGTCCTGCAAGGCTTAAACCCGAGCAAAAAACCAGAGCGGCAGTTTGCATACCATAACTCTCCCAATATCCATGCGGTATTAAAGACCCTAGATTGAGCTTTAGGCAGTCTATAAGACCGACAATGTTAAGTGACGTATTCACAACTTGAGCCAGATAGAACAGAACTCCGATAGAGCCTCCAAACTCAGGGCCAAGAGACCTCGAGATCAGATAATAAGCGCCACCGCCCTTGACCTCGCCATTGGAGGCTATTGCAGATAAGGAGAGTGTGGTAATAAAATCGACGATATAAGCAACGACGAGTAGACCTGTATACATGTTCGTATGTAAGGTGCCGAAATATTGTACGAGTGGAGCGAAAACCTACCAAGCATTCCGAGTAGACCAATCCTACCCAGTATGGAGCCGAAACGAAGAAACGCAAGAATACTGATTATATTTAGGACAACGGGAATGAAAACTCCAGCAACGAGATCGAGCTTGGCTTTCTTGCTGGACGATGCCGGACCGCCAGCTGCTTTCCAATCTCCTCGAGATTCCGGAGGCATCTTGGCTTATAAGTCTTGTGTTCTTATTAGAGGAGCGAATCTTAGGATAGCTCTACGGTTCACGGCGTTATCGTTTTTGTCCTGGCCTGGGAAATAGATAATTTCCATAGCAAGATGGACTTGTTGATCATCTTTGACATCGCTGGCGCGGCCAAGGGCTTTTGCAATCCCTCGTAAGACAATGACCCCGCCCTTGCCKCCTGGAGGCGATACTGAGAACAAGATGGGATCTTCAAAGCAGGCAGGGTTACAGAGGAAGAGCATCACAGAACTAACTAAACTTGTTTTAGCCTGGTCTTACTCCCCACAAACGGTTTCAATCTTGATTCGAGGTTCATCCAATGACGTCGTGCAGCTGATCCAAAACGAGACATGCGTTTGTTAGTGGAGAGTACTATGCAGCTTCTACCAACCATCATTTTGATGCTAGTCGAAATAATAAGCTTGTGATGGGATTACTGTAAACCACTCTCACATATCGAAAGAGGGTTGTGAGGATTATAGGGAAGCTTAGTTCTAACAATTAGTGTAGAGTAGTGCAGCTTGAGCTTGATGAATTCTGGACTTTTGATTGCCGCGTTACGAAGGTGTTGTACTACATTAATGTAATACGATGGCTGGGGTCTCCATCAGACATGTACCGTATACATAGAACGTTATATACTGTAGATAATACTGTGCCACGGCCCGAAAAATTCCAGCATTTACAGTACATAGCTCGGCGATAATCGGGGTGTACCCAATTGGCTGACAAAACTAGCGGCGCTGCTCCGTCTCGTGAAGGGTCTGGGGATCCAAGTGATGCAGCTGACCGACTTAGGTCGATACTTCGGGGTCTGACTGATAAGGTATCACGAGCACTGGATCTAACTGCTACCTCCTCAGCCTACCACACATACCGTAAGAGCTCTTCTTTCTTTTTTAATATCGTCTTCTACCATTTACTTCTTCGCATATTCTGGTACGTTGAAGACAAGTTTTCATCTTCAGCATTCAATCCAGTCTATCAACGCATCCGTATTGTATCCCAATTGAGTTCCAGATAGCTTCGGTTTACTCTTCCCGTGCTCAAGTGCTTACCATTGAACCTACTAGAGTCTGACCCCGACGTGTCCGATATTTCAATGATCACTTCCCGCCAAATATAACTACTCTAAACGGCACGATGGCTGGTTCCGATCAGGAAAGAAGCACAACACCGCAGCCTGGGGGTCCTTTGGGTGTACCACTTTCTTCCTCCCCAGGCTCCTTGCGAAGTCGTACCTATTCGACTTCTGTACCTCGCGCTGATGTCACTGCTCGCCTGGCGTCTCCTGTACCCTCTCACGCCTTTGGAACCTCACCGACGCAGAGAGCCCAGGCGGCGAATCGGGATAGCGAGGGCAATACCGAGAATGTAGGCCCACTTGCAGGTGCTGGCCAAGGTTCTATAGGCCCCGGAGTGTCCGCCCTTGCTGCAGCTCTTTCGAATTCGGTCGGAACATCCCCCCCAAGATTTGGCACTCCACCAATACGA
Source organism: Hypoxylon sp. E7406B (assembly GCA_000931505.1). Taxonomy (NCBI): domain Eukaryota; kingdom Fungi; phylum Ascomycota; class Sordariomycetes; order Xylariales; family Hypoxylaceae; genus Hypoxylon; species Hypoxylon sp. E7406B. The sequence continues at coordinate 319,693 of JYCQ01000042.1, read as the reverse complement.
TCATCGTCGCCAGCGGGCACAGCCTCGGGACCGCAGCCGTCTATAACTCCGACAAACTATGGCTCTTTCGATGCGAGGTCGAGATATCTACAAACTGGCGGCACAGGCGCTTACGAAGACCCTGAGATAATCAAGAGGCATTTGGTCCAGCCTACAGACACTGCTGACTCGGGGTCTAACAATGGTGACAATTCAAAAGGGAAACAGGTTAGCGGTGCTGTAGATTCGGGCCGTGACGATGATGAATTCTCTAGCCTTAGGTTACAAGGAGGGGATGTCACGCGCCAAATCTATAGATGGACCGAAGACGCTGAAGGCCGTAACCGTCATCAGCGTAGCAAGAGTTTCACCCACCCTAGGGATGAGCCCGAGAGCGATGTGCTTGACATAAACTCCATCAAAATACCCGGCGGCTTTAGACGAAACTACTTGCGCAGAGCGGTTCAAAGCCCGTCATTAAACCCACAGGGATTGGAAGCCGGCCAAGGAACTCCGAGAGGTAGACGAGACCCTCAATTGTTCACCAACAGCTTCCTAGAATTTCTGTCCATTTATGGCCACTTTGCTGGTGAAGAGCTCGAAGAAGACGATGAAGTTCTACAACCTGGCGAGTATTTCTCTTCCGGCGAGAGTGAGGACTTCTATGATAGCGAAGAGGAGAGAGAGCCGATGGAAGATAGCGCGCTGCTAACACCATCCAAACGCAAGAGGAGACGGAAGATCCGAGGTGGTAGTGGCAAGAATACCCCTTTCAACGCAGCCCTGCTCCTCCTGAAGTCATTCGTGGGCACGGGAGTTTTGTTCTTGCCTCGAGCTTACTTCAATGGTGGCATGCTTTTCAGTAACCTGGTTCTCCTCTTCGTCGCGGCACTAAGCTACTACTGCTTTGTGCTCCTAGTCACCACCCGATTGAAAGTCGAAGGGTCGTTTGGTGATATCGGCGGAATCCTTTACGGCGACTGGATGAGGAAATTGATCTTATTTTCAATCGTAATCAGCCAAATCGGATTTGTCGCAGCATACATCGTATTCACGTCAGAAAATCTGCAAGCCTTCATTCTTGCCGTCTCTGACTGCAGGACGTACATCCAAATATCTTATTTGATTCTGATGCAGATGATTATCTTCCTGCCGTTCTCTCTGTTCCGAGATATCGGCAAGCTTGGTTTCACAGCTTTGATAGCAGATGCTTTCATTGTGATTGGCCTTGCCTATCTCTTCTACTACGACATTCTCACTTTAAACACCAATGGCCTTGCGGACATCATTCAGTTCAATCAAAAAGATTGGACGCTCTTCATCGGCACAGCCATCTTCACCTTTGAAGGTATCGGCCTCATTATCCCCATTCAGGAGTCCATGAAGTCGCCGTCCAAGTTTCCCAAGGTCATGTTCTACGTTATGATCATCATCTCGGTTCTTTTCATAACCATGGGCGCAGTATCTTATGCTGCGTACGGGTCAAAGACAGAGACTGTTGTTCTTCTTAATTTACCTCAAGACAACAAGCTTGTCAATGGCGTGCAGTTCTTGTATTCGCTCGCCATCCTTCTTTCAACACCATTACAGATCTTCCCCGCTATCCGTATTACGGAGAACGCCCTGTTCACGAGAAGCGGCAAGTACAACCCCTACATCAAGTGGCAGAAGAATTTGTTCCGTTTCTTCGTTGTTTTCTTCTGTGCTCTCATTGCTTGGGGAGGCGCAGATGATCTGGACAAATTTGTTGCTCTTGTGGGGAACTTTGCCTGCATTCCTCTCGTGTATATCTATCCGGTAAGTTTGTTCACTTTACGAGACATAAGGCTACGCCGTACTAATGTATTTATAGCCACTGCTCCACTACAAAGGAGTTGCGAGAACCAGGGTCCGGAAAGTATCCGACATTGTTCTCTGCATTTTTGGATTTATTGCCATGGCATATACCACTAGCTTGACGGTCATCAGTTGGGCTAGCGGCCCATCTGGCCCAAGCCTACCGAAATACTGCGACCCTAACAAGCTCTAAGCTACGAATTGACAAAGGGATTGCTCCTTAGATATGTATATTACTTGCATCAGCAGCATCATAAGATGTCACAGAATTAGAATCATCTTTATCCACACAGGAGACGGGGTTTACCAACGCGGAGATAGAGTTTGCATAGCTTTTTAACCTTGGGATGGCGAATTAGTGTTAGGGATACTACTAGGCTGTTGAACTCTTATTGAGATTAGGTGTCACGGCTAGACTGTTAATGATAGTACCCAGTATCATAAGATTTTCTATATATATATATATAATACCATTTATATTCCGATATCATTGTTACAGTGTCTAGGTACCCACAAGCAAACTCCCTTAAGGATACCTCAAGGGATTACTTAGTCACTCTGTTATGTATTCCTGATTCACACATTCGCACTTCTGTGATTCAGACTGTGCGAAAAGACGCTAGGGCCTTTTCTCGTTAGCCGAAGTTTAGCCGATTGGCCCAAAAGTTGACCTTCGATCGAACTAAGCATCTGCGGCTGGCCATTCATTCACGTCCTGGACATCGCCCAAGACCAGCTTGGAATATTTCATCCTCAACAATCCAAAAAAAGCTTTTGATTTCTTCAACAACTACAATCTTTCTTGAATCAATCTTGAATACTCCTCCAAGTCTCTATTCCTCATTAAACATCTCACTTAGAATTACGCCGCCAACATGAACGCTCCTGACAGGTTAGTAATATTTCGTAGACGTGTTATTCCATTTCACATTGCCCCTTCCCCTATTTCCCATCGCCGCCGCCCTTCACATGCCGTCTGGGGATAGTAGAAAGCGCGACTGGAGGACTTGATGATGGCGGTCCAGATGGATGGCGTTGTATTGGCATACAGCCACCGTCAAAACTCAACGCCAAAATCATCGCCAGTCTCATCGTCAAAGTTATCGCCATCGTCAACTCCATCGTCGCCATCATTATCGTCCTCGCAAACATGAGCGGGTCCCCAGTGCGTACAGGCAACGAGGCCTCTCCTCCTCGCACTTTGACTAGGTATCCAACTTGCGTACCTGAACCAAAACATTGCACATATCTTTCCCTCTTCCCATCAGCATCAGAATCTGCATCATCACCATCCTTCCCTCATCTCCCAGGCCCATCTTCCACATCATCCCGACAATCTCGGCTATCTTGACAATCCTGATAACTCTCACAATCCTCACAATCCGCCACAACCAACACCATTCAAAATGCCTGAAATCCCCCACTCCACAACCAACCAGCCCGGAGCGTCAGACTACCCTGTTTCCCTCCGAATACGTGAATTTGGACTAACTGTTTCTTAGATTCGACCTCTTCCTTCTCAACGAAGGTGAGAAGAAGATCACGGAGAAGCCCTTTGCCGGTAAGCATTCCCATCTGGTAGTTCAATCGCGCCTGGTGCTAACGAGCTTTAGGCATGTCCAACACGTCCGACTTCGTCATCATGAAGGAGGACCATACCATCGGCAATCTCCTCGCGGAGCACTTCAAGCAGCACCCCCACGTCATGATGGCCGGCTACAAGGGTATGTGCCGACTGTTTAATTCTGTAACTCGAAGAAAGGCATCCTAATCATCGCGTAGTCGCTCACCCTAACGTCCCTGAGGTCCTCATCCGCCTCCAGACCGACGGCACTGTCACCCCTCGCGAGGTGTTCATCGACGTCTGCAAGCAGCTCGTCGCCTCTCTCGGCCAGCTGGCCCAGAACTTCACCCGAGAGTACGAGCTCCGCCGCATGGCCACCGCCGGCGAGCAGGACAACAACAACAACGGCGGCGGTGCTAACGGCAAGCCCTAAGTTCTGTCCTCTCTCTCTCTCTGTTGTTACGGCGGCATGGATGGAATTCTCTGGCATTTTGCATTTCGAGCATGAATGATGGACAAGGGCACGGTCAGATGATACCTGGCGTTACGGTTTTCGCAAGTTGCTTTACCCAAGATTGATGGAACCTCTTTTTTTTTGGAACAGATGTCATCCATAGATGCATCTTAATTAGTTTTGTGGCATTACTGGCATTCATTGCCTACTAGTAATAGATTGGACCTGCTAAGGCCATCTTTGCCACCATAATTCCGTCTTCCTAACTTGATGGTCGTTGCAATTCGTAAGATTCTTGCTTCGTAGTMCCTTGCCTGGCATAGTACTGCCGTCCAGCCACTATCACCGCCTCTAAACAACACTACAAACCCCGTATAGCTTTGCTTTAATCATGTAGCTACAGGGCCTTCTCCTCCAGGTATTAACTACAGAAGACAGTAAGCCTACCATACTTGTAGATGTAGATGTCAGTACGTACCATGCAGATGTTGTTGCCGTTCAGCAGGATCTTGGAGAGCTTCGTGTGGTTTCCAGAGTAATCGCTGCGTCCTATTAGCAGTTGCGTAATCAACATCATATCATGGGTACGCATACAATTCGGTCACATCTTCTAGAACCATGTCTGGAGATAGCATTAGCTAGGGTCACACAACCGAAGACCATCATTAATCACGTACTGACGTAGTCATCGAAGCCCAGTAATGTTCCGCTGAATTCTGATCATATTCATTAGCCATGACATCTCTCCTTCAAGATCCATTAATGTCATACCCTTGTCTCCTTTCATGATGACCCATATCCTTGAGCCGACGCACTTGTCGATGAGTTCTGTGACGTGTGAGTTGAACTGCTCGTTCTACAGTCATGAATCAAGGATTTGGCGTACCTAAAGGTAGGAGTTGGGACGCCATCTCGGTAGATAGGCCTCGTCGTTGCGAGTGGTCTTTCACGGTATCTCGATATGATATCGGGTATGTCGTCTGAGCGTCCTCGGTGTCTCAGTGCTCGTAGCGTTTTCAGGTGAATTAGGTAATTAGGCTGGGGTCCCAGACAAAAAGCAGAGTCACCTGATGCCGAGCAATGGCCGTGTTTGACGGCGATGACTAAGCGAGTACTCGGTGACAAACATCCCCACTAGCGGAGACCCTGCAGGTGGCTAATTGAATTGGCGCCAACTCCTTTCMCCCTCCACAATCCCACTTCGACTTTGTCTTTGCGACGCGCCTGCCTAACAAGCGTCTGTGATCCCCACTAGCTACATGGTCATGATGGAGCGGTGCTCTGATTCAACATTGTCTGATCACCAATGATGTCCCTTGGAAGCTCAGAGGTCGCTGGCAATGCTCTGAGATCGTCTTCCAACGCTTTGCGTGCGTCATTCGCTTTGCGGTTCGTCTATCTTCTCAAGGCATCCAGTTACTTAGATGAGGATTAACAAGAGATATATTAACAACTGATTACGCATATAGCCGCTGTGCCATGGGAAATTTTAGAATTACTGCGACGCTGGCCAAATTTCAGTTATGGAACCCTAAACGGGGCATCTCGTTCTCGCCCGTTTCGCGATCGCCGGATTTGGCTCCTCAAGATGCGCAGACGTCGAATGAAGCTGCGGCAGCGACCAACAATGCACGTTCAGTCACATCCTACTCGAATGTCGTAGATGATGGTCCCCTTCTGTACCCGACACTTGAAGGATTCTCGTCGTCAACTCCGGAGCGTGATGCGCCGAAGTCGGATTCAGTATCATCGGTAGCAGCCGAAGCTGTGAATAGAAGCAAGACAACTACTCCCGCAGACGAGCAAACAGAATTGCCAGAGACAACGATACCTGATAATCCCCCCGTTTCCGTATTGCCCTTCAAGATGACGGACGACTCGTTCTACGCTGCCAAGAAGGCCGGTGCCGGATCATCTGGTTCGTTTTGGTCTTATACTCAATACAGAGGGACGGCGCAAGATGGTACGCAGCAGAAGGTTAAGGTCCACTACTGTCGAAGCAAACATACAATGGAGCGAGTCTGCCAGGAATACTTCATGGACGAGAAAGTCCTTGGCTTTGATCTAGAATGGTCCCCAGACGCGATGAAGTGGCAAGGAGTCAAAAAGAACGTCTCATTGATCCAACTGGCCAGTCCAAGCCGTATTGGCCTTTTCCACGTCGCCATTTTTGCCGGAAATAACGACTTGGTCGGTCCTTCGTTCAAGGCTATTATGGAAGATTCGAGTATTACCAAGGTCGGCGTGGCTATCAAAGGCGACGCAACTAGACTGCGGAATTACTTAGGGGTCGATTCAAAGGGGTTATTAGAGCTTAGTCACTTATATAAGCTCGTTAAGTATTGTGCCAAGGGTCAGCACCGTGAGATTAACAAGAGGCTCGTCCCCCTGGCGACCCAAGTAGAGCAGTACTTGCACCTACCCCTTTTCAAAGGCTCCGACGTCCGATCGAGCGACTGGACGAAGCCATTAAATATGGATCAAGTGGTATACTCGGCATCAGACGCCTATGCGGGATTACAGCTCTACGCAACTCTTGAATATCACAGGAAGCAACTCGATCCTTGCCCGCCTACGCCGCATCACGCAGAGCGCAATCTTCCCATTCGGATAGCGGATGACATAGAGCTAGCTACGAACGAAGATCCGGTTGTCGACGCGACGGAAAAAACGGATCTAGAAGCCACCACCACAGTCACAGTCACAGCCGCGTCATCCAAATCGCGACGTCCATCTTCCAGAACGCCACGCCCCCCCAAGGACTCCAGAGTCGAAATCGCCGAAGACCGCGTGTCGTGCTACAGAGCTGCACATCCGGGTTGTCGGGCATTGGCCGCGCAGCTCCGCGCATACTATATGTGGCACGAGCAGGGTCTTGAGCCGCAGATCATAGCGAAGTTACTAAGGGACCCGCCGCTCAAGACGAACACGGTCATCAGTTATATACTGGCAGCGGTCCAGCTGGAGAAATTGCCTATAGATACCGAGAGACTACGTGTGGAGGCTGGGGATCGGCTAGTCGAGGGKATGCTAAAAACAAGGTGGCGGGCCGTTGCTAGGAGGAGTGAGATACCCAGTTGAGATTTGACGAATTTGAACCGTGCGCGTTTGCTCAGTAGTCTTAGTATTCCAGGTGAAGGAGGGAGATCTATCGACTAGAGGCACACCATGAAGCGACGAGGTACTCGGTCCTTTTAGGCAACTTGCCATTTTCTTGACTCAAAAAACAGGAGCTATCMCCCTATTCGAGCCGCAAAAGATCAACAAAGAAAAGCGTGCCGCCATCTTTGAAACCTGCTGATAAGAGCACCGAATACCACGAGACTAAACACATGAAGATACATCTCCACTATATCTCCAAACAAGAAGATAGTACATATCAACTTCTATAGAGCATATGGTCGAGCTCACCGTCTATATAGACTAGAGCCGTGTAATAAATGATACGAAGAATTCATCCCAACAATATAATTCCCACCATGAATGCAATTAATAAATAGACATCGTAGAATTTTCAATGCCAGCAAGGTAGTAGTAGATCTTACGGGCGTGTATGAAAGGCACATGCGTACGATTATTCGAGGGGGTATATTCTCCATATTTTCTCTATAACCACCACTTCTTAAGCTTCCACTGCTCTCCAAGCCCGGCGTCTAGTTCCATCCCCGTCCATTCTAATCTACCGCAAGCAAGTCCCTCCCCCTATTAATCTGCACCATCTTATCCTCGCCACCGCTCACAATGCCCCAGCTCTTATCCCACGCCACACCAAACACCTTGGCGCCTCGCCCCGGTACATCGCTCTTCGGGCCCTTCTGCCCCTTCAAGCTCTCCCGCTCGATGACGTACACGGACTCACTCACATTGCCCCCGCCCTCGGCCTTCGTGCCCGCCCGCACGCTCCGCAGGTCCCAGATGCGACACGTGCCGTCGTGGGACCCGGACACGAGGCTATAATCGTTGTCGGGCGACGCGGCCAGACACCCCACCATGTTGCGGTGGCCGCGCAGCGTCATGACGGACGTCGTCGTCGCGTTGACCCGCGGGTCCGCGACCGTGATGTGCCGCGCCGACGTGCCAGCCGCCAACAGCACACCGGACCCGCGCCGCAGCGCGCACAGCGAGAGCAGCGGGTGCGACGTCGTGATCACGTTCTCCGCCTTGGCCGTCGTCAGGTCCAGCGTCCGAATCGTGTGGTCCTGCGACGCCGTGTACGCCACCGTCGCGTCCGCCGGGTCGAAGATGGCCGCCGACGCCGCACTCGTGTGCTGCTTCGTGAGCGAGAGCGGGCCCCGCTGGGCCGCGGTCGAAGATGCGATTTTTCGCTTCTTGGACGAGGATGCGTTGGCGCCTGGGAGCAGGCTTGCGGGGGCCGCGGGCGCGCTGGATTTGGAGGTCGTCCACAGCCCGATGCTGCCGTCGCTGCCGGCGCTGAGGACGCGCCCGGTCGGTCCGTGGACGTCGATCGATTCGATGCCCGCTGTGTGCCCGTACAGCTCGAGCGAGGGCTTGAGCGTGCCAGACAGGTGGTCGTCGGCCTCTGAGTACTTCCATATGCGGACGGTGCGGTCGAGGCCGGCGGACGCGATCTGCGTCGCGGATAGGAACTTGGCGGACTTGATGCTGGCGCTGTGGCCGCCCAGACTACTAGACGGCGACGTGGCGATCACGTTTCCCGAGTTGTTCCATATCCTCAGCAGGCCGTCGTACGACGCGGTCACGATCCTGTCCCGGCCCGTGACGAACTTCTCGCCGCTCCAGACGCCGGCGCGCGCGCTCGCGGAAAGCACGTCCACGTCGCTGATCCAGTCGTCGTGCTCGAAGCTGGCCTGGTAGACGGGCGGTATTAAGCTGCGCACGTACTGCAGGGTGATTGTCGATTCGGCGGAGAGTCCATTGGCCTTGAGGTAGTCTTCTAAGGAGGTACGCAGGAAACTGCCGTTGATGAGGAAGTCGAAGGGTATGGGAGACGAGGTGTTGAGCATGGACTCGGAGTTGAGGACTCGGGATAGGCCATATCGCTTGATATCTGGGATATAGTGAGCTTAAAGTGACAATATGGTGGGATGAAGGGAGACAGACCTGCTGGGACGAGCAATTGGGTTCGGCCTTCTGGGAGTTGCAGATCTGGAGATGTCGTCGTGAAATTAACCCGGATTTGCTGGGGCTCAGCCGCTCCTGGCTGGCCTATTGAGGAATCCATGGTGGCTATTTGTATAGATTATCCTAAGAGGCAAATATTTGCGCTTTTTCTGGAATACAGACGGGATATTTCTGGGTTGTTACTCTAGATGTTTCGCGACGTCGGTTTCTGGATATTACATAGAAATTCGACTTGTAAATCGTTTCATTGGAACTTTTTTTCTTATCGATAGTTAGCTCTTTGTAAAAATTCCCACCCAGCCCATGCCAGCCATTCCTGCATATCCTTACCCCGCGGTGCAGGGGTCTCAGCCAATCATATTGCACTGCACGTCTTTAACGTCTAAGCCACACTTCATCGGAGCACGACGCAGCCACATTCAATTAACGCCAAAAACGCGTCGTCGTCTTGTGAACGCGTCTTTCTGTGCATCTCCTCCCAGATACTCTATCTCTCAATCTGGGACGAGGATGCCCATGACTAGATTTCACAATGGCCGTGTTAGATGACATTCCTGGAAATCTGCTCCGGAAGCCTTCGTAAGCTCAACTGTTCCTCCCAATTGATCGCAATCATACTAACCCTGCACAGGGGCAAGCCAGAAGATGAGCTCGAAAGAGTACCTTCCAATTACAAGCCGTTGCACTCCTTCAAGCTTGATAAGGACAAATCATATCAGCAGCAGTTTGCCGATATGTACTTCCTGCGGCTCACCAAGATCAAGCCTGCCATAGAGCAGCTAGCATCTACCGAGTGGGAGGGTACGGTTCTTGGTGACGAGACCGTCAAGAGGGTCGAACGGGTCTTAGATATTCGGCAAGGCGAGCTGTGCTGGGTCACGGGCACTGTCTACATGGACATGCCGCTGAAGCCCAACATTCTCGAGGACGTTTCAAAGGATGTATGTGACTGTATAACCAAACCCCTGTTCTTTTCCTCAGGATCTAATGTGATATCTTGGCTCTAGCGATGGCTCTCGGCACCCATCTCGAATAAGAAGTACTTCTCGGATGACGGCTCGGATGCTGTTACGCTCGAAGACGAGTCCGGCCGCATACGCCTCGTGGGAAATGTGCTGGACTCGGTGATTCTGGTTACCGGTTGCATTATTGCTGTCATGGGCACCGAGAACGTGAATGGCGAGCTTGAAGTTATCGACTTGAAGTTCCCAGACCTACCTCCGCAACCAGATCGATGGGCCCTATCTAAACCGCCAGTCACGAACGGCAGTGCGAAGGGGGCCAAAGCGAGAATAAAGGACGAGGATGCTGAGATGACTGATTCTCAGTCTAAAGGCAGCGGAGGCAAGATCGCAATTGTTTCTGGCCTGGAATTCTCTGGAAACGATGCATCTCACGCTATCGAGTTGAACCTGCTACTCGAATACCTACTAGGAGAGTCTTTAGATCCCGCTGCACAACAAGAGCTTTCTCAGATTAGCCGGTTAATTATTGCCGGAAACTCGATTTCTCTTGAAGAGAGAAGAGCAACAGACGAAGATATTACCGAAAAGAAAGCCCAGAAGAAGTATGGATACGACAGTAGTTCATACAACGCCCTACCATCTCAACTCCTAGACGAATTCCTCTCGACCTTATTACCCACGATGCCGGTCACCTTGCTCCCGGGTGCACAGGATCCTGCGAATGCTAGTTACCCGCAGCAACCCATACATCCAGCCATGTTTCCGGAATCACGACCATACACAGCTCAGCCAGGATCCTCAGAAGTCGGCTGGTTTGACACAGTCACGAATCCATGGGAAGGGGAAATTGAGGGATGGAGATTCTTAGGTACCGGCGGGCAGAACGTAGACGACATCTTCAAGTATGTCGGCAGCGACGACCGTCTAGGCATGATGGAGGCTATGTGTCGATGGCGATGCTGCGCTCCGACAGCGCCTGATACTCTATGTAAGTCAACTATTACTACCCCTATTTTAACCGTACTTTTCTTACCAGGTTATACTTCTAGGGAGTTATCCATTCCAAGACGACGATCCGTTCGTCATGCAGTCGTGTCCGCACCTCTACTTTGTGGGCTGCCAACCCCAATTTGGTACCAAACTCATCCACGGCCAGGACGGACAATCCGTGCGACTTATCGCCGTCCCGTCTTTTGCGGCTACGCAGGAGATAGTGCTAGTAGATTCCGAGACGTTAGATGTCACTAAAGTGAAGATTGCCGCAGTCTGAGAAGTTGGGAGGTTGCGATGAACATTGCAATGAAAATATGGTTACGCGCGCAAGAGCATAGCATAGGAGTTAAGGGAACTCGCAAAATAAAATATCTTTACCGGCATGTTCACACTTATTACGCAGGAGATCCAAGGCCAGAAAAGGAAAGCGTGGATAATGAAATCGGAACCTCGACAGCCATTGTCTCGTAGCCAGATGGTGTGGGTGGCAGTAGATAGGAGGTCCAAGGGTTATTCCAGGCAAATATCAATTGTAATTCACCGTAAGGTAAGAGCTTGAACTTCAAAAGATCATCGTTAAACCTAATTCGCAGTCCAAATCAACGCATGCAAAGTCGGGTATTGCAACTCAAATCAACGAGGTACATCCCAGAGCGTACCTACTACGCATGAAGACGACGAGTGTTGAATCATCGTGTCTACTATCCATGTCCCCTTCCCATTTCCCTCAGCTGAGTACATTAATTCTCTTCTCTATCGTTAGAGTCATCCGCATTGGCAGGGTCCCCTGTATGGGCAGACTCATCTTCGCTTTCATAGAGTCCATTCAACCATTCCTTGGTGGATTCAATTATCTCCTCCCTAGAGCGCCGTGGCTCCCTGTTTCGTTCGATGTCGTCTTCCCAGTCTTCAGGTAAGCTCACCGCATCATGGAGATGGTTCTTCTCTGTATGCTTGCCTAATAGCGTCCAGAAGGGCTGCGTGCGGTTTGCCTCTTCGAACCCGAAGGTCCTCAGCTCCCAGATACGAGTTGAGATGTTGCGGACACGCGCCCTTCCTAATTTGATTTGTCGTTGGAAGCTCCTCCTTGCGCCCTCGCAGTCATTATCTAGCATATACTGACCCTCATCGTCCCTCTCCCATAGCAACCAGCGCAGATCAATCACCTGTTCGAACAAAATGCCATCGCTGTCTGTGGTCAGGATGCGGAGGKATTGGACATTGAGCTTGGAGATTAATTTGGCAGCTAAAGCGAAATATTGGTTTAAGAGCTTCTCGCAGTCGCCCTCTAGAAACCCTTCCGCGTTTCCAAGTAGAATAATCGTCAGTGTGTGGAGATTGGCCGGCTCGGAGAGGCCATGGCCCGGAAGGAATTTCAATATGGCCTTGTGGAAGAACTCCGAATTCCGGCCATTCATGCGGTTGACCGGGATGTTGATCTTGATGTGGCGGATCAGATGCCCATACTGATTTATGGGGACGGATGCGCGTTCGAAAACGACACCATGGTATAGGGCGAATTTATGGTGAGCAGCGGGGTCGCGAATGTCATAGATGAAGGCGTTCTCGGCAAAGAGGATTCGAAGCCCCTGAAGCCGGAAAACCTTGCATGTGGACATGATTGCGAGATCTAGCTTGGGTTTCTTGCGTGGGTAGACAAGTGACCAACCCTTGAACACGGGAATGTCGTAATCCCAGATCAAGAGGTATCGCAGTATTTCTTCGCGGATCTCGGTTGCCAGCTTATTGAAATCGCCTAGGGATTCGATTGGACCTGTACTCTGGTCCTCGAGTTCGAGACCGAGGTCGAAGGGTTTAGGTGGCTGCTCTAGGGTTTTGTTCCGAATCCAGGGGAAGAGACTTAGCTTCTGCTCGCTGCTGTTGTCTTCGCATAGCCTTCGACACTTGGTTTTGACGCGGTCATCGTAAGCCGAGTTGGCTGATCGCTTGCGAGGGGGGATCTGGGTCACCGGTATAACTAAGAGGTCATCCTGGGGATCAGTTGGCAGCTCGACTTTTGCCGCGAATCGACGTGCTTTATCAATCTTTTCCTGGCGAGCGGCCTCCTTCTCTGCGGCTTTCTCAGCTTTCTTCTGAGCGGCTTTCTCGGCTCGAGCGGCTGCTCTTTCGGCAGCCCTCGCCTTTCGCTCTGCTGCGGCAGCAGCCTTATCACGGCTACCTTTGCGGGCAGTCGCCGATTTTCGGGGAGGCATACTATCTACGGTAGGTTAGGCCATAATGTAAATTTTCGCTTCTAACCTTATGATAGAACTTACATGAATTCAATATCTAGCGTAAAAGGTTCTCAAAACACCCACTAAGTGAACACTGATAGAAGACAGCGCGAATAGGTAAGATATGACCTCGGGAGACACAAGTCTGGTCTACCAAATGTTAAATAAGATGGCACGAGAACGGGATCTAATGCGGTCGCAAGCTGAACCCAGTGACGAATAAGTCCGGAGTCCTCGCCCCAGCAAGATCAAGAGTGATGTAGAGGCTTTTGTACAAAGTGCCTAACGACACAAGGAATGGTAGATATTTTCTATTTGGTGGCCATGGCAAAATGGAAGAACGAGTGGACGCTTGATACAAACAGACAAAAGGGGGCCCGTCTGGTAAAGTGCTGGTGTTGGATAGGGAAACTTGACAAGGGCTATCCGTGAGATTTTAGAAGGGAAGAACGATGAAACCATCTGCGAGGATAATATTAGATATAGTAAGAAGAGGTTGGCAACTGAAAACTTCAAGAGGGCAGTAGCGTATTAGGGAATATTTAAATCTTAAAAGAAGACGAGGGAGTAGAGATTGTGGGAGGTAGGAACATTGAGAAGAAAAGCGAGCCACCTTCGTATAAGTTACGGTAGCAGTATACTTTCACTCCAGTTGCCATGTAAGTACCTAAGATAGGTACCTAATTTATAGGAGTGCTGCTTTTACTGAGGCTCTCATGGACTCCTCTCCGGCTCAGCGATTGATCCCTGAAGTAGTACGTCGCTATACTGATAGTCATCAAGACAACATCGTTTTATATGTCGATGTAGTATCCCCTATGAGCTTTACGTATATCCCCTGGATCGAGAATATCTACTATGTGTGCTAATACACTGGCACATGACGTTGACCAGCACCTCGAGATAATATGTTCGAAAGACTATGTCAGTATAAATCCCAGGCGAGAACACTCAGAAGTTCGAAAGACTAGAAGTCAAAATCCGTAGTTCAAGCTCCGACTGTATCATTTGTGTTTTGATAGGGGATAATATCATAACCGTCCCCATCAATACCTCAGATGTTTGAGGAATGTCTAAGCTCCGAAATAGTATCTCGGAGTATTCGGATGGATAGGAGCTACATATGCACTTTACAGGTACGATGTACAAGGCTTTAACAAGGTGGTTTCTCTAGGGAGAGTTTTGGTAGCTACCACAAAAAATAGCTGTGATTCCGAAGTTCCTAGTCAAATCGTAGTTGACTTTACGGTAGATTGGCCCGTGGTGCCGTGGTCTCGTCGGCCGAGCTATGAGCGTTAAGCTTGTAACTTACGTAAGCACAGGATGTGGGGCAAGCCCGACTTCCAGCCATCTCCATCTCTGATCGTCAACTGATAAGATAACGATACCGGGAACTTTTTTTCTCGTCTTCTGTCGCACGCAGCTTCCATCTCGCGAGTGGGATTGCCTATCCATCCAATTGGGTGCCGACGCTTTCGTCTCCTTGTCCAATCTTCCACTCCCGTTACTCTTGCCGCCAGCTTCTTACTGCAACAACACCTTTCGTTTCAATTGAGAACAAGACTCTTGCGACTCTCGCAAGATGGCGAAGGAGAGAGCAGACAAGCCGCGCAAGGAGCGCAAGGAGAAGTCTGAGAAGGCCGAGAAGAAGGTCTCTAAGGACAAGGTGAAGAAGCACAAGAAGGAAAAGAAAGTGAAGCATGAAGCCAGCTCCGACGACTCTGATAACGAGCCTAGCAAGCTCGAGGAGTCCCCCGCAGCAGTTGAGGAACCTGTAAGTACCTCCCATCTTCTGGAGCCTAGTGCGATTTGAACATTTGACTTACAAACGAATTACAGTCAGCCGAACCTTCTACAACAAATGAGAAGCGAGAAGGCAAGAAAGACAAGTCGAAAAAGAAGGACAACAAGTCAAAGAAGGCCGCCCTCGAAGCCGCGATAACCGAAGGCACATCCAATGAAGCTACAGACCTACCTATGCGATCGGCCTCAGAGGACGAAGATTCCGACGATGGAGCTGATGATGGAGCTCCGCTCTTCGCGATCGACACGAAGCCCACCAAGGTGGACCTAGATACCGTTGCAGAGAAGGCAGACGCAATGGACGAAGACGAAGCAGAGAACACACAGCAGGACTCTCGGAAGATCGGCTATAACCCGCCGCCCAGCGGACTCAACCGACAAGCGCGCCGCCGAATCCGCATGATCGAAGAGCGGCGCCAGAAGATCCAAAAGGCCCTGGGCGTACCCGTCGGGTCGAACGAGAAGGCGGACGAGGTGCAGGCCAAGCTCGACGAGTGGGTGGCGGAGCTCGACGCCAAGGCAGCGGTGCGCATGGAGAAGAAGAAGCGACGTAGGGAGAAGGAGGCCGCGCGGATCAAGAGCAAGAGGGGCAAGGTCCTGACGGGACGACGCCTGAAGGAGCGCAAGAAGCAGCTCGACAAGATGGAGAAGAAGGCAAACAAGAAGCAGCGCAAGGGCCTGTCTGCTGTGAATACACAGGCGTGATCGATTGTGTCCCTTCGCTATCTACATACCTAATGTTTGTTGCATTTTCTCTCAGATGGTTCTTGGGGCGTTGCAGGCGTGGAATATTAAAAGCTTGCTTCCTTCGCATAGGTTTATGTTTCCACATATTAGGGCTACATTGCACGCTAGAGCATTCGTGAAACGTCTTCAGATAGTATTATGAACAAGTTCTACTATCAAAAAGTCATTCGGGTGTCATTAGTAGAGATGAGTAGTGGCTTTGGACCACGTCCTGCAAAAGATCCCCCCCTTAACCGGTGAACTCCAATCCAGTATGCTCCCGTACCTACCACCTACATATGCAAATCCCTTTTCATACATCGTGAAACCCTCTCATTCCGATTTAGTCTATCAAGGTCGTTTCGAGTCACCCTCCGTGCCTCCTTTATCGTTCTTGTCGTCGCCTTTCTTCCCACTCCACACTTCAGACACCTGATCCACGATAAGACCCCAATACCCACCCCCTCCCTCACTTAAAGCCTCCTTCTCCCTCCGGTCCCTCTTCTCCTTCCAATCGTCATCACTATCGCCCATCCAGACCTTCTCCAGCAGCCCTCTCTCCTTACCCTGCGCCTCCGTCTTCTTCCGCTGCTCCTCGAGCAACCGTCTCTGCTCCTCCGACAGCCCCGCGGTGCTCGCCTCTCGCAACCTCTTCTCGCGCTCGGCCTTCTCGGCGCGCAGCCGCGCCTGCATCTCCTTGGCCTTCTCGGGCAGCTCCGTGCCGGACATGGCTTTCAGGCGCTGGCTGAAGCGCTGCAGCGAGGACGTCCCGCTGTAGTCGTAGACCAGCTGGTTGGTGCCCCACAGCGTGACGCCGCCCAGGATCGCGGCGCGCATGTCCAGGCGCCGCGGCGGCAGGAACAGCGCTAGGAGGGCGATGGGCGTTACGCCCAGGGCGACGTTGTGGATGAAGGGGTTGGTGTTGTGGTACTGCTGCTGCTGCTGCTGCTGCTGCTGCGATTGCTGCTGTGGTTGCGAGGGGGTTGACGGTCCCGGGGGGCCGTTGGGTGACGCCATTATGGTGAGTTGGGTATTCCGTTGATTGGTGGTGGCGTGTCAGGGCGGGACGGAAGGACGGAATTTTGCCAGTCGTGCAATGACCTCGGGACCGGTGTGTTTGGGGCAGGTTTCTCAAGCTTCAATTGGAAGACTTATCGCCCTTTCCCATATGCCGCCTACGATAGCAAATTCCTTCCTTCAACAGCTGCGTGTGTCTTGCTGCTACACCGCATTGGCCTTAGGATAGAAGTCGTCGGCTGTGGAAAGCATCTCTCGGCGGGCTCAACTTTTTTTTTCTGCAAGGGTCCTTTTTCAGCTAGCGGACCCAGCTTTTGGATGATCCCGAGAATGCACTATCCTCAGCGCTTATATCTAATTGGTTGGCTGGGCGCATTTTGAAAAGTTATCGAGATTTAAGATGAGATAATGACTCCGATAAGACACACAGTTGATACATGCATTGAACAAGATACTCTACATACCATACTCTACGTACATGTAGCCAAACAGAATATACCTTCAAGAAAGGGAGCCGCATTTGAGAGTCAACTCGATACACCGAGACTGACGCTGCGATGTTCGACTCATTTGAATGTAGTCACTTGAATGTACCTACATTAGTACGTGCAGTAGGGGACGTAAGCATTCAAGCTGGTTGGCGCGTCTGTGTACTATAACACTATAACCGACGGCGTATATGCGTATGTCTCAATTCTTTCAAGTCATCATTGTCGTCCGCGTCCCATCCATTCCTTCGGGACGTACCGAGAACGCGAAGCATCAATGATACCTAAATGTCCTGTAGCACAGCCGAGGTACTCGAAGTGTCGAAATGGGAGCTAAGATGGATGGCACAGTTGCCAAGCAGCCAAGCTACCTAGGCAGCTAGGTAGTTGGAAAACCATCACAAGGCGGATTTTGGAGATTGAGGGTGTCGTCATTAGTGCGCATGTGCTATTCAACTTCATCATCGCGGTGGAGCCTCCGATCTAATCTCCAAGCAAGGTTCACCTTTCGCGGTC
The DNA here is from genome assembly GCA_000931505.1 of Hypoxylon sp. E7406B. NCBI lineage: Eukaryota > Fungi > Ascomycota > Sordariomycetes > Xylariales > Hypoxylaceae > Hypoxylon > Hypoxylon sp. E7406B. Next base: position 302,015 of record JYCQ01000042.1, on the reverse strand, counting down.
CCGCCCTGGCGGTTCATCGTGGTTCATAGTGGTTCATCCTTCGTCGGTTATGTCCGGAGGCTGCTGCGCCTTGCTGTCTAATCAACCGGTTCGGTGACCCACCGACCGTTCTACCGTTGACTCCCGCAATTCTCCCGCAAGCAAGGGCACGAAAAGTCGGTCACGACCTTGCAAGCCAAGAGCGGGCTAAAAGCGGGGACCCGCAACTTGTCTAGCATCGTGCTGCACCGAAGCTTTTAGTGCGGGCCCTCAGGGAGGCTGAGCCGATCAAAGAAACATTGCATCTGTTTGGCGTCCTCGGCTTCAGATCAATATCCGCGGATGCTTTCTACGTCTGTCTCCCGGGCGTTACCTATCATCGTCGTATGCGTCGCTGCGCAAACGTTGTCCTTGTATCGCCGTGTGTTTCGTATCCTGAACAATACCAAGGAGGTAGACTAGTTAGCCTGATGGTGTTTTGGTTGCTATCCCCTAAGCCCGTATCCGATATTATTCATGTGAATATACCAATTACTAGTAGACGCTGGTCCTACCTAAGTAGCGATACCGCGGTTCGCGCATCACGGTAGTAGGGGATCTTAAAAGGGGGCCTTAAAAAATAACCTGCGACTGGCTACCTCGCTGGTCGGGTCTAGTGCAATCGAATACTGGGGTTGTAGTACCAGCGTGCTGGAAGAAAGTCGATTGCATCTCAGTACCACGCCAATAGCCTATCTGAGTCAGATTAGAAGCCCTGGGGTTGCGCCACCCGGCATCATCTTCTAATACAAGATTCATAGTTGGGGTACTGTCGGAAGCGATGCATGCGGGGTGTGGTAATGCTGCTTAAAGGGCCGAAACAGTGAGGTCTTTTTCGGTGTCGTTGGTGTCATTAGCATGTACACAACAGCCCATGACGGGCTGCCGCATCGCGCTGAGGAAGTCGGAGACACTGGTGCTGTTCACCACCGGGAACGAGAGCGACGCGTACGTTGGGCTACGAGGATCATGAATGTCGCGCTTCGTTTTGGAACCTGTATACTCAGCAGTTCCGAACAAGCGAAAGCGAAACAGCTTGATGTCGTACTCGTAAATGCGCGAACGTAGGGTTTCGTTGGTTATTTGTCTATACATAATCCCCAAAGGAAGCTATATTGGTAATTGGCGAGGAGGCCTCGTCATAAACCGTAGGCGTCTAGCAATTCGTATCAAGACCCGTCATAACCTTCTAAGCTAGAATATTTGCTAGCGATTCCAGGTCTCGGGGGGAATGAAAGAACCTCACCGTGGCTGATTGGTGGTTGTGCAGCTAACTGTGTAATAGATGCAATGCTATGGCGCGATATTGCCGATTAATATGATCAACGAAGTAGTGACAGTCGTCTCGTCCGAGGAAAGACGCAAGATCTGGCAAGAGTCGGTAAAAAAGTCTCCCCGACGGTTCATTCCAAAATAAACACAAGCCTCGAAGCCTCGCTACGCGGGTAGCTTAAACTAACTTTAATGTTCTTCGGTATCCATTTCGTAAGACGTAACTCATTGTACATCAACGGCACCTATTACATTATGTATCTGTGCGGAGGCACTTTCTCAACATGCCGATCCTGTTAAAAGTGTATTTACCTTTTTTTTCTTCTTTGGTAGAACGTAGTACCATATCTTAGAATTTAAAACGCAAGATGTTTTCCTCAAGTATATCGTTCGGTTCCTTAGGAGAAATGCCGAGTTTCTCGGAGTACCTTTGCTGCTATACAAGAGGCAAAAATTCCAAAGCATAGCACTAAGGGACGACTGACAATCCCTGTAGTGTGCATGTAGATGGCGGCCTCCCACCTGGTGCATATAGAAATCCAATGCAGTCTTGTGTAGGGGTTGTAAGCGAATCAGCGACACCTGATGGGGTTGCACTATAGGGCTGATTGAATATGGGATGAGCAGGATGGGTCTGATCTTTTCGCTGGATTCGCCGTATTGGTGCAAAGATAAGACGTTGTCCATTACCCTGCATGCGTGACCCTTGGCAGTGACGGATTCGGTGGAGAACGATTGGTCTCAAGAGTTACAAGTCTGCAGTTAGATGGACCGCTATGGAGATCATAGCTTTCGTAGGGCTGAATTGGTGGGTACGAGTATAGTACTTGGTCACGCTGGAACCATTCTTGAGGATTCTGTATAGGCGGGCCGGTTCCGCGAGTGAGAAATGGTGGTGTTGACATAATCTAAAATTTAAGACGTCGGACGACAAGTTGACTAGACGGTCCGAGATAGGATGCAAGGCACTTCAAAGCAAAAGTAGGGACGTAGGGTAAGTGAAAACCGACGCAGTCCGCCACGGCATACTCTTGTATAGCCGAGTGTCGGATAAGAAATGGTATAAAAGTAATAAATGAATAAGGTTATAATCCAGCAATGTTGGCGGAAAGAAGTTTGAATCTCCTCTAGCTTACACCGGAAGCGAGTTGGAAGCAAGTTGGAAGGTGCGTTAGGTGCGTTAGGTGCTATGACTTCCTGGGAAGTCGGGCTGCCAGTTCAGTTGGTTAGGTACAGGGTCTACAGGGTCCAGTGCCCCGCAGACCCTTCCCAGGCCTGATCAGAATTTGCTCGAGGTACCTACACCTACCCTAATTCTATATTTCAGGCAAATTTCGGCATCTACCACCCACCCATGTCGGACCGTTGATTCTCAGCGTACATGTAGCTTTAAACGCAGGGATACCGAATTTTCCTCGTTCCTGACCTTAGGAGACCTTGCAGATTCATGGATGGCTCCGGTACCAAGGATATGAGTTACCAACCGCTCGGCTGGGTCGTATACCTGAAGGKATTCAGTCAAGGATTCAAGGTACAGCACTACAAGCCGTGTCAGGTGGGCGGGCGAGCAAGTTGATGACGCCGACAATGATGACCAGTTCGAGGCTTAAGGCCACCCCGCTGCTCCGGAGGAAAACCAAAGAGACCCAGCTTGCGACATAATATCCTTTCAGCCAGCCGCGTCTGATCCAAAACAGTGACCTATGAACAAGCTTCCCGATCTATACCCACCCAAACTCGATCAGTAAACAAACGGACCTCGAACTCCTTTGGCATGGCACTTATACAGGCCAGGTACTCAGCTTTGAAAGTTCAATGTTTGTCAACGGTTCATGTCTCTTAGCATGACGAATTAATAAATACAGTACCGGTATGCCTTACAGGGAAATCTTACCGAGCACGAATGTCAGTAACTCTAGCGTAACACACGATGGATACCTCCTACATCACCACATGTATGTCTCAAGTACCTACTTGAACACTAATATTCAGGCAATCCGCATATGCAGACTGACACAGTACTTTTGCTAGGTGACTTATAGCTGGAGTTCTTATTATTGGTATGTACTTTTACATCGGCCTAATTCCTTCGATCTTGTGCGTACCTACATGCCTACATGCCTACATATGTAGGCATCCTGGTTCGGGCTTATGCAAGTATGTCATTGGTCGCCTACTTGCCCTCTGGACTTACCGTATGCGAAGTAGTGAAAATGTATATACAGAAGCTGTGCCGCAATCTAAGCCCCCAAATTTCCTATCCAGATCACCTCAACTACCTAGGTACAGATTCTCCAAGGAACCCCTGCCCTCCGACGTAAACTAATAAAATAGCACCCATCCCCAAATCCATTCGACCCGACCAGGACGTACAAAACGTTCAACTCAAAGGAATAACCTCGCGCTCCCTTTCTTTCCCTAATCTCTGGTTTCTTTCCACCGGTCACACAAAAGAATTACTGATACCCCCTTTCAAAAGAGTCTGCTTGGACAACTCAAAAGCGTACATATTGTTAATCCCGGCATAATTCGCCACATTCGTTCTTTTCCGTCCTGCATAGCTATCTACCTAGCTACGACGGGTCAGTGACGCCCAGCCTTATGTATCTGAACTACTGAAGCTCAAGCCTTTGCCAGTTAACTCATACCCGAATTCCAAGCGCGCACTCAGCCACGTCTATAGCCTCATATTACAGATCGGCCGCTTTGAAATTGGGGTTTCCCCCTCGGCGGCAATCTGATATGAGAACAGCCTTGTTCGATTTAGTCCTGGAGTGATTGAAGTATTGAGATATGATGGGCGCCACGAACGCTCCACGAGCTGGAGCAGCAGCCGCATCGTCGGCCAACCCGTCCCAGCAACCGCCAAGACGTTTCCGTACGAGCAAACCCAAAGTCAAAACCGGCTGCCACAATTGCAAGTATGTGCTTTCATTCAACTGTGTTGACTCGCCTATTCCAAGTTTAGTCATTCGTTGTGCCGGGCGCACGATACTAAATATTTGCTTCGCAACTGCAGACTGCGACGTATAAAATGCGACGAGAGGCGACCATCGTGTACTCAGTGTGTCCGGTCGAGGAAAGAGTGCAAAGGCTMCCCGCCTCCTCCCCGAGCCAAGGTATTCGAAGAGGTTAGGATCGCGCCTAAACCCAACAACGGTGGGCATATCGCCCCAATCTCGCCGGGAACTGACGCCGTCCGGCCACTACGGTCTCAGCCGCCAGTACGACCGGCCGTTGCGCGGCCAGAACCCCAGAATGGGTTTGTAAAGGGTCTCACGCCGCCACAAACGCCAATAGAGACTTCATTGACGCTTCATCGGCCATCTATGCTTCCATTCGACCCGAGGGAAGGTCAATACTTCCAACTATTTAGGGAACGTACCGCCAACGAATTGTCAGGGTTCTTCGATTCCTCTTTCTGGACCAAGAGTGTTTTACAAGAATGTCATTCAGAGGAAGCAATCCGACATTCCGTCGTCGCTTTAGGGGCCCTTTACAAAACGCTAGAGAAGATGTCAGAATCACCACCAAGTTCACCGTCGTCTGCTGTAATTGATCCTACAGACAACGCGGTCAAGCATTGGGAGGTTGCCTTCAAGCATTACTCATTAGCGTTGAACTCCATATTAACCTCTACTTGTCAAGATCAGTCCTCGCAGAGGATGAGTCTCATGGCAACAGTGTTGCTGGCTTGCTTCGACTCGTTCATTGGTGATCACAAGCAGGCAATTGTGCAGATTCAAAACGGTCTACGACTTCTAGAGACGTTGCGCACACAACGTAGAAACTCTTTCCTTCCCCAACCTGAAGAGCCGGTTGAGCAAGATCTCGTGCAAATGTTCMCCCGCCTAGCCATCCAAGCGAAGTCTTACGACATGGCTTTCCACTTTCCTCAACCATATGTCATATGTCTCAGCCCTCAAACCACAGAGCATCCTACGTCTCCCTTGTCTGACGGAGGGTCGCCGGTGTCGACGAGCAGCTTACAAATACCGGAGATCTTCCAGTCACTCCACGAAGCGAGGCTTGCGTGGGATTCCCTTTGTGAGCAAATGATGCGATTTACAGAAAATATGTTCGCATTTATGCCCGCGATGAGTCCCATGGGCGTACTTTCAAACTCCTTAAGGCAGTATGGTACGGGCTTTGCCGAAAGACTGGCTGCCTGGTCCAGGGCCTTTGAGCCCATTTTGATATCTCGTTCGACGCCTTCGAAGAGTAGTCAAGAGAAAACTGCGATTGCGGTCCTCAAAATGAACCAGATCATGGGCGAGATACTATTTTACATGATATTCAGTGATACCGAGCTTCAATTTGATGCACATTTACCGCAGTTTAAGGAAATTGTCAACCTAGCCATGGAGGTGGTCGGAGATGAAGAACGTAGGGCCGCGACAAAGCGATGTCCAAACCCTCTCTTCTGCCACCATCAGCCTACCCACCCAGACGTCTTCGGTGGACAGTGTACAGCCCGACACATCAAACCGAGTTTCAGCGCAGACCTAGGCATCGTCCCTCCCCTCTTCGTCGCCGCTACGAAATGTCGAGACGGCGTCACTCGGCGCCAGGCTATCCAGCTGTTACGAACTAGCTCGCGAAGAGAAGGTATGTGGGATAGCGAACTTGCAGCTCGTATAGGAATGTGGATTATGGCAATAGAAGAGGACGACGATGCAACCGACGACTTCGGACGCCCTACATCAAACTCGCCAGACATGACTAGGTTCTCCACGGGGAGCCCCAGTACTCGATCAGTCGGATCTCCTAACTTTGGAGACGATGTTCCCCTTGGTCCTGGCGGCAATGCTCGTTGGGGCGGCCGAAGGGAAAGCGTTATCTCGACACATGGCAGGAGGTCGATACCAGAGGAAAAGCGTGTTATGATACAAGCGGTGGGGTTCGATCTTCGTGAACGTGTCGCAACTATTGAATGCGGCACGCGAGGGCTGATCCCGGGCATGCGAGATCCGCGAACACGCCACACCAGGATAGAGTGGTGAAGCTTTACTCCACCGCTTTATGCTTCGCTATTTCTATCCAAAGCATCGTCGCAGGGTAACTATTAGCTGGCCTATCTAGTTGGATGTATACTATACCGCCCACTGTCCACTACCCACAGCCCTTGAGGGGTTTCGCTTCGACTTGGATATTCTTGGATTTATACTGGCAGGCCCGTTCTTTGAAATACATGAAACTGACTACGAGAAAAGCGTGACGAGTAATGTTGGAATTGAGATACGGGTAACAAGAAAAAAAAAGAGGATAATGTCTCTCATATTTTTTACTTATATGGAGTCATTGTTGATGCAATGACTTGGGTCTGACCTGATGGGTGGCCTTGTTGGATAATAGCAGGTATACATGATACCACAGAGATTAAAGAGCTGTCGACGTCCAGCGAGATACAGTGTTCTTCGAGTTCCTTGAAGCGATGACCAGCGACCCTTGCTTGCCTTGTTACTATTGCCCATCCTCTCTCTTCTTCATGTCTAGTATAATATCTAGTCTGGAGCTCTTAGTACTTGAGTAGATTAACACAGACCATTTAACGCAGAGCTTGGTAGCAAATATGTTAGTATGTGGACCAGTCTTGTCGTTTCAAACAACTTCGATAATCCTCATATCCTGCATTAGGTAATCACCTTAAACTTAGATAAGTACATTCCCATAACCTACATACATGTTAGATTCCACTCTATCATAATTCTTCCATAAGCCAATATAAGTGCATATAATTACCAACGCAGTTCCTGCGAATCAAACGTGGAGTAACGGCCTGAATGAATGTAGATGGAGACATCAATGTAGCTGGCAGTTCTCTATTGAAGGATGTACTTAATAGGCCAGACTAGACTGATTAGGATTAGTAATCGACATCCCACGCAATCCCCTGCGGCTCAGCTGAAAATGCTACCTATTATTATCATAATATGCCTGCACTTTGTTTCATCCAACGTCATCGTGAGAGGTGCCTATAGAATAGTCGGAATCCCGGAAATATATAATTACCTCCGTACCTAAACTTTTAGAGATTTGCGGACAGAGCTCGGATTTAACTCTTAAGACTGAGTAACGGATATTCATTTCCTCCGTTATTACCTAGGTGCCTAACCTACCTAGTATAGAGAGTTACGTGTCTATACGGCCGCAGAAAGACGAGAATATGCAAAACGGCGGCCTTGACGGCTTAGGCAATGGCGACCAGGTCTCGTCGAATGATGTAGCGGGGAGAAATGGACATGCGAAGCGGACACGCGTCCTGCTCAGTTGTGCGCCTTGTCGCAACTCCAAGCTCAAGTGCGACCGTGCAACGCCATGCGGACAGTGCCTTCGGAAAGGCAAGCCGGAAGGTTGCCTTTATGCGCCAAAGCGTGAGAAGCAGAAGCCTGCTAAGAGCATGGCCGCCCGTTTGAAGCGGCTTGAAGGCAGTACGTACTCATATTCGGACGCCCCTTTTCCTTTAGTGTAGCATGCCACCCTTCTTATCTTCTAAGGGGGCAAAACACTAAGAAGCTACCACAGTGGTTCGCGGGATGATCGATACGGATAGCCTAGAACCTGCCCCAGACAGGAAGTTGGCGCAGGAGCAGACTGCCGGCGGGCTTGTCGTCCAGGGCCAGAAGGCTCAAACTTTTGTTGGGGGCACACATTTTATGGCTATGCTAGAGGATGTGAGTTTTATGCCACTTCATGGCCCGTCTTTGACACAGCAGCAACTGATCCCGAACACTAGATCGAGGATCTTAAAAGCTACTTCGAAGAAAATGACGACGATGGCGACGAGATTTATGATCCATACGAGAACACGGGGCCAGCTGAGCTGATGATGTTCTCACGGGGTGTTCCTAAGAATAAGGAAGAGCTACTGGCTATCCTACCAGAACAAACCATTGTCCGCCGTCTTATGAATCGCTACTTCAACTCAAATAGTCCTTCTCAGCGTGAGTGTTCCTAGACGCTACCTGTTGCTTCTAGCAGACCCCTGCTCTGTTATGATTTCCTTGCTCACGCTTCTATGAAGATATCGTTCACGTTCCGACGTTTTTAAAGGAGTACGGCGAATTCTGCAGGAATCCGCACAATGCACCTCTGCATTGGATAGCATTGCTCTATATGGTATTAGCGCTGGGTGTGTTCTTCACCTCGTTCAGTGCGCCACATGAACTGAAGAGCGATTCCCCCATACCAGCCATGGATAGGTTTAAGCAATTTAGGGGCGCCGCCGGATGGGCTTTAATCTGGGGGAAGTATTCCCAACCGGGTCCATATACACTCCAAGCATTTATGTTATATGTCGAGGGGGACTTCATGTCCAATCGCGAGAATCGGATGAACTGTTATTTGCTTTCATCCGTCCTGGTTCGGCTTATGCTAAAGATGGGCCTTCATCGCGATCCTAGCAAATTACGGAACATCACACCGTACGATGGCGAGATGCGACGGCGCATGTGGAACCTTGCTATGCAAGTTGATTTGCTAGTTGCATTCAACTTGGGTCTCCCGTGTATGGCGCAGGGCATCGAGAGTGATACGGAGCTTCCAACACACCTGACGGATAACGACTTCGACAAGGACACCACTGAACTACCCCCTGGGCGGCCAGTCTCAGATTACACAGCACTTACTTACCCAATCAACAAGGCTAGAATAACACGCGTCTTCTTCCTTGTCGCCAAGCAAGCGCATTCTTTGACGGTACCAACGTATGGCGAAGTCATGAGAGTCGATGCGGAAATTGAAGAAGCTTGGAACAACGTGCCCGAAACCATGAAGATGAAGCCGATAGAAGAATGTGTGATGGACCCTCCGATCCAAGTTATACAGCGATTTGGTATAGCGGCCATATATCAAAAGAGCCGTTGCGTCCATCACCGACGGTATATTGTCGAAGAGGTACCCAAGAGGGAGCACGACTACTCTCGCCGAGCTTGTCTAGACGCAGCTCTCACACTGCTCGACTATCAAAATTCGATGCACGAGGCGTCCAGGCCAGGTGGTATGCTGGGCCAATCCGGCTGGTTTGTCGCGGCGCTGGTAGCCGTGAATGATTTCCTGCTAGCTTGTATGGTTGTTGCCCTCGTGATCCAAAACGACAAATTCTGGGAGGTGGATGGCGAGTTCAATTGGATAGCACGATATATGCCTACACTCACCAAGGACGGTCTCCTAGAGATACTTCAGAGGTCGCATCATATCTGGAAAGACATGGCGGGGGRTATACCAGAATTCAAGAGATCTGAAGAGGTCGTGGGAACCATGCTGCGCAGAATCCAGGCGCAGCTCGGGGTCAAGCCTGACGACGTCGAGTTCTCGATCGCAAAGTCAAATGTGAGAGGTGAGATGGCGTCGATGGCGAGCTTGACGATTGATAGCAGCGGCCCTTCGACAACCTCAAGCAGCAACGATCCTGTGATAGAGAATTTCGCAGATTTCGATGCAATAAACCAAACCTTAATGGCGACGAACGGTGGTGCTGGTCAGACAATGACGGACTCTCCTTGGATGATTCAAAATGGCTACGACTGGGTAAGTCCTTTCTAACAATCTCCATTTCCCACATCGTGCTAGAATCGCTAATAAATCTGCGTATTATAGAGCTACTTTGATGTTTTGACGCGTAGCGGTAATACTTTTCAGCCCACGCCGCAGGGGGTTGAAGATGCCTGGTTGAACGAGAAGACGGTGGAAAACCTTCCAGATTTCTTGGCTTCGAACTCATGGAATTTTAGTCCATCTTGATTTTCCGACCGATGTAATCGAGGACCCGGGACATTTCTCCCCTCCATCAAACCTTCAGTCTCTTTTGCAATATGCCGCAAGATGCGAAACCATATTCTCAGCCACCAACGCATGTCCTAGACATTGGGTTCACAGCCGTGATAGCCGTGATAGCTATCTACACCCAGGGGGCCAAAGCCAGCGGAATCGCCCGATCCGTCATTGATAAGGTATCAGACGTCAGGGTTACAGATCTGTCGCAACCTACCTAAGCTTTTCCAAAGTGCTGGGCTGACCTATGACCTTCGGAGGATGTGGAGAATGCCAGAACCACAAGCTATTCGCGGGGTATCAACCCCGCATGGTTCCTTATTGGTTAGCCCTGTGAGCTGTCTGGTGAATTTCGCGAGCGCTATACAGTTTTTGGTGTTGGGTCATATCCTGTTCGAGGGCGAAGAACCGACGCAAAAGGAGCGAACAACACCCTCATAAAACGAGAGGAACAGGTCGAGATGGAGTGTATGCCCGCGGAAATGCTCCATTCGGGCTTGGGAGGGGCACCCTTGGCGCTAGAAGGGCCTCGCTGGGTGTGATGACGGCAACGTGGTGATTGAGCCTCCAAGGAAGGATGTTCGCTTGACTGTTTTGTACGTAATAGCACGCAGCACCCGGCACGATTATTTGTAAAGACGCCGTCCGCAGCTAGACAATTCACGTTACAAGGAAGAGCTGCCAGGGCCGCAAAAACGTGCTCGATTGCATCAATGCGACCCATCCCTTTTTATTTACTAAAACATACCTAATGCCAAGATGCCCTCGCCATCGGATTCCACACTGGTATAACAACTCTCTTGCCTGCATCGCCTGCATCGGTCTCGATTTTGCTCTACGAGACTGTGCGACACGATACCCGGATGGGGCGTCTAGTAGCCGTCAAAGCTCCGGCCCAGACCAGCTAGCGACGGGTCGGGTCGATAAACTGGAAAAGGTATAACAAGATTCTTCATCGTACGAAGCGCTTTGATAATTGGTTTCACAACGTAGACCGGCTGGKCTGGTCTGCACCAAGTTCTGAATCGGGGGATTCGGAGAGCCAGAAGCGAAAAAAAATATACCTTCGGAAGTACTTACCTAAACCAATAGCTTCACGACATCAACACCCCATGGCTTGATTGAGGCAGACAGCTTTTCGGTAATGGGCATTTGCGAACTAATGAAAATGCGCAGAGATAGGCTTGGTTATCAGGGGGCGCTTCCGCCTCGTCTATGCACTACTTTCGCTGTAACAACATGCAAGATCATATCCTCCAACTGTGATCCGGGAGTTACGGCGGCAGCCTTCACGTGCATTGGCGATTTGCCAGCGCCATTAATAACTAGGCGACCCTCACCGACCTGAACCCGGGGTATCTATCATATGTCATCTCTCTTCCAAGGTCTAGGTATAATATAACCGCGCTCGGGTAGCACAAAGGGTTCTACCAAAATTCTCACGACTAGATTTCGCCTATGGCAGCCCGTGACAGCCCGTGGCGCGAAGGTCGTTTTTTTAAGGCTCAGGCAGATAGCCACAATCGACCGTTTACGGCATTATTGATGTGCGCGCTACCTGCTAGGTATCTCATTACCGGACAAGGATTTTAATATCTGACCTTCTAACTATGTAATGAGACAGGCCATCTTATTGGCCTGCGGTTATCTGTCGATCCTTGTGGGAAAAAACAGCACCCCTTGCTCATCCTGCGGCTTAACTCGAGCGCGCTGGATACTTATCTATGGCATGCATTCCTGTCTCATCGCAAGCTGGATGTACCATTCCATCATGCCAACCATGTGGTTTTATGTGTAATCAGAACCAGGCTCTTTCTCTCCGCGGCGCCACGGAGACGAAAGCCCTGACCAGTCAACATTCTAAGCCATTTAAACTATTCAAGCTCATCTTATCCGTCAATCTACTGACCTTCATAAAGGAAATGCGAGCTCGTCATCTAGGTTATCTAAATATGTGATGGCGACGCTACCTAATAGAAAGCCTGGGTATATGTAGGTCCGATTACTTTGACCGACTGATTATACAAGACCGGTCTCCCGTATGCATTCCCTCAGATCATCTTTGAGGAAATACCTACCTCAAGAGGTAAAAGGGAGGACGGATCTGGCTCCGAAAGTGCTGGAACTTGGAACTTACAAGTGTTCATACACGTAGAAGCTGATTAAAGGGGTACATCGGCAGGTATTATGGGATTGCAGATGGATCAGTGACAGGAATGTTATGTAAGGAAGTCCTAAGATGCATTGCCGACCAACCGTACTTGATATTTTTACATAATCTAAATCATGCCGTATCCAGTTTGCTCGTCGACAAAAGGAGAAAAATGAACGAGAGCAAATTTTTTTTCCTCCTTTGATAAGCTGTGCCGTCATGAAACCGGTTCGTTMCCTGCCACTGCCACTATCCAAAACCCAGAAAGCACTGGGCGCCGGGCAAAAATCTTAAAAAAACAAGCAAGGAAAAAAACGATTAACGCTTGTCATATAAATGGACCCTAGCAATTCCTATTAGCTAAACCCTTCGAGGTTGTCTCCATTCTATTGAGTAACATTAGGTACACACACACACAACATTTGGATCTATTGTACCTAAAACAATTGAATTTCCTGGGCTGGCACAATGGCGTATGATGTTTCGGTCAGGCTCCGATCTCGTTGTATTCCAGAACCAGACCGCATGATCTGTTAGACCAATCAACTCGGGCCATGCTCCTGGTTTGAGTATTGATGTTGATACCGTATGCGATCAGTCACGTATCAGATCGGCGAATTATAGGCTGCAACAGGCGATAAGGGAATCTGACGACCTGATTGATGAGCGTCAAAGTCTAATTACATGCAGCGCACGAGAGTCCAACGTGACTTTGGGCAACACGCTTCGCGCGGACAGGTACCTCTACCGAGCCTATCTCGACCTGCCCCCTAATACCCTAATACATGTAGCTATCATTGGAAACACTTACTCGATGGATACACCAATTTTTCACCGCTCTCCACCACGTCATGTGCAGACTTATAATTTGCTACGTACCAAATTTCAACTATCGCCTAAAGCATCGGGCTAGGTACTTCATCTGCTCATGGTGTTGGGAGATATCCATGTCCTGTCTATTCCCTTACCTCCAGTCACCTTGCCTGACCTATCTTAGCCTGAGCCGCTCTCCGATCCATTACTAATAAACTAACTCTTGCTGTATTAGACTCTCTCCCGCCCACAAAACCGACTTCATCCACGCACCGGACTGCTGCATCCCTATTGGGTTGTTTGTGCAACCGGGTCCTCACTACGTTACCATGCTGCCATGTTGCTATACCTCCTGGATGTGTGTACCTATGTACATTCCAAGTTGCGCATTTTGCCGTCAGCCTCTCTTTGTTAGGCTTACCTTTAATCTTACACATAGCTCTTCGTATCTCTGATACGCACACGTGCGTCTATAGAAGTAAAGATAAGAAGATTGAGCAATCTTCCGTCTACGTAATGTAAGAAACACAAGGTTAAGTTTTTCCTAGATCTCCCTCCTTCCAGCGACTTGAATCCTTATGCTACTTACTAGCACGTACATAAGTACGAAAATTCGCTTCCATTAGGGGCGTTTAGATCAACAGCTGGTGGCAGTTCCCCGGATTTCACAAGAGCCCCCCCGGCTCCCTTTAATAGTCCGTCTCGTCATACCCTCCATGCCTTCCTTTGCCTACCACATAACTATGCCTCTTTGATATGTACGTATGCCATGTACCTAGCCCTCCCTTTCCCAACCTAATAATATTTCTCCTCGATAGGATTGATCGATCCACCGGGGCCTACTAAGTGCGCAACCCTGTACGCCATCTACACAGCTTATCATAAAGCTTCTTGGAATCCCCCCCCCAAGCGACAACCATCTTTGTCGGATCTAAAGTGGCTATCCATTTTCGCACTGGACCCTGAAGTCGTTTCTTAGGTGCTACCCGCCCGAAGGGTACCTCCGTCAAGGTCCTCAATTCGGGACTTTGCAGATCATCAAAAATTCCCATCCGTAGTATATCCACTTTTCAGACTTCTAGATAGTCGACTAAGATATTGCGTGCCTGGCCGCTTCCCAAGGAAGACTGGACCTGCCACGACACCCAGGACACACCCAACCTGCCGGCAAAATTACCTACTCGTGCTTTCTTTCTCATAGTCACCTGAGCCTTCTGATTCCACGCTACTGACCTTACCTTGTCTGCTTCCCTCCCGGCCTACCAGCCTACCCACCTGGCACCTGGCCAGACTATCGTCAACCCTAGGAAGCACCTTCGCTTCATATTGGTTCTTAACTCCCAAACCAACCCACACCGCAAGAGCTTCTCTATTCTAGCTTTTTCAATGGACGTACGAGCTCTTTCTTCTTTTCCATAGTCGCGACCTTTGTCTCTTCGCTTTTTGCAGCATTGAGACGTTACACGCTGCTCTAGCTAGCTAAGCTGTTTCGCTCAAGCTGAACTGGCCCTATATTACAAAGGGGAAAAAATATTGACCATCTTATTCCTACCTCCTGTCCAATACTTCAAAGGTCCAGACCTTAAGTGGGAACTGGACCTACTTCGCCATGCCTTCTACCAATCCCATCCCGATTCGGACTGACCTGGTTTTTCGACCGGCGCCCGGCGAGAACGGAAACGCTTCTCCAAAATCATCGGCGACACACAGTACAAGACACAAGCATACGCGATCTTCGTACTCGGAAAGCTCACCTATTACTGCCATGTCTAGAAACAACTCCTTAACATACCGTCCTTTGAAACGGTCGACCCCGTCGCCAGATAAAACTATTGCTGTCATCAATGCAAGTGGCCGCCAAGCGGCCTCGTTAATCCGGATAGCTACCGCGGTAGGTTATAGGGTGCGCGCGCAACTGCGCAACCTGGAAGGCGTTATAGCAACTGAAGTCGCGACGAATCCGAATGTAACAGTTTTCGTTGGAGAACTATACCTTCGAAATAAACCGGACGACAAGAGAGATGTCACTGTTCATGGACATTTACCGGGAATTCTGGTTAATCGTTCTCTGATCTCGCAACTCTTCAACGGCGCACAACTGGCGTTTATAAACACAACCTTCTACGGCAATGAGATACAGATAGGAGAAGCAATTGCTGATGCTGCGAAGAAGGCCGGTGTTCAGCATTACATATACTCGTCCATGCCCGACCATGCAGCTTATAACCCCGAGTGGCCCTCGCTTCCCCTTTGGGCAGCTAAGCATGAGGTGGAAAATTATGTTCGCAAGATAGGACTGCCTGCTACCTTTATCTACACTGGCATCTACAACAACAACTTTACGTCCCTCCTCTACCCACTATTCTGTATGGAACTGCAGCCGGATGGATCGTTCGTCTGGCAAGCCCCATTCCACCCGAACGCTAAGCTCCCCTGGTTGGACGCCGAGCACGATGTCGGACCCGCAATCATCCAGGTCTTTAAGGACGGCCCAGACAAATGGAGTGGGAAGCGTATAGCACTGGCCTACGAATATTTGACGCCTATAGAAGCTTGCAGGGCATTCGAGCGGGGAGTGGGGAGACGGGTACGTTACAAGAGGGGGCCTATTGAAATAAGGGTGAAGATTCCAGAGGGCTATCGGGAACAGCTTGAGGCACTGGAAAGGCTTTTCTCGTTGAAGAACGATGACCCCAAGAAACAACCGCCGTATTTTGGAGACGCGGAACTCGAGAGTAGATGTCCCGACGATGCCATGAAGTTATGGGAAGGACCTAGAGGACTGGAGGAATATGCACGCGAGATTTTCCCGTTAGAGGAGGAGGCGAACGGGATGACTTGGATGCGCGAAGGTGAAGGCCTTGGGGAGGAAGGTGAGGAACTGCCGGACAATGGAGAGGACAACGAGGCAGACGATGATGGAGATGATGAATCCGTGGACGAAGGTTTAATAATGGTAAGCAACTTCTCACTGTCCAATACCTTGGTTTGCGACCGTTCTCGAAGCGAACTACGTATTTGAACGTCCAAGTCAAGGCTGCTTCTAGTATTCTTTCTTCGAATGTCCATTCTATGTAACCCCCAAGGTTCCCGTACTAACTGTTGACTTACAGAGAGGACTGAAGAGAGACGAAGAGTCGTGGCTGGCATAATTAGTGAATCGACATACACACCACGGCCCTTCCAGCTACCACGAACTTTACGACGGTATGGTTCAACCGTGCAAATTACTTCATAACCGGCGAACGGATTATTATAGCGTGATATTACTGTTGGATCTCAACTATATATTACTTTTGCACCGCATTTGCATGGGACCGGCAGCTACGGCGGGTCTCGAACTTGGCGTTTGTTATTTAGACAGCGCTGACTAACAAGATAAAAGTATTTTCGGTTGGCATGCTTTACGGGGTTTGCATTCAAAAAAGGGGCTCGACATCTGATTATCATCCATTGCTTCAGTCCCTAGAGACGTCATATAACGGGTTAAAATGTCTCGCCCGGCGAACTTCCGGGGCAATATTGGGTCCATTTTCGGCGTTTGGGTTATAAAAGTTGCTCGTCATAATTACCAGAAATTTGAGGCGTCTGAAGCGGTCTGGAGATGCCGGCGGAGGTGGTTCGTTAACCGGACTACAGGACGGCATGAGTTTCGCACAAAAGACGACGTGGGTTTGATTCGGAAAATGGTCGCTGTGTCCTAGGAGTTGTTAGGAGGGCAGACAGCTAGCTCCATAGGGCTGAACATGCTGTACTGGAAGAGTTATGTGAGGATCTGGTCGAGTTATCATGAGGTATCATTCAAGATAAGACTATAATTATGGCGACTCGTGCGTTTTGGAAGGGGCTAAAATACCTGGGCTGGCGGCCTAAAGTCTAGCTAGCTCAGTCAGATTCGTCTAATAAACTCTGATGGCAATCTATAGGCATCAAAGGCGTATACAGAATGGCTAGGTCCCTCGTGAGGCCTGCGTTATTTCCATTCCTTCGTATCGTGGCTACGCACGGTCTAACACACCTGCTTAAACGAACTTTTGCTCGGTATCTGTGCGGCCGAAAACACACTCATAGGCAAATATCTGCTGTACATACTTGGCAAAATAGCTCGAGTTTGCTAGAGATAGGCCGGTGTGAGAACTTGGGAATACTCCCGATGTTTATCATAATCCGTCCCGAGCGTCATAGGGGCAAGACGCACTTCTGTTCTCGGCATCGTATGCTCTCCGGCGGCTGGCCGCGGCAGTATTACGGAGGCCTAGAACCTTTCAGGCCCAGATGCTGACCCCGTGGGGGAGGTGCTGCATATCGAGGTCGTTGATGTGGGTCGACGACAAACATACATACATCCTTACATACGTAAATACCTACTTATATACCTACCAACGTACCTAGTCTATCTTCAAGAACTGCACACTGTGTTCCTCTCGGAGCCGGAAGCGGGACGGTGGATAAGAGCGCACGAGCAATAATGCGCCGCAAGATTCATACCTGCCCTTTGTGGCACGCCTAGAAGGGCCCGGTTCTTGGGTCGGAGACGTTCCGTCGTGTCGGGTCGGACTCGGTCTTTGATACCGAGGTGGCTGGCTTGCAGACCGAATCTGCAGACCAATTACGGGAAAAGGTATGTCGGTACCCCCAGGGTACTTGTTTGTATGAACTCGTATGTAGGCAGGCAGCGGGKTATCCCGCTGCAGTTCTGTTCTATTACCGCATACCGTGCGTAGCTTTGAAAACTGAATCATGCTTATCGTTGATATGCCTAACTAGTTCCTAGTAATAGAGTGGCTAAGTAGAAAGGCTTCTGCGGAATACATATCATATGCCTTAGGTATCTTCCGTGCTCTTTCTCAACCCGGCTCGGTATGAGGAGTCGCCTATATGATTGTAAAATAGAAACATCCCTCCCTACCATAGATCTCACGTCCCTGAACACATTTCAAACTAGGCCAAATCAACGTAGATAAATCCAACTCCTTACCAAAGAGCTCATCCTCAGCTTAGCGACGATCTACCCTTCACTCCTTCTTCTCACCCTCATATAACTGTAAATATGTCGCCCTTAGCCGCATCAGCAGATGCTCGTGCGCCGTAAGGACCTTGGGCTCCGTGTACGGATTGCTGTAGCCTTGACCCGGGATTCTATCATCCTTGTGCCCCTGGAACGCTTTAACCCGCTCGCTGGGCACGGGCGCCAGCGGCGTGGTGTCGGCGGGGKGGCAGAAGTAGACGACGGAGTACCGCGGCTCTGTGCTGGACTCACCGGGCGCTGCCTCATTTGAGAATGCGACGCGGTGCACGGTGCTGCGCAGGACTAGGGCGGCAGAATGTTAGTCATTACCTATTTCTTTTTGTAGAATTCAGATGACCCTATATGGAATCAACCGCGAGCTAAAATGGCATTACATACGCCCGTTTGTCCAATAGGAAAGCAGATCACCGATGTTGACGAGGATGGGTGGTTGCTCATCCTCTTCGGTGCCCGGGGGGTTGACAGGGACGGGGACCCAAGACCCGGTTCCGGGCTCTAGAATCTCGAGGCCGGCCTGTCCGCGCAGTCTGAACAGCAAAGTGATGGAGCCGTAATCCGAGTGCGCCCCCGCTCTCACGTCATCGGGCAGCGCTGACGGCGTGCTGCTGGGGGGCGGGTAGTACAGGAACCGCAAGATAGAGCCTGAGGGCGCGGTGGGGGAATGCGCCGAGGTGAAGAAGTCCGGAGGGTTTACCTATCAGCCAATGATTAATCTTAAATCCGAGAGGGGAGGCGCTGAAACCGCTTCTTACTGCTAGCCCGATGCCGAAGAGCTGAAGCAGCTTTCGACACAGCTCGTGGCATGCTTCCCGGAAAGCGGCTAGTTGCGCCTGGTGAAGCTCAATGCTCGGCGGGATGGGCTGCGTGGCTTTGCCGTGGGCGAAGGGGCCGAAGTTGAAACCTCTTGTTACGTCTGGTCAGCCCTACGCTCCCTTTGCATGAGGCAAGGCTTATACATAGTGAGATGCTACTCACTCTTTGAAATCGCCCACCTGAATGTTTAAAATTAGTACTGGCCTGCCCATTTATGTTGAGACATGTTATCGTGGCTTACTCGTTGAGTCTTGGGGTCCAGGGTTTCCGTATGCATGCCGGACCACCCCTGGTTATTCTTCTCGATCTTACATCTCTGCTTGTCTTCGAGAGGCGAGCTGAATAAAATTCGCGACTGTGTGTGATGAGATTAGGACACCATGTTACTTGTAGATATAAGTACACCGAATCGGGGTGTGATAACATAATAGCAACTGTTGTTACAAAGAGGTTATCAACTACCTACCACATTGAAAGCGTTTTCTACCTGCTCGGATGAAATATCTCGGCCGGCATTCTTGATGTAAACGAAGCCATACTCGACCGCAGCATCCACCAACTGTTTGGCGACTTGCGCCTCGTCCGCTCCCTCGGCTGAGATGTCGATGATCGGAATTGACGTAGTTGCAGTCATTACTAAGGTTTCTGCTTGTATCTAACAATTATATACGAGGAGCTGACTGTATTGAATTGGTGTTGAATGGTTAAGACGAACGATAGCTACCTACATATGTACCTAATCAATGCCGATAAGACTGTCGCTCAATCGTATGATTACACCTCGTGCTTTCCATGACACATTACATAGCTGTTTGACTTTTTTAAATGGTAGCCGATATCTTTATCCCCTGGTTTTATCCTCTTGTGTAATCTGCGGGTGTTGACAATGGTGAGTTGTGTATTCGTCACTGCCGTCAAGAGAACAATTTAGGTACGATTTCTTGAAGGTGCAACTGATAAGGCGGGGGAACGCACTGTAAGTACCTGCGTGGACCTACATAAATAAATGTATGTACATGTACCGACCATCAAATGTTACATGTTTTCCTTCTTTTCAATGCCTTCAACTCAAGAACGCTAGATGCAAAACTACCTACCTAACATGGAGAATAATTACTTTGTATTACAATTTGACGCCGTAACTCGTTCCCCATATATTTTTATTTGCGCAAAAAAGAAGATGGTTTCTGGGGAGACGTAAGGCTACCTACCTAGGTACATACCTACATGTGCCTTGCCGTATACCTTAGTACCTAGGTACTTGGCGTCGTCTACCGAAACCTAAGTGTGCCCAGGCGCTAAATCCATAACCCTTGTCCTMCCTGCCGCGAGGCTTTGACCTCGAATCGTGCCTCATCTCAAACCTCACCACCGCCATCAATCTTTCCGATAATAGACCTCCCGCCCTTTCGCCCGCACCGCCTCTCCCTCACTCCTGCCTCATCTTCATTTATGACAAGCTCAGTCACTCCTTTCTAGTATCTGCCAACTCCTCCTATCCCCCTTCCTACTACATTTCGAATTGCAAAGTGTGGTTTCCTCTCTGCGGCGCACGCAGAATATACCTTCAAGATGCCGAGTAAGTCCTCTAAATCGTTTCTTTACATGTATCGCCTGATCCCGTGCTCCTTGCTCTGGCCAATATACTGCTACGTATTCGTAATCCGTCCTCTTCGCCTACCTCACTGCCGACCATACGGATTACCAACGCTGTTCGACTCAACGATACTTCGGATTGCCTTGCTCTCTAGCCGCCATGATCATAGAACCTCGACTTCCTCAAGATCCATCCCTCCACGATGACCTGGACCGGGTTATTGATTGGCTCTGGCGGGAAGGGTTCATTGTGACTACTGCTAGTAGTCCCCCAAAGGCACCGGAGAGGCAGCGTGGCACTTTATATGGTACTCCGGAGAAAGAGAGCCTTGTTTCTCTACTATTTGTCGCCATCATTGCCTTAGGATGCGTTGCTAACTTCGCATCGTAGGTTCCTTCGAGGATCATTGGATCAACGAGCAGATCGCGTGAGCAACATCTTGCCTTGCGTCAATATCACATGGACTAACGACGTCTTAGAACTGCCGACGTCTCTCAATTCGAAGATTGCGCCATTGCGGTTGATGCCTCCTACTACTTGCAACTATTCCTCGACAATGTGCCCTACCACGAACCGCTTCTCCCCGCCCTTGGCGGTTTGACCGGCATCCAAACACACATCGAGCATGATCTCGACAACTGGAGCACCAACAAAACCATTCCCTTTTTCATCTTCAACGGCCAGTCGGTCGAAGGCGAAGATGACGTCTCTGTTCAGAGAGGAAAGAGAGCCATTGCGGGCACCGACGAGGCTTGGGGTCTCTATTTCCAGAGTCAGGCTAACGAGGCTGTGACAGCCTTTGGCTCTCACAGAGGTACAACCATATTGACTTGGTAGATTGGGCTTGTTGCTGATGCGATGTAGGTGCCTACCCTGTACACCACCTATTCCCACTACTACAGGGTATCCTCAAGCGCCGCGGACTCCACTTCCTGGTGCCCCCTTTCAACGCCTCTGCGCAAGTGAGTTCCTGGCCTGTCGCCCTTGGTTCTTATTGCTGATAATTTTAAGCTCGCCTACTTTGACATGATTGAATCAGAGCAGTGTGCGGCCATCATGGGCTCTCAGGAACTGCTTTTATATCCGATCAAGGACTATGTAGTCCGATTCATCGATTGGGATGCGGGCACTTTCACTGCCATCTCCAAGAAGGGTATCATCAGGACTCTAGGCGTAACTGAACCTCTGTTCATTGATGCACTACTGATGGCGGGAACAACCTTCCTTCCCACGTTCCCTCCGCTGAAGGAACCTCAGATTACTGCTCGTCAACCCCCTTCCGTGCAAGACGCAGTGAACATGTTGCGGACTTCGGAGAAGTCGGTGACTAATGCCTGCAACTCATTCAACGACATTCTGAGTAAGAGTAGAGACTCGAACTGGTTGCAGAAGTATCGTAAGGCCCGGATGAGTATCGATCACTTTATCTACATAGACGAGTCTGGAGAGATCAAGGTTCACAACTATGATACGCTGACCCGAGATAACTGGGAATATCTCGGCTATCAACTTCCAGCTGAGCTTTTCCATTACCTCAATACAGGTCTTATCGGAGCGCGCATGCTCAGTTGGATTTCCCATGGTCAGGTTGTCATCTATCCGACTCTAGACGGAGTCAAGTCCGAGGAATACAGGCGCCTGGTGACTAGCCAGCTCATGCCCTTGAGAGAGTCTGCTATCAGCCTGATACTTCCTCGATTACACAGAGGAATTCAGTACAAGCCGATTGCCGTAAAGGTGTGGTACGATGAAAAGTACTCACACAAGATCGAGTACCGAGCCCAGGATAATCAGGCTTTGCTCCGAGTGAATACATGGAACCTCGATAGCGCTACCGCGAAGAAGCACTATCCCAGTGCAAATCACGGTTCTCTCCTCTTTGAAGTGACGGCGCTGAAGAATCCTGAATTCGCCAAGAGCACCATCGCTAAAGGCAAGGTTAAAGGCATTGCCTCTGCGGATCTGATCTCATCCATCACACTGTGGCGCTTTCTTCACCTACGTGGCTATGTAGATGATAACCACCGACTTACATCCTGGGGTGAGGCCCTAGCAACATCTCTTGAAGCGCTCGAGCCTACTGTCCAGAAGAACAGCCAGGTCCCTGGCTTGTATGAGGCAATGCTTCTAGCCTACGAGCTACTAAGATTTGATCTACTCAATACCCGCAACCAGCACCCGGAACTAAACGGCTTGCCCATGAATGGCACCGATGATGATAAAGCAAGCTTGTTACTCATTAGCCGCTGCGCGATTCTGTTAAAGTTGCGTCATCAGGCAAACGGTTACACCGGCCCGCTTAGCAAGAATTTCCTTTGCTTCCGATCGTTAAGTTCATCTATTCGAGAGGCCGGCCGGGATCTCATTGAGGCAGTTGTAGCGTCTATGCTTCTGTCTGCGCAGACGAACCGGGAGCGGAATGACTACTTGGAGATAGGTCAGAGGTATGTTTGCGTGATTGATTATCAAATTAATGCATTATGCGCTAATGTCATCTAGATTGCCCTTCCTGAGTGATACGGATGTTGCTCTTGGAATTGCTGTCAAGACTCTATTGGACGACATCCATCCCAACGAGACCCCCGAACAGAAGGCGATCAAGAAACAGGAATTCCCTGCTACCTTTGTCCCATATGCAACCCACTTCTTCGAGGACCTAGAGATAGCTTGTGACTTCTTCAATGCCATTCATGCAGGCGTCAAAACGCTAAAGACCGAAGTTTCTGCTGCAGACCGAGGCGCATGGGACAAGGCCGCCGTCTATCTTCAGCAGCGGCGATAATATAGGAATGAATCTTTGGCAAGCATGGCCCTTTATTGGATGTGGCTATTCATGCCGTTCACCTTTCGCCGAAAATGTCAAATTAGCGACCTCGCGTAGGCTTGGGAGCAAACAATTTCAGCTGCGGCCTCTACCATCAACCGTATGACGAGGAGAATAAAGACGCAGAAAGTTTTGCAGGTGAACAAGCTACTTGACTTATTGGTTGCCTATGCTACGGTACTTGGTTTATTAGCCAGAGCGTTCCCATCTTTGCATCTGCCTGTCTTGACTTTATTCAGCATTGTTGAGCTTTGAGAGCTAGGCAACCCACTCATGTTTCTCGTGATCAATGTATCTCGAGACTCCTCCTATTCAGGCAAGGCGTTTTAGGTCGGAAAAAAGGGGGTAGGAACTTTATGACCCTAGAGACTTTTGTGCCTACGTAGCTATCTAGTTGCATGTCCTCTGCGAGTGAGAGGGTTGGTCCTAAGGAAGTCTACGTTGCATGTTACACGGACGAGAATCATGAAGGCACGCGGCAAATAAAAATTAGATGATCCTGTTGCTATATTGCTAGCTTCGACTTCTACGATAGGTAGTAATAACGACAATACAAGATAAGCATCCCATTTTCCAGTGTTTTTAATGACAAAACGTAAGTCCCTACCTTTTATGAAACATGCCCGAGCGTGCCGCGGGTGTATTAACGCACCGTCGAACTAACTGTCAAGGCAAGAAGACAACGCTTGAATACTGGAAACGCGAAGATTTTGATTCATTTTGTCACTACGGGTGGATTATAATAAAGTTTGCTTCGACCAAAAGGAATTACTATAGGAATGCTAGCAGGTCGGCGCTGGAATCTGCCTAGCACGTTATCATGGACTGATAAATGGGCAGGAGGCGCCTATGTTAATGCTGATGGTCCCCTATGGATTTTCAACATCACCTGCTAATAGGACCGTAAAACAATATTTATCAAGGTAGCGAATGCTCTAATAAATGACTTTTATGTCTGTCTAAAGTGTGGTAGGACTAAGCCAAAGTCCAACTATGTGACACGAGAGCAATATTCAATCTATGCTCCCTACGTTGGGCATAGGAGACGTGCCAGTCAGTCGCTAGCCAACTGTAGCAGTCCAATACCAATTTCCAGAACGCCGAGAAGCCGTGAAGACCTGGGTATCATCCGTATGTTATAACCACCGCCCAAGGAATTGCTGTTCATGCCATCAATGTTATCAACCAAGAAAAGGGGGGTGCGGGAGACTCGCACCAATGGCGTATGGGCTTAAACCAAAAGACTGCGCTTAATGGGCTGTGGTACTACTTGGCCATTGAGCTGCACCTCCTCGCGCTTCAGCGCTTTGTCTCCCATGCTACGAATCTTTTCAAGAAGATGACTAAAGACGATGTCAGATACTTAAATCAATGCTGTATTGTATGGTGACGGTGGGTGGTTAGGTGAAGTTGAGCACCAGGTATGCCCCCTACTCAAAGGCATGCATAGTGAAGGTATAAGCCAGTTAGACAAAACATCTGAGGTGTTCGCGACACTAATCTCTAGACGGATGTGTGTTGTTGGGCTCTAGGTAGTGAATCTCAATGAGAAAAGGGGGGAAGACGACATACTTGATAGGTATATGTCCCTTCTGGGACTCCTGGACGGCGAGGTTCATGAGACTCGCCCGACTTAATTCACTTTGCTCAGCCGCTTCTTGGGCGTCCTTTTCATGCGCCTCATAGTGTTGATTAATGAGGGCTTGGCCGTCTTCTTGATCGGCAGCTCGAACAACATAACCGCAATCAGGCTCTTCGCATGTCCATGTTTGGTTTGGTCCCTTAGGCGTAGTAGATGGTAACCTTTCGGCTCGAATGACTATTCGGGTTAGAGTAGCATCCTTATCATCAACATCCTCATCGTCGCTCATCGAAGAAGTTGTGTCCTGTGCGTCGTCGTTTTCGTCATCAAAGTACCTTGATCTCTTCGATGTTTTTCTCAGCATTCCATCCTCATCAATATCCATTTCATCGTCGTCAAGGCTTGCTTCGTTACGCAAGCGTTTCTTGCTGCCGATGGAAGGACGTAGACCTGCTACTTTGCCGCTGGGGCGGCCTCTCCGGGTAGGCTGTTTTTCTCCAGGTTTCGATGCTGGCTCATTACTTTCCGAGGCCGCCTGAGTTTCATCACGTGAAGGCCTACCCATTTTCTTGCGTCTAACTATTTTCTTTATGTCTTCCTCGGAAATGTACTCGAATTTCGGCTGTGTGTTGACATTGTCTTTCAGCCACTTGTAAAATTGGCTCTTGTGCCATTCGGATCCAAGTAGTGGCGCAAGAGCCCGGGCATAATATTCGCAGACCTCGGTTAGCGCTTTGGGGTTTTTGATACTTAACTGGAGGTACAGCTTGTTGCACCAACTCTTGGGGCTGATGTCATCGGGATGCTTCTTTTGCTTCCCTTCATTAAGGAGTCCTAGCACTTCTTGCCGAGAATCTTGTAGAGCCTCGAGTACAACAGACAAGGAATTAGGATCTGAATAAGGTGCTCTTGTTTCCTGTGAATCCGACCTCAGCGGTTTCTCAGGCGCATTTGATATGCGACCCTGATCGCTGGGAACATCAAGCATTACAGTATCAGAATCGCGGACAGACTCGGACCGAATTTTAACGGGGATTTTCTCTTTCGTCTTGGTGGGCTTGGCTTCTTGAATCTGTCCTTTTCTCAATGACTCGACCGCTGCATGATCAATATTCTCACTGCTGCGCATGGTTCTCGAAGCCGAGCTTCGTAATGAGGCCTTCCCCTTCTTTTTAATGTCAGGAGCCTCAACGGAGCTAGACTTCTCTAGAAGCGGATATGGAGCAGCGACTAAAGGGCTAGACTCTGATGTTCCGGCTGCTTTAGAATCATTGGATTCTTTTGCAGCGAGCTTCTCCACTATGTCCTATATGCTAGGTCAACTCCCTATCACCTAATCCGCGAGTAAGGGAGCCTTACGGGAAATTCGCCTTTCAGCCAGTTATGGAACTCAGTGCCTCGAGGGAAGTGGGAAAGCAGGAAGATGGCCTGATCTTTGATTCGCTTGTACGCTTCCGGTAGCGTAGTACCATCACCGACAGTTACGACATACTGCATATCATGTTAGGTAAGGCCTGAAGGACTGCTTGCATAAATGAATATGAATGAGAGGGACATGTGTATGTATAAACGCACCTTAAACAGGACATCGTCTAAAGGCAACTTGACGTCATGCAGCGTTTTGTTCCTATTTTTCTTCTTCTTGTGAAGCTTCTCAAGGGCAGCTTCGTATTCATCTAATATCGCATAATGAAGAGATATGCCCTGGAACATAGTGTCGCATATGTCCCTATACATTTCGGACGGGACGATCTCATACCAACCTGCTCCGCCGTTGGCCCATAGCACGGGCATCGGTAGTCCATCGTCTTTCAAGCCGATCGAGAATGATACAGTATTCTGAATTTGTATCCTGGGCGACTGGCCCTTAATATGTCGGCTGACGAGGAACTTTTCCTGGTCTTTCTCGATTTCAAGCTTGCCGCGCACGATCAACGGCCCTTCTAGGTCGACATGCAGTAGATTTGCCAGTGTGCCATCTTTATGGTATATGGTCGCGTCGGTAAGGAGAAAGCATGGCCAGTCGTCGGCGTGTGCTCGACTAGATACGGGCTTTAGGATAGATTCTTCTTTATAGTACTGTATGGCCGCTTCGTCGACGGTTGCGACTGTCGAGTTGGACGGTGCCCTGCGTCGGCGTCCAACCATGATGCCGGCGAATCGGGACTAATATTGGTGATGACGGAATTGATTGCGCAGAGCGGAACGGAGGAAAGGGTGTCGTATCTTTGTCTTGCGTAATGGGTTATCTATATGTTTGGTAGAATGGAAAGAGAAACAAAAGAAGGCCACCGCAGTTTGGTTTTCCGAGGAGTAAGCTGTTCGTCGCCTTCCATCCGATAAGTGGTTAAAGAAGGTGTAAAGTGGAATTGAGAGCACTTGCTTTTGGGAAGGATGGTGGAACGCGCCTTGTACGGTAGCACGCGCGCATTCTGGATTGATACATACTTCTTATGGTTAATTGATAACTAACCTTATTCGGGCGGATTGGCGCATTGGCGCATCTTCTCGCGGGTAAGAGCCCCTCTAGGTGGGCTGAATGAAACCTGACCAATAATGTTTGGCCTAAACAGGTGCATTGATAGAGGGGTTGCGCCTAGTCTACAATACCGTCGTACTGGCCAATCGATAAGACCCGCTAATCTTGGATCAACCATGTCGATTAACCTATTCCTCCAACAGCTCTCTGGAATTTTTTTTTTCGAGGTCCGTCGAGTTCAATTCTCCAAACCCTTGCATGTCCTTTTAATCAATTCTAAGATTCAACTGGTTGCGCTTCAACTTAGACACAACCTACAACACATAGCGGGCGGGAGTCTTTCATACCTTGCGCTGCGGGGACATATATCCGTGAGAGTTGAACTGGTTATTTCGCATGGCCATATCCAAGCTTTCTTACTGAAGCTCCTCTCTCGCGAATGCAAGCTGCCAGATTCGTCAGGATGGCGGCGGCTTCCAGCTCCGTCCTCGATGGTGTCTTCGGTATGAAGTCCTAGTTAGCTCCTGCTCTAACCACACCCCGCCCTTTCGTAATTTTGCGCTGACTTTCATCCTCTTCTTCTGTAGGCATCAATAAGCCGGTGGGCATGAGTAGTGCTCAAGTTATTCGGGATTGTCAACACTACTTCAACCTCTCTGAGTTTTTCAAGCCAATGATAGATCAAGAGAAGGCCAACAGAGCGCACGAATCCAACACTAAGCGGAAGCGACGCAAATTTGGCAAGAATGACATCCGAGTCAAAATGGGCCACGGTGGTACACTTGATCCTCTCGCCACTGGTGTGCTGATTCTGGGCGTCGGGAAGGGTACCAAGTCTCTTCAGTCGTTTTTGGATTGTACCAAGACATACGAAACAGTAGTACTTTTCGGCGCTAGTACTGATACCTATGATCGTGTTGGCAAGATTCTGAAGAAGACATGCTATGAACACATCACCCGTCCTATGGTCGAAGAGGCCCTCAACTCCTTCCGAGGAAAGTTCCAGCAAATGCCTCCCCTCTATTCAGCATTGAAGATGGAGGGCAAGCCTCTTTACGAGTATGCTCGCGAAGGGAAGCCAATTCCTCGCGAGATTGCAACTAGGGAAGTGGAGGTGACCGAATTAGAAATGGTTGAGTGGTACGAACCCGGCGAGCACGAATATCGCTGGCCTGCTGAGGAAGCCACTACATTCGAGCGCAACTTTGCTGAGCAAGTTTGGAAGATTGAGAAACAGCAGATGACGTCAAAGAAGCTTAGCCCCGAAGAGGAGGAAGAGGAGACCAAAGCGCTGAAAGAACATGAGAATTTTAAGCGGAAGGCCGACGAGAGCGTTGATGCGCTTGTTTACGACCGAGTCAACAAGCGCAGAAAGGCTTCACAGGGGCAACCACCGCTGATGTCTGGGGCGCTTGGTGATTTACCTCCGGCATCTCCGATGCCGGGTAGAGGGTCCAATCTGATTCCTCCTTCACCAGATCCGAACACACCCCCTCCCTGGGAAGGCAAGGGACCACCAGCTGCAAGAATTCGAATGACTGTGACCTCTGGCTTCTATGTTAGGAGTTTCTGTCATGATCTTGGTGTGAAAATTGGATCTTCTGCACTTATGGTGGAGCTTTGTAGAAGTCGGCAAGGCGATTTCGTCTTAGGGAGCCCAAACTGTCTGGAGTATTCAGACCTTGCAAAAGGCGAACCTGTTTGGGCGCCTAAGCTTAAAGACATGCTAGCCCAGTGGAACAGCAAACCGCACAGTAAATCTATCGAGGCCCCGATTAGAGCTAAGCAGAACCGACCTGCAAATAACTCCGAGAAGCCAACCAAAAATGCATCTCCTGAGAAGCCGAAGGGATCAGACAATACCAAAACGTCAGGGGCCAACTCTCCAAGCAAGAAAACAACACTTCCCGCCCGGAAACCCTCCTCTCCTATCCAAAACACCAAGTCGAAGGAGGTCATTGACTTGACCTCTCAAGAAACAAAAGGCGACAAAGATCAAGTCAATGCGGTGCAAATTCCCGCAACTTCAAGCGCACCCGCGTCCCAAGAACCTGCTCAATTAGATGCCAAAGGCAAGGATGTGGATGAAGTGTCCTGGAACGGATTTCCTGACACGCCTGCTTCCCAAAAGGCGTAGATTCATCATCTCAATTATCTAGTGTCCCTTTTCAAGTGATTTGGGGTGTGTACATGTTTCTTAAGGCATCTTTAGAAGCAACTTCACGTCATTCACCGGAGACGTACTTGTATTTTGCTTGCATTGCTAGGCGTTGGGGAACTGTTTATTTGCATACAACGAAGCGTTTTCGGCACCGTTGAGTGTATATATCCTGCTAGATAGTCCGCATATAGCTGATCATTGATGGTCAGCTGGGGCCTTGCTATTTGAAGATAACTCTGGCTTACAACGTCTACTTCGTGAGTTGCTAAATTTGAGGTAGCCTATGACTTGTTACTCAAGTGCATGGATCAAAAAGAAACCATCTACTGTTGCCGTCGACAGTCAATACGGTAGTCACTTAAGCCCAGTACTGAAGATTTCGTAATAAGCTGACTTCCTTAGATGTGCAGTACAATAAGAATGGCCTTTAATTTAACAGGATGGCTGCGAAGTACAATACAGGTAGAACTAGTAATGACAACGAAAACGAGTCTATTCGTTCTACATTATCATCTATCGTAAGCGTCGTGATCATTACTATTACTAAAACAGGCATCACTGAATTCTTCCAGTCCCTCCCATTACCCCTGCGCGTCCCTAAGCTCCAGGCATTCAAGACCGAGACCAAAACCGATGGGATACGATGCGTGTCGTATCCGCTAGTCCCAAAAGGCACCGGTCCCAGCCCAGTACTACCTTGCTGCCGCAAGATCATACGTATTTCCAATGCCTCGACAGAAATATTATCTATGAGTTAGAGTTGCGAGAACTCTTGCCCTAGACGACTGGATATTCGGTCTACTCCAATAATCGACCCCCTTTTATCACTCTACAGCCGTTTGCACAAAGACCTGTACCTGTACAATGTTCGCGCTGGTTACGTACCAATATCGGATGCTGGAACTAGAACGCCCAGAAGACTAATTCCGGCGCTGTCCTATGAGAAAGGCTTAGAACGAGGTTGACTCCGCAGGCGGCGATAGACTCTTTTCCCACTCTTTGATGAAGTTTGAAGTCGTGTTCTTCAGGTTGCTAGGCGCGAGGCGGTTGAGGATGGCTTGGGGTAGCTCTTCAAGCCTGCTCGGGGTCTGGGGAGATGGTGAGCGGAGTTCGCTCCGAGATTGCTTGCGTCTCCTGTCGTTGTAATGTTAGATACATGTTGTATTATATGCGATAGATAGCTTGAAGCTTGTTGGTGTGTGCCTTGCACGGTGTCTAAATTGATAATATGGTCGCCTTACAGTGTTCCCTCATTTTCGGTGCTCTCAGGAATCGCGGTTATGATATCCCCGTTAACTGTGCTGCCGCTCCATCGAGCCGTCTTGGCGTTTGGTGATTCCCAGTTCGCCCAGTCCTCATCGTCAAAGCTATCGAACGTGAGCGGCGTCCAGGAAAAACGCTTCTTAGTCTTAGGTTCCGGTCTCGACTCGGTACGTCTATGCTGGAAACGATCGCTGAAGCTGCCAGCGGATTGCTTTTGCGGCGTCTCTGTTGCGGAGTCTGGCTCGTCTTGGAAGGGAATGCGCCCGCGGCTCGAGCCAGAGGCTCGAATTGTATCCTGATCGCCCTCAATTCTACCTTGTCGTGAAACCATTTCACTAGTCCTATTTGTCGTCCCCGAGATTGCTTCATCGCCCACCGTTGCTTGTCTTAGGTCTTCAACAAATGTCCAAAGACCTTGCTTGAGTTCGTTAGCCATTTGTTTCATGCCGTTGGTCGGCTGGCTTTGGCGAGGAGCCCAAGTCGCTCGCTTGTTGATGGGAGCGGGATTAGGAATCGATGGCGGGTTGGAATATGGGTCAGCTGATCGAGGCTCATCATCCCCATTCGCAGACCTTGTTGGCGAGAGTAAGGACAGGGCACGCGTGTGCCCGCCACGTATGACTGTTCTCCTCCGCTCTTTAGGAGCGGCTTGGCTTTGCGCCAGCAAGATGGCCTTCCTACGCTCCAGTTCACTGGTGTATCTCAGGGCTGGGGTTTCATCATATCCCCATTGTGCATCTAGGATAGACGCCATCGCTTGAAGAGGCTCAGCACTCCTGTTGGCTGCCCGCTTTCTGTAAGCAGCCGAGCTTGTCCATTGTTTCTTCAGTTTTCTCAGTTCATCTTCCGCCCGTCCCAACTCTTCGCGAAGCTCTAATACGCGACGTTCTTGGGCAGCAATGGCAACAATGAAATCATCTGGATCGGTCGGTGAGTTGATCACTGATGCCTCGTGAGGAGTTGGAGGCACGGAAGAAGTTGGAGTAGGTCTCGAAGGAAAACTATTGGGTGGTGCAATTGGTAGAGTCAAGGAGAGTCGATTGGAATTTCGAGAAGTTGTCGAAATGGAACGAGTCGATCGCGTATGCGATGTCTCACTTAGAGGCGGCGGAGAACTTAGCAACGAGTCCTTATCCACCTCTCCGCTTTCTCCATTACTTTCTGTATGCGCAGCACGTGGCGATGCTGGAGCTGTGCTCGAAGCTGGGTCGCTAGTAGAATTGGAACTAGCAGCTATTTCGGGGCTTGCCGCCAGCGCCGCATCAAGCGAAACGGCGGAATCCCGCAAGCCGCGAAGGCGACGTTGTTCAACAGCCATGTTTGTGCAGATAGATGACTTAACAACTTTGCGTAATGAACGTAATTGTAAGATGTGTGTGGGTAGGTTTTCGGTTGACCGCCGTCTCAAAAAAGGAGTGGCTGGAGAACTAGCGGCACGACGGTGCCTATATCTCCCACTGAAAGATCGTCGAGAATATAAAGTTGTGATGATGTTGTTGAACCTCCTGTTATTGAAGAGAGTGTTGTTGGAATAAGTAGTAACTAGACAAATTTGCAAAAGTTGACTGGATTTCATGGACATAAAAAAACATAGTCGCCAATCAGCGAAGCAGATGGCGATCAAAATTCAGGGCGGTGACTGGAGCTCGCTTGAGGAGCTGGGAAATTGGGGGGTACGCAGCACCACTCAGGATTGCTGTAATAGGAGGCCAAGTTACATGTGTGGCCGGCCAGGGTATAGCTGGGCCTTGTTAGGCGGCGAATGATAAGAGAATGTGCTGGGGTGGACGAGGGCCAAGGGAGCCCATATCACCAAAATGAGGGGGACGAAGTTCAAGTCGCGGGTTACTAGCCGTAAAGAATGTAGTTGTTTTGTTTGAAGAAATCCCAAAAAGGAGGTCGGTTGGCTGATGGAAAGCTGTAATACGTGTAACGAGAGGATAGTCCTTATAAGGAAGATGCAAGGAAGCTGTTCGAAAACACAGACTCGGGTCTCAGGTTTGCTTTAATTTCATTTCGTCTGTATTTATTTTGATTGATTGTTTCCCCTCGATCCCCGGTCAACCAAACGGCAACTCCACAAATCGAATCGTGCGCTCATCTCAAGGCTGCATGGGCTGTTTTGTGCATTCAGGGGCACGCCATGGACGTCGAAGGCTCGGGATGGCGTTCGTCGCGGAAAATTGCTTGAATCTTGATTGGAAACATGTTTTCCGCCCGGGAGTCTGGTCCCTGCAAGCTCGAAATGATGTCCCGTTAGCGAGTGGAGACTTAGTATAAATCCTGGCACCCTGGTCCTAAAAAAATACCGGCTGACGAGTCACGTCGCGTTTCGTTCCGACAGCCAAGGCAGGTCCGAGAAATGTGACCAGTACTTAAGTTAGATACTTTGGATTGCTCACGTGAACACCCGTAGACTTTGTCGCGTCGCACACACGTTTCTATCGGTTACACACATGCATAATTACCTAATTGCAGCCTCAGGTGGTCTTTGGTTCTTTGGACGACCGTTTCAATTCTTTTGTGCTTTGGCTTCCTCGTGCATAACCCAAAACTACACCTGAAATGCCCTTTCCGTTTAGATATATATGCGACCTGCTCCAACGACTTGACGATGAATCTCGTAAAGAGGGGAAGCAGATACCTGCGAAAGTCATAATCGAAACTTGGTTTCGTGAGCACCGTGCACGTCTCGATGTGCAGGAGAATGATGCCTGTGCCATATTATCCACTCTGCTGCCAGAGAAAAGAACAGATCGAGTCTACTTCATCCAAGCTACAAGGCTTGAGAGCATATTCGGCAAGGCTCTCCTTCTCGGGGCTTCAAGAGTGCAAGAACTGCGAAGGTATAGGACTCCCGCTCTCGGCGTCGATCTCGCGGACTGCGTTGAAGGTATCCTAAGTCGCACGGTAAGTAGCCCACTTACTTGATGGCTGGGACCTGAACAAGCTTTGTGATCTACGTTGTCATTTATTATTAAGAATATGTTCGCAATTGCTAATAGCCAAAGCCCAATCCCTCACTAGGCAGCAACGAACTCACAGTAGAAGAGATCGACGATACTCTTGGCTGCATTGCAGCTGCCTGCAGATTCAGCTCACCATCGGTTCGAGCTTCGCGCAAATCGCAAAATGTACGGGACCAGGATCAATCTCTTATCAACATCTACAGACGGCTCAGCCCGCGTGATGCAAAATGGTTTACAAGGCTGGTACTGAAGAACTACCAACCAGTGGTCATGGATGATCGCCTGATATTTCGTTGCTATCACGTCCTCTTGCCTCAGATGATGAAAGTCAGGGACGATTTTACTATGGCTACCCCTTTTCTACGACAAATTAGTCAATCTCCCCATGATCAAAATGCCATTGCAAGCCTTCTGAAGCCATCCATTGGGACAAAAGTTGGACGGCAAGCTTGGTTCAAGGGAAGAAGTATTAAGCATTGCTTAGATATGGGTAGGTCGCGGGATATGAGTTGCGAACAGAAGATCGATGGCGAGTACTGCCAAATACATATCGACCTTCGCAAAGGTAGTTCTCTCATTCAAATATTTTCCAAGAGCAGAAAAGACAGTACTCAAGATCGAGCTGGCCTTCATCAGTAAGCCATCTCTCAAACCCCTTGTTTGCAATTTAACGACTAACTTCGACAGAGTTATACGGGACTCGCTTAAGTTGGGAGCCTCGGACTGCCCGTTCAAAATCGGGTGTATTCTCGAGGGGGAGTTGGTAGTATATAGTACAAAGGTATTACTACAATATTTGGGCCTTGAGTGCAGATGCTGACTGGGATGATAGGAGACCAAGATCTTGCCATTTCATAAAATCCGCAAGCACGTTTCACGCTCTGGTTCTTTTATAGGAACCAAATATGACTCGCAACCACACGATTATGAGCACCTCATGATCATATATTACGACGTATTAATGATCGACAATGAATCATTGCTAGCAGCCCGACAGTCTGAACGTTTCAAGCGCTTGAGCGAACTTATAACTTGCCGAAAGGGTTGTGCTGAACTAGTACAACGCGAGATCATACGTTTCTCTCAACCATCCGCGGCCTCAAAATTGCGTGAAGCCTTTGCGAAATGCATAATGTCTCGTGGCGAAGGTCTCGTTTTGAAGCCCGATGAGCCCTACTTTGACTTTAGCACAGCTCAAAAGCCATTTAGCTGCTGCAACATCAAGTTGAAGAAGGACTACATTCAAGGCTGGGGCGATGTCGGGGACTTTGCAGTTGTCGGCGCTTCTTACGATGCAGCAAAAGCAAGAGAGTATAAAAAATCTACTGTGAAATGGACACATTTCTTCATTGGATGCCTAGACAATAAGGAGAAGGCACAGCGAAGAATCGAGAAGCCCCGATTTATAATTACGAACATCGTCGAGCTTTCGGAGGCGCTTCTATCGACACTTCTGACTCAATGCTTCCCAACACCCGTCCCCTTCAAACAAAACAATTCCTTAATCTTGGACTTTAGGCAGAGAGAGATGGAAAAAAGACCAACAGACGTTTTTACCGAACCGTTGGTATTCGATATGCGTTGTTTTTCATTTGACAAGGCGCCGAATACGACCTTCTGGAGTATGCGATTCCCATCTGTCTCCAAAATTCACAACGATAGGTCATATTGGGATACAATTTCTTTTACCGAGCTTCAAGAGATTGCAACAGACGCGACTGAAATGCCCGAGGCTGAAGATAGCCAGGAGATGCGTCAATGGATATCAGCACTAGAGAAGGCGGACCCAAGGGGAATAGCTGTAGATGCTATGACCCAAGAGAGCACCTCGACAGAGATGAGCGCATCATCCACACCACCTCCCCAGACTCGTCAAGGAAAGGAAGCCGCAGAATCTATGAATATAACACAACCTAAGGGACAACCATATGAGTCTTATTGTGAGACGACTGTACCGACCCAAGTCAAGAGTACGCAAGATTGTGCTCTCTGTCAGCCTCCACAGAAATCCCCTGCGAACTTGAGACGTCAAAAGCGMCCTGCCCCAGACACAAGGGTGGCCGCTAAAAAGCCACGGAAGCTTTCTGATGAGTCTCATATTCAAATGCACCCGATTGACAAAGTTACCGCCCGGCCGTCAAGTCCTGTACGAAACAGGCAGGCACTCAGCCAGATTGATGCAAACTCTCAATCTCAATCTCGAGCATCCCAAGGGCACGTAACCGATGCGTTGATGTCTGAGGCTGCATTGTCCTCAAGTCATATTGATTGCAATCCCTCGTCGAGTCCTGCGGAGGGACAAAGTACGTCTAAGCAAACTACGTTGTCCAGATGCTGTTCCCTCGTGGGTAAGAAATGTGCACTTAGCAATTGCTCTATTCTATTGGCGCCGTGCATTTCTCGGTATGCATGGGTAACGGAGAATCTACTGCGGGATCACGGCATCGACGATTACCTGGTAGACCCTCAGTCATGGTCCCAGGCATCTAATCCCCAAGAATCAACATATAAATGGGATGCATCATTACGGAAGATGAAGAAGGTTCGGGTTCGCAAGATCTGTCTCGTTGAATCCAGGCGTCAGGACGCAACACTATCGTTCTATGAGAAGATAGAAGCAGCCGCCCTGAAAAAGAAGAACGGCGACCGCGAGTGGGTGGGGGTCTATGACTGGCGGATTCTAGAGGATATCTCGGATATAGAGTCCGGGAAAGCCAAGCCGGGAGACATGGACCCATGGAGAAAACGGTACGTGGGAATTGCTTAAGGGAGATGATGGTTGGCATTGGGGCATATTGCATGGCGAGAGGCGGTGCATTAGAAAGGGGGCATTTGCATTGGTCTTGGACGATTGGACGCATTAGAAAGGGGCGCTGGGTTCTGGTGGGCATTGCAATTAGGAGATGCCTATTGTAATAATGCCTAGATGAATAGAAACGTGTCTAAGACTATTTTAGAGCCTCAGGCTCATTCGCGAAGTGATAAAGATGAGTTCATTCTGAGTGGCACGTTTTGGTGTGTAAAATCTAGTACTTCTTACCCCTTGGTTCTTTTCACGTCAGACCCTTTCAATTAATTTATAAGCTCTTCAATATGAAGGCATATATTCTTTTGTGTGCACTATATTAGCATTATGGGATGCGATTTACGAGGTATCTCGCTGTCTAGCTCTATGGTACTCTAAATAGCAGGTTTCGTAGACATGACACTACTTTGGTAGATATTTCGTGCACTTTGAAGCTACCCAAATCAGACTTCAGATCCAGCTTAAAGCAGATCCGTCAAGATCCGAGCCCCTAGGCAGAAATGCTCCGTCTAGATCTTTCCAATCAACAGGTTGCCAATCATCTGCTTGCCCGTGAGGACCACGGTTCGGTAGAGGGTCGGGAAGTCCAAGGTGCTGGAGAGCCCGTCGGCGAAGCCGAAGAACAGCATGGGCGGGATCCAGCCCCGCGCGTACTCGAGCGCAAAGCAGCTCTCGGGCATCTTGTACTGCTTGACGGTGCCGCGGCGCAGGTGGTGCATGCTGCCGGCCGGGTAGATCTCAGGCTTGAACTCGCCGGGCACGTACGCCCATTGCTCGCCCGATAGGATGTGGAAGTAGTCGTCTGCCGTGTGGCGCCCCGTATGGCCCTCCGTGCCGATCGCTGTGCCAAAGATGATCAGGTACTCGGTGATACCTAGCAAGACGTGTTAGCCCATATGCTCCCAAAGACTGTAGCTCGTACACAGCAAGCGAATTGTAGGGAGGAACGACATACTGGCATGAATGATATACATGCCGCCCATCGCGCCACCGGCATTGTTAAAGAACCACTCATCGGGGTCGTTCCACCGGGGGTTGACGTGGGACGGGTGGTTGGCGTGTAGCTCGTTGACGATGTATTCGACAATCTTGGCGGTGTCGTTGCCGTGCTCCTTAATGCCGCGTAAGGCCACGTCGTGCAACTCGTCCGTCTTGAAAACTGCGATGCTCTCGAGGTTGCGCTCGATCAGGTAAATGATCGGAGTAAAAACGCCAATTAGGACGCCGATGATGGTGAGCAGCTTAGTGAGACCGCAGGAGCAGGAAGACGACTTATTGGGTGCCATGGCTACACAACTTTTGAGACAAGAGGACAAGGCGAACGAATGGGCGGGAGGAAGGCAAAATGGCCCAAGACGCGGTCCTCAGTATATAAGAGAGTGACGAAAAGATCCTCCTACGATTGAAGCAAGGAAGCGAAATTGAAGTTTGATGATTATCACCAACTTTTTTTCCCCAGGGATGAGGTACGTACCTGTCAATAGGGGTCCTTTCTCAAGATCATAGCTCTTTACGGTAAGTGGGACCCGGCAGACCAGACAACCGGATCGCACGATCTTTGCTGTACCTGCGCACTACCCATTTGTGTATTAGCGTCGGGAGCTTGGCTCAGCCCATTGTTGCATATCGGAGTTAAAGCTGCCCGTCGTCCCGTAGCTTCGTTGCATCATCAGAAAAAAAATATCACAGCTACCCAATCAAGCCAATCACAGAACCACATTTCAAACAGCGCATCTGCAATCCCAATCTCATTGCGCCTCGATCCTCATTTCCCCCAACCCATCCACGATGGCGCAAGCGGTCGCCATACCCGGCCAGCTCCTGGGTCCCGCAGACAGGTACGTCGCGGGCGCGGGGACGCACATCCACGAGGCGAACCTGTACTCGTCCCTGCTCGGCACCGTGACCGTCACCGGCGCTGAGAAGGCGCCCGGACCCGCGAAACGAATCACCCGGATCTCGGCATTGGCGCAAAACAAAGACATTAGCAGCAATAACAGCAGCAATCTACCCACAATCTCCGTCTCGCGATCGGGTCTGGCGGAGAAGCGCGAGGTGCTGCCCGAGGTCGGAAACACAGTCCTGTGCCGTGTGACGCGCATCACGCCGCGACACGCGACGGTGGCTATTCTAGTGGTCGGCGATACGGTGCTGGAGGCGGAGTGGGCGGGCTTGATCCGTGTTCAGGATGTGAGGGCCACGGAGAAGGACCGGGTTAAGATATACGAGAGCTTCCGACCCGGCGATATTGTGAGGGCGCAGGTGGTGAGTATTTACGGCATACACTGCATAGTCTAGATGAGCGAAAGATTGATGGCTGACATTGTTGTTTCTGGTAGATTTCGCTGGGTGACCAGGCTAATTATTATCTCTCGACTGCGAGCAACGAACTTGGCGTCATAATGGCCACGAGCGAAGCTGGTAATACTATGTACCCCGTTAGCTGGAAGGAATACAAGGACCCAGAGACTGGTCTTAGCGAGCCTCGGAAGGTGGCCAAGCCTTTCTGAGCTTCTTCACTATCATCAATCTCGATATAGGAAATCCCTATATTTCAAGAAGCTCGGATCTACTCTATCTTACCACCACCAGAAAACCGGTATCTTCAGCCATACTCTGCTTACTTCGAAGTGGACTGGCCTCCGTACGGAATCGGGCCTGGTCATGCATCTATGAACAGCACAAGATTGGCAGTCGGGCTGTCGAGTTCCCACGCCCGAATCACTTGCCAAAGCACCACCCAGCGCCAGCAGTGGATGGAAGTATCATCAGACACCTTATAAAATAAGTCTGCACAGTGAATCATGGAGATTCACTTTTGGCTCGATGACTACAGAGCAATTTCAAGCTCTTAGAAGCAAGTGCGGTAGTCACCTCAGAGGAAATGTGTTGTGATCCCATCAGCTAAGAATGGGTATCGGTGTCTATTTTGAAACCACAATGACAGGCCATCTAAGCCGTGCATTCGGGTATCATAGGAAAATCGGTCGTGAAATGCAGGCGTTCGACCATACTTCACTCCGAATATGAATACAAATCTGTTCACCATACCAATTACTTATGTCGAACCATTCATAACATGCCATGACGAGACAATCATATGAACCAGAGAGCCCCAAGATTTAATACTCATAACGTCGACTAAAATATCTGAACCCCTGCAAAATGTTTCAATGCTTAGCAGGAGCACATATTAACCCCAGCTCAGGTTCGAAAACCAGGTTTTGTTTGACGGTGTTTCAAAGCTGCAGGAGATCCTTCGTGGCGCCACAGCCATATGCGCATCTTCTGAATGCTGCGCCACTAATCTCAGGGTATGAAAGTGCGACAATGTTTTAGTCAACATTCTGCCAACTAGGTTCCCGAGAAGCTTACTGCGAGGAAGAAAAAAACATTAACTGGATTCTTTCTACACGAAAAATCAAAATAATTAAATGCCATCGTGTAAGAAGCACGAGACAAGAAAGAGCTAATAAGACAAAATACGCGTTGGAAGTATCCACCTCTCTAATTACACGCGTAAGATACAACTTGGAAGACGAATTTAACGAGGCGCAGCAAACGATCGTAGGTGCTGAATTCAGGGCCCGGTCAGAACAACCCCCGGCCCCGCCACCGCAAATAACTCGACACTTGAATGGCCAGGCCCGACCTGTACCTCGCATTACTTTATGTCCATATTTCGTAGTTGGGTCCCGATGATGGGCAATCGTACATAATGCAAACGAATCTTGAAATATTGGGAATGTCTCACGATCCAACCACCTTATTAATTATACTTATACATTAGGTTTCCGGGTTTCGCAAGTCGATCTCCTTACTTCCGCGATACACTCGGATATACGTTTCATCTTTATTGACCATCCTAACTGCCGGAACTCCAACTAGGCGAACTTCGTTGCATTTGCGAAGCAAACACATTTCGCTCGCTCCCGATCCTCGCCGAGGCTTCCACCCGCAACCAAAGCTAGTGGTTCCTATTTACGACACCGGCTAAATAGCTAGTAGAAGTCATGTCGGCGACAATGACTATGACATATCCACCGATATCATCAACCCAGATTCCAATATCCAAGATGACAACAACCACGACAACCACGTCCTGCTGCCC
This sequence comes from Hypoxylon sp. E7406B, assembly GCA_000931505.1. Taxonomy (NCBI): domain Eukaryota; kingdom Fungi; phylum Ascomycota; class Sordariomycetes; order Xylariales; family Hypoxylaceae; genus Hypoxylon; species Hypoxylon sp. E7406B. Next base: position 261,354 of record JYCQ01000042.1, on the reverse strand, counting down.
CAACTGCGGGCTTTCCCTGCCTCTCCCCACCGGCTCCGACGCACAAGCCGCACTCCTCCAAGCACAGAAGCAGATCGAAGATCTGCAAGCCCAGGTCCGCCTCCTGAACCAGAAGGCTACCGCCGCAGTCGACCGCTGGGCCGACTACGAGGACGAGTTGTCCCGCCTGCGGGCCGCGAGCACCACTTCCATCGGCACATCGCACGCCTCCCCGCCGCCCTCCAGCGTCGCCACCAACTCCCCGCGGTCCTCGTTCCTACCCACCGGCGCCGCCGCCCGCATATCCCAGCTACTGACACCGCGCAAGTCGGCTCCCAATCTAGCCGCCCAGGCCGCGAGCACGAGAGGTTCGGTGTCATCGCCGCACCTGCCGCGCCCGGGGACCAGTGGTGGTGGTTTGGGGAGGAGCCATACGCCGAGCGCGAGCGTGAGCCCCAGCACGGACGACCTGCTGGAGGAGCTGTCGCGCGAGAAGGAGCTGCGGGCCGCCGCGGAGGGCAAGCTGAACGATACGAGCAAGGAGGTCGAGGAGCTGAGCGCGACGCTATTCGAGCAGGCGAACGAGATGGTGGCGCAGGAGCGGCGGGCGAGGGCCAAGCTCGAGGAGAGGGTTAGTGTGCTCGAGAGACGGGATGTGGAAAAGAGGGATCGGCTGGAGAGGCTGGAGAGCGCGATGGGGAGACTGGAGCGCGTGAGGGCGTTGCTTGAGGAGAGATGAGGCGGATGTTGAGTCCTGGGCTACCTTGCTTGGGTTCTTGCGGAGAGGATAAAATCTAGAAGTCGGCGAGAGAGTCCTGGATTAGTAGGCCTCGATACGGTACCCGCAGCCGGTGCCCGGAGTTTTTCGAGTCATGTTGTGTTACGAATACCACAGGAGCTAAAGGTGTTGATCGGTCACGGGGTCACAGATTACGGGTTCATCAGGCGTATGAGGATGGGCCCTTCAGAGTACGGATATGCATGGATGGATCATCGTCTGAGCTTTTCTGAACGGCACGAATTTTTCGCGGCTGCCATCTACATCCAGGTATCGGTTTCCATTACCCATTTCCATCGTGTGAGGTTTGCATCGGAGCGTCATATAGAGGGAAGGCATGTTGCATGGAAGAAAAGGGCTACGGAAAATGGGAACGGATTAGTCGAGATTGCTAAGGTTTCTATCTAAGGGGCTTAGTGCCGGTAATAATGAGGGTATGTACTCGAAGTCGGTCTGCTTCGTCTAGAAATGGCCATCTCACCACTCTAAAGGCGGAGGTAGATGCTATGATAAATATGAGTACAATACTCTTCTCTTGAACAAGACCATCACGGCATGTTGGTAGGATGATGAATGTCACATCATGGTATCATGTTATCCCTAAACTTCAGCTTAAGCTATTAGAATCTATCAACAACTTACTTAACTATTTCCCCTATCTTGATCAGTTACTGCACAATGTGCTAGGTACCTATATAAGTTTCTTCTCTATACTACTTAGAGGTAGGTAAGCGAGTCGAGACTTTATCTTGCGTCATCATGTCAACGGCATCCCCTTTCATTGGTAACTCTGTCTTCCATGATACCCGTTCTTACAACAGTAGTACAGATAAGCTTCTTACATACCTCCTCACACGACTACTCATTCGGCCGCGCGTAGAGTTTTTATCATTATTGTTAGTCGTAGTTGTGACTGGGTTAGACGTCCACTTGCCGAGTCCCCGAGTGGCACGGTAGCATTAATGAGTGCCGGGATGTAAGGGCCAGAATATGAATTTCAGGTCGTTTTCAGTAGCTACCTACCTTACATGTGAAATATGACCAGAAGGGAGGAGCATTCAGATAGTTTTAATTACGTAGTATGTTTTTCACTGTAATATCTAACTCAGGACTTGACAGGGTTTCCTTCCGCAGGCCCCTAATACATTTTTTCCCTATAAGTTCACACCGAGCATTATTACCCATCAGGGTCGGCTATATAATCGATATCCACCAAACTTATTTTTAGTTCTACGTTCGTCACATTGCTCCTTTTCCCACCATTTTTGTATATACTTATACGTACGTCCCCATTGGATCATACGGCCATAGTTAGGTCGTATCGTTCGCCTGTAAGGGAAGAAACGAAGGACAGGCTGTTGGCTAGGTATACCTTCCAGAGGAGTAGCCGAGGTGGATATAAAGGATGGACCAGCTCCTCTGATTGGACCACCCCGCTCACAATATGTCATACAAATCTTCAGTCGCAATCTAGCTCTGTCTCATCTGATGGCGTCAACACAAAAACGGCTAAGCGAACCGCAACTTGCGTGGGTTATAGAACACCCTAGCCCCTATATAGTAAAACAGAGGTACCCTCCAATTCGTTAACAACACGATTTTCCCAACTGCATCCAATCTTGAGCTGCCTCGGCTGCCGCCCGCTGACGGCATCTGGCCATTCCGATGCGAGGTCGTATTCGTGTATAGGAGGKATTAACCTAAAAGGTGAAAATCTMCCCGTAGCCTACTCCAATGATTCAACAGCCATTTATAAACAAGACTATGTGTATAATCTCACCGATAAGAACATATTCCCTTGCTTTTCTCTCTTTCGGCCTTCGTCTAACCCCTTTATGTAACTCATAGTCTGTAAATGACTTAACTATGATCTTAGAGGATGCGCTAACCCGCCCGGCTGTGCTGGCGCCGGTCCTGTTCGTCGTCGCATATGTTTTGTACCAGCTGCTCCGGCCCTCCGGGCTCCCGAAGATTCCCATCGTCGGTGCGAGGCCCGGCGAGTGGTTCCCGCTTATCCGCGCCAAGTGGAGGAACACCAAGGACATGAAGACTGCTACCGAGGTGGCGTATTCCCAGTACCGGGATCAAACAGTCATCCTTCCCATCGCCGGAGCGCAGAACTTCGTGATGCTGCCCGCTAAACGGCTTCAATGGCTTGTCGACCAGCCCGATTCGGAGCTAGACCTCCATGAACAGGTCCTTGATTCACTACAGCTCGACTTCACCGTCATGGACCCTCAGCTCATCCACAACCCTATCCACCAGAAGCTCATCTCCACCGTCCTGACCCGAGAAACTGGTAACCTGGTCCCGGCGCTGTTGGATGAAACACGGTTTAGCGTTGATAACCTCTGGGGTACCGACACTAATAACTGGACGGAGATCTGCGTGTACGACGTCATGCGCCGCATCATCGGGCAAGCCACGAACCGGGTCTTCATCGGGCTACCCCTATGTCGGAACCAGGACCTTCTCGACATGGGAATCGCATACGCGCAAGACGTGCCCATTAGCTCGACAGCGCTGCGCTTTACGCCCTCGCTACTCCGGCCTCTCATGGCCCCATTCCTAACCTTGCCGAACCGCATCCACACGCGCAAGTTTTATTCCATTCTACGTCCCGAAGTCGAACGGCGACTCCGCGAGTACGACGCGCGGCGCGCAGACCCGGAGACCAAAGCCGCGGACAAGGAGCCCAACGACTTCCTGCAGTGGTCCATCAAGCAGGCCAAGACCTCGTGCGACCCGTATTTGATGAAGCCGGACACCCTGGCCGGCCGCATTCTGCTGCTCAACTTCGCGTCCATCCACACATCGAGCTTCGCCATCACCCACGCCATCCTAGACCTCGCTGCCTCGAAGCAGGAGAACTTCGACGAGCTGCGCGCCGAGATCTCGGCGGTGCTTAAGGAGCACGGCGGCGAGTGGAATAAGAGGGCGTTGGCGGCCATGGAGAAGCTGGACAGCGTCATGCGCGAGAGCCAGCGCCTCAACTCGTTCGTCACGGTGGCCACGAGCCGCACCGTCGTAAACAAGAACGGCATCGACACGCCGGACGGCGTCCACATCCCGCGGGGCGTCGTCGTGTGCGCGCACTCGTACCCCGTGTTCCACGACCCGGCCGTGTACCCGGAGCCCGACCAGTTCAAGCCGTTCCGGTTCGCGGAGAAGCGCGCCGTGCCATCCTCAACCACCGATCAGAAGGGCGAGAAGAAGGAGCAGGAGGAGGAGGGGGCGTCCTCGTACGTCCAGCGCGCGCGCCAGGCCTTCGCCACGACGAGCCCCGAGTACTGCGCCTTCGGCCACGGCAGACACGCGTGTCCCGGGCGGTTCTTCGCGTCGAGCGAGCTGAAGCTCATGCTCGCGTACATCATCATGAACTACGACATCCAGATCCAGGAGAAGCGCCCTGAAAACTTCTGGTTCGGGATGAACAGGATACCGCCGATGAAGGCGACGATCAAGGTTAGGAGGAGGAAGGAGGCTGTATGATAGGTAGGATAGCAAAGAGCGGTGGGATGGTCGGCCCGATTTTGGAAAGTATATAAGCGCTTGATGATGTATGATTTGGACTCGAGTAGATACCTAGCGCTATTGGATCTTATGCTGTGCGATAGCGATTCTTTCTTTGAGATATCTGTTGGTAGTTTTCTAAACTTCTAGTTGGTACGTCGATTGGAGTGTTTCGGAGAGTCTCGCTTGCGGAATATACCCGTTCCAGTATGTTTAGAAATTGAAAGGGATCAGGTACGCTGAAATATAGTGTTAATATATACAGAGCTATTAACTGTTGCTTCAACAGATCCGGAACTATATATTCCAAAAACTATAATAGAGCATCCCTAGACTTCGCTGTTGCTTATAATCGTCATGGTCAGGGGCCCATGGCAGCCTTCGATCGCTAGCATGTCAGGGACAGAACTGATAATGGCCATTGGCCTCTAGAGTTGTGAGATGGGTTGATCAGTCTCTCGGAAGCTGTATCCTTGTGCCGGTTATGATATTGGGCTCGGAAGCTTCACCAAACAATCAACTATTCAGGAGCTTTTCCAACAAGGTTTCGCCGAATTCGGATATGAACCATCGTGGACTAGTACTAGACGTTGAGAAGAACACTGATTTCGGATACTTAGAATGCCCGTCTTGGATCCTCTCTTCAGTGATTTATCGTAGTATAAGATGGCAGGTTACCTGGAGGTTCAGCGTAGATGTCAGTGGAAAAGTCATCAGAGGTCCTTTGATGTTTGCTGTCAACTTACTCTACTATACTCCAGACGAAGTTGCCGAGACTTATTCTACGTGACGTGTCATTGCAATGTATACGTACGAGATCGTTTGTCTGCGGCTGTTGTGTAACGATACACAACAGAGGGCGTATATGGCATAGCGTGAGGAGATATTGGGGGCTACGCTCACATCACAAGAAGTTGAACAGACGAACGAAGACGATATGACGCGATACTAGTCGAAGGGTTCTAGAATGCTTCTCGAAGCAAGTGTTCAGACGTGTACACTATGCGAAGTGTAGGGACAGTAGTACCTAGCGATGCTAGGAGAGGCCTCAGTGGTGGGTACGCACGTATGTCAATATGCACCCTAGAGTTCCGTATTCGCTGTAATTAACCCTTACATGTAGGTAATCCCACCGCACGCACCATTCCCCCTTCTGGAATATCGAATCCCATTGTATGGTCCGGCAGGGACCGAAGATGGGGGTCCAACCTGTTGATGCACTTGACGTATCAAAAGCATCACCATACCCTTGTAGTTGCAGTTAAGGCCTCCGAAACCTTCGAGAAGAAGAGAGGGAACCCATGATACTTGGAGATGCCTGTACCCCATGTATTGGGAACCTTATAGAGGGTCCTAACAGTCTCTCCCCAGGAGCAGGTCTAGCGAAGTCCCCAGAGCGGATGTACCTCCGCCTATCTTCCTATTAGCTAACGCCGTTTTAAGTTATTACGTCCTCGGCTTCGACCTCTTAGAACCAGAAAGTAGCGGACCTCATTCGTGGATTTTAGTGGGATCATCGTCAACAGTAACCTCCATCCTCCCTCCCAGCCGCACCCCCAGGGACCCAGGTTATACTCGATTTCTCCCGAAAACTACAGTAACACAAGACCACTTTCCTGCCAATGAACGCAGAAGTTCTCTATTTGGGGTTTAGGGGGGTCCCTCGGAGCGGAGCCTGCTTGCTTGGATTGACAGGGGCTGTTGGCGTGATGGGGCTAGCGAATACGAGATTCTGGTCACCACCAAAGATCGTCGGAGGCTGGGGTTGGATGAGCGAGTTACAAGCGTCAAGAGAGACTGTGGTGCCTGCGGTCGGTTTTTTCTTTTTGCTCGTCGTGCAAGATAAGCGGTGAAAAGAAGGAAGATTCGAAAGAAGACATGTCAGTAAATTTTCGATCTCAGAGCTTGGCTGCGCTGTCCTTCCCCCCTATCCGCCCTTAGGTAGCATAATCCTTGGTAGATTCCGGTGTTTGTAGGACGGGGAAGCGCCCGTCTTGCACGTCTTAGGTATGTACGTATGCGTTACCCATCTGCAAACTGGGGGCGCCGTCACATTGACGATGCCCTCTAGGGGGCCAACATGCAGGATTCGATATATTGACCTGTAGTAACCGAACCCTACATAGGCGAAGGGTACCTGACCTGCTATTTGCAGGATATGAAGAGCTACCGGAACATACTTACCGATGAGGAGAGTTACTAACAATCCTAAGTCTCTGCGTACCATCCTTGTCTCCCTGATCCGGTATCCAGTGAGACGGGTATATCTACAGATTTAGTAAGAGAACTGCCGGACGGAGTAGAGCAGCTATACTCTATACGTTAGGTCCAATGAGTGGCTACATACAACTCCAGTGTTCAGGAGCCGAGATCGAAACGATCTGGTTTAAAGGGGCAAGAGATGAAGGTGGGTGTCGTTGATAGTGTCATAGATCGACCCCTGAGAAATGCTCTAAGTTCGCCTCAGCTAAGGGGAAGATTGCAGTTTTGACGCTAGAATCGAACGATGGTGACCTTGTAGATCGTTATGAGGAGTTTTATTGTATGTGACAGGTGCGGCAAAAGGACCTCATCAAAACGCTACTGCATGGACGGGCTGTATAGCCTATTCAAGGCCTAGCAAGAATCGCGGTGGACGACGATCGCTCACAGTGTCCAAAGAAGAAGGGCTACCTCCTATCAAACTCCTGGAAAGCTTGGGTCTTTGGGTACTCGTGCAGCGTTCTAGAGCCACGGATTCATGCGGCTCGGAGCAATAACGCCGCGGAGCTGAAAGTCACGACAGTCCTTGCACTACAGAAGGTCATCACTGGAACGTGTAGGGTCTTCAGCCCATGTCTCTCCTTATCCCCCTAACCTGAGGGAGCTAGAGAACTGTGACATATTGTCCAAGCGACGCATAGCCTGCCACCCAATGGGACGCTTGACCTAGATAAAATGTAAAGGCAGGCCATCCATTCACCATTCATCTCCCGTAAGGTGCTCTAGGTCTAAAATTATGTAACTTCCTTCACGCTATGCCTCGCTAGGTACCGGTACATCTTCCACAGTGTCCGTGGGAAGTCGACCTTGTCTTTCATGGAGATGATACCTTAGACGGCATCGTTAGCGCCAGCGACTTGAAGAAACTCGCCTGCATAGCCTATTCACGCCAGCGACAGCCTTTGCTGATAGGGCGGCAGCGTGGTTATACTCGGGGAGAGGCGTTCGCCTTCCGCCACGGTAAAGAACCGTAGGAGGCTCCGGAGAGCTATACCCCGAGACGGGCCGCGCCTGGAGGGAGTCGTCTCCTTTTTATCGCCCCTTTCCGCCGCCCCTTAACCTCGGTCACCTACAACACGCGATATCATAAGTCCAGAGCCTCACGGCATCGGCGACCGCCTAGGAAACACGCCGTGTGACGCCCCGCCACCACCACCGTCAATTGCAGTATCAAAGAGCATCCGACATCTATTTGCCTTGTGCACGTTGACTGCGTGGCGAATTCAAGTGTAACGTCTCATATAGGGCTGCATAACCCTCCTCTTATACCCCGATCCGACCTAGTAACATGCTCTCGTCATCATGACACGGTGAGTCGACAACACACCAATATCTCAGTAAATAATCACGTTCTCCGCCTAGCTAGAGAGGCGCATCTTCCGAACCCGATCGGTGGTAATGCACAAAGGAGAAAAGAAAACAATCTAAGAATAGATAGCCTCGTAGCGAAAAACCTCGTATACCCGCGGCTGACCCCCTCAGGCCGCGGCGCTTGATTGGTCGCTCGCGACAAAAGCAGCCCTATTACGATAATAGGAAATCGCCGGCGTCCAGCCTAGTTAGGGTCCGGCGCTTTAGCTTTGTTTGGACGCCGAAGAAAAACCATGGTGAATTGTCGTTTAATACGCCGTGAAGAAGAATAGCGCAGATTTGCCGTGGCCTCGTGACCTCGAAAGGGACGACCGCTTTAGGATATCCGGCCCGCTCACCTTGTTTTGCCTGTCTTCGGGATCTTTCTGAGAGCGAAATTTGGGTTTCCCGTTTGCTGGTTTCTTTGTCTGTCTTCGCTGCGGAGATGGATGTATGGCAGGTAATTAATCATTTAGGCCATCGAGGGGAAAAGCCCATGCATTGCGACGAACAAACGCAACGTCATGACGGATACCTCGCAAGAGTAAGCAGATCCGATGCTGGCCACCTAAAACATAGCGCGGGGCGTCCCGAGGCTACTAACGATGATGCTACATTCTACCTAGAGGTAGGGTCTGAGAGTCGTTTCGGCGAGTTGATGGAACTACTAGTGGGAGATGTACAATACTTCTACCACGAAGCATGAAAACTAAGTCACCGCTGGTAAACCATACACTTCGATACACAGAGTAGGCAAGATAGTGGTCATGGTAGAAGATGCGCGTTTCATTGTATTACAATTAAGATTAGTTATCCGCAAGTTGGCGAGACCAGCTGATCGCCGTCCGCAAGCATCCCGAGCCAAGTAAGATGACTGGTTTGTTGCTGCAACTATTAACCCTTATGCCCTCCGAGCGACGGAGCAACAAGCGATAACTATATGCTCCGATCCAAAAGTCTTCATTCCATATGTCTCCCTTCTCCGACACAGCTTTTGCTTCGATCCTATTCCAATTAAACCAACGCCATTTAACTCCCAGAATTGCCCTTCAGCAACCGCCCACCGGCGTCTCGTTGCTACAATGCGATTCCCAGATCCTCAACATACCCTAACTTGGTGATCTTTTCTTCTATCCCGCAAATAAAACCAAACAAATACAAAAAATCAAATAAAAATCAAATAACGCCTTCCCAATGCAATATGACAGACCGCCCGCAAAGGTCGTCAAATTTTGTTCCCGGATCAAAAGGTGTAAACAGTCGCTATGCAATTTGGTAGATGGTAATAGGGGTATCCTGATTCAAAACAATGCAATTCCGGAGGGAGCGGCTGAGATTCTATCCCAATATGTAGATATCGTCGTAAGTCGTAAAGGAGCGTGAAATGGTCGGTCTATATAATGCGATATCTTGCGAAAGGAGTGTCTATTTGGGTATCTTCGATATATCGTAAGGAATGTCGTAAGCTTGTTCATTATGCAATACGTATTATGCGTTTCGTGTAACATAAGGACCGTGGGTATCATTGTGTCGATAGTGGACGTGTGGGTATCTTTGAAACCTGTCAAAGGAGTGTGGTGTACAATTGCGTCTGTGGTAGGGTTGAAAAAGGCCATTAAAGTGATATTGGGAATAATCGGGCTTTGAGGTGGTGCGGGTGTGCGAGTCGTCATTCCTCGTGCTCTCTCTTGACTGGAATAGGGGCCGATGAGATTGAAGAATTCTGCCGCCGGTGGTGCTGGAACATTGGAGGCGGCATAAAATTGGGTGACGGTGCCGACAGAGAAAGAGGAGTAGTGGATTCCGCCGGAAGGCCATGCCATTGCTCGGGGTTGAGGAACGGCGAAGGCGCATGGTGAAAGGCCGGCGATTGCAGGGCGATGGAGTCCTGCTGTTGCACAGGAACCTCAAGCGGAAGGTAATTTGAGGACGAAGATGCTGGATGCTGGGTATTGGTGTTCCTGAGCGGCATGGTCAATCACTTTTATCCTCTTCCACGTCAAAACGGAGAGCCGATGTGGGATGTTTGACAGCTTAGATCCACACGGTCTGGATTGGAGAGACGAACCCGACACCAAAGTTGCTGGGCCCAGCAGAGCCAAGAGGCGGATAAGCCGTCATCCCAGAGTCCCACGAGCCAAATTCATCATGGTCGCTATATGCGATAGAGCCCTCCCCGAAAGTGGAAGACACCGGGCTGTAACCTCCGTACGATGGCGACGGGATGTTGAGGTACTGCTGGCTCGAATACGGTGAGGAGATGGCCAAAGGACTAACCCCAGAATCCTGCTCCGGTGCCAGCACAGAAAGGTCTTCGGTGCTCCAGCTGAAGGCTGGATTGTCGTCGTACGTCATATACGGACCGCTGGAAGGGGGAGTACCGTGCTGGATGCTCTCGCCCATGTAGAAGTTGGGCGGATCGAATTGCGGGAACGACGGCGTGCGAGCCGGATGAACCCAACCCATGCGGGATCGGAACTCGTTGACGGTGTCGATAGGGAATTCCATCAATGTCAGCGGCGTTTGGGAATCTCCATCAAGGCTTCCAGAGACGTTGATCGAGAGCAGCCGTCGAGCTATCTCCTCTACCGGACCAATTGCAAGGCTACCGAAGTATGCAGCACCAATCTCGGGGAAGAGGCGTTCCATCATGATTGCAGCAGTGTAATAGTGCGCGACGACAACCAAGGCACTTGGAGAAGTGCCGTTTTGCTTGAAGCACATCACAGGAAGCCAGAAAAGCCAGGTGCGGAGGGGCCGCAGTCGATCAAACTGGTCCTCGATCGACTGAATTGGGCTGACTTTGCGGGCACCCTTGAGGAAGCACACTAGCTGGGTCGCTAGCTGGGGATCCTCCTTGTTCTGCTTGAGGTGAGCTTCAACCTTGGTAATCTGGTTGATAGTGCGCTGGAACGCATCGAGATCCTCCTTGCGTGGTTGGTGAGGCTTGTGATCCGGAGTCGGGGACGGAGGGGCAGTAGGGAAGGTACTGCTTTCGGCAATGAACTCCCCAAATTGAGACTCGTGCTTCCAGGGTTCCATAGCATCAATGACCTTTTGCGAACTGTAGTTAGTATGGCTAATTTCCAGCAAACATATGCTTGTACTTACGGAAGAGGTTCCCTGCATCAGCTGGGTCCAGCTTCGCCTATTATTCCATCGGGTTAGCCATGCTCCCTCGGATACATGCATTCTATTGCTTACCAATCTGTCGCCTGCCATGAGAGCACAAGCGAGGCGGCTAGGACGGCATCTGAATTTTCACGCGAGAACGATCCGATAGCTTCCTGCAATCCCTTGAGCGCAATACCGCGATGCTCATAAGCCATGCTGCCCACATGAGGGCAGTTTGTCAAGAAGGCAATGTGCTCAGCCGAGAACGCAAGCAGAGCATGCATGACATAGCCATGAGTAGCACCGATTTTAAGGATGCTATATCGTAGTTAGCACATTGCATCCCCGATTATAGGTAAGAGAGACATGACATACGTAGGAATCTGGCGGGTCCAAAGGGTGAACCCGTTGGCATCCATGGCACTCATTTCGTTGCAGATGGCAGCAACATGGAAAATCAACCTGAGATCTTCAACCGAAAAGTACTGAGGTGCCGGGGCCGGGTAGATGTTGAGGCTCGGGAATGGGAAAACCCCAGTTCGCTGCCACTGCTCGATGGCCGCCTCGATCTCAGGGGTCCACATCAGATCGGGCTTGTCGGGAGTTGCGGCCCTCTCATCAGGAACAGGGACATCATTGTACGGGCATCGGACCTTGTGTTTGGTACAATTACGACTATTTGAGAGTCAGCAAGCTGCAGATGTCGCTGGAGGTATGTTACAAACCATTGCGGGAAGTTCTCGTCACATCGAATGTGTCGACGTTTGCTACGAACTAGTTAGTTCTAATTCCAATATGGATCGTCACAGGCCGAGCATACCAGTTATCGCAGCCCTTGCGCGACTTCGTGTGACTGTACACAAGCAATCAGCCTACCGATCCTACAAGTTCTAGTTTGCTAAATGAAACAAACCTGCGTCGAGGAGGACCACCGCCTGGGCCAGCCATTGGAAAAGCTGTAATATAATAAAGTTGAACGAAAGAACTAGACAGGGTCGAGTTAGTATTCAGTCACCGAAGCATCCGCATCTGGTAGTCGACCCTTGTGAGAGTACGGCAACCTAGTTGGAAGGGCGGAGACGACGACGACGATGACGACGACTTACGTGAACTAGGGCACGAAATATCTTCGTGCCGGGTGAAGCGAGCGAATGGGTGTAGAAGTGGTTGCAAGTTACCAGGACTTCCTAGACAGCAGCTTAGAGGTAGATATCAGGGTGCCTCCTTTTTAAAGATGCGTTTGATTAAATCGGGAGTAGTAGCTGCGGCTATATATCACAACATAGACTAGGTAGTATACTGGTGTTGTGTGTCTCGAAGAATGCAAGACGTCGAGTTCGGCGGGGKGTCTATACACACGCACACACGAAGACAGGTGCTGACGTCGTTGATGATAAAGCCTGATATTTGAATGGTTCTTGCTGGATGTTCCCTTCCAGGTGTTTTAAGCGATTGAATATCTTCTCTCGAGACTCGGAGTACTGGTCAAGGGACGTGGACAGACTCTCTTAAGACAACGTGCGATGTCCAGATAGTAGATTGATTATAGCAGCGGAGTTATTGGGTTGAGATGACACTGCACTGCTTCGAACAAGTCGGGTTCACGATTGACGGGAGGATCCTTCGAGTCCAAATCTCCAAACACACAAAAAAAGGAAAAAGCGAATGACAGGAGCCAACGAGGACTTCCTAAAGGGAGGKGAGGTTAAAGCGAGTGTGTGGTTGAGGTTAGAGCAGAGCTCAGGGCTGAAATTGTAGTGGTATGGGAGACTAATAGGATGGAGAAAATCAATGGGGGACCGGAGGGTTGTTAAATAACTACCCGAGACGGGCGATGTTGGGCGCGGGCTTTGAAGGGTGTAGAGGGGGTACACTGTGCCGGGCGACTTTTAGCGACTGTTCCACTTTCCGCAAAGGGGAAAATACAGTACAAGGAGTACATCCGTAGCAGCATCCATAGCAGCATCCATAGCAGGCGTGCTATGGGCTTCGAGCGTTGCTCTGCCTTCCCTACGGGCTCCCTATGGTCTCGCTACGGTGGGGGGCGGCGGGAGGTTGGTCGCTAATGGAACCCTTCCGCCCAAGTACCTGTACAGTACGGGGCACCGTCACTTAGCCCCGTACCTTTGGCTTAGTGCTGTGGGGGTGGGAAAGGTACAGTACAACAGCACTGGCTCTACGCAAGTACCCAGGGTACCTGGAGAAGTATGTAGGGTACCACGTTAGGCACTACATACCTACATACATACATAACATGTAGAGGTAGATGACATACAGATGTAGGATGTAGGTAGGATACCTTAGGTACGCTACTAAGCTACCCTTGAGGCATGTCAGGTAGGCTACTCGACAATGAACGCATTAAAAGACAACAACCAATCCGAGCGCATACAACCGCCATCGAACGATGCAACTATGCTGCTAGCACCAAGGAGCCCGGCGTCTTGGAAGCGCGGTGGTTGGGTCTTCTCTGCTCTTTGCCTGTCGTGTACCTTTGACTGTGCGCGCAATGCGCAGCTTACTTTGGCATGCTGGAGCGAAGGGGGGTGGTGCTGAGCCTTAGCTGCCAGCAGAAACCCCCGGCGGCGCCTAAGGTGCGATACAACGCTCCTACAGTACCAGGCAAGCCGGTTAATACAGTCCCGGCAGCATCCCGCACTGTACTGTGTGATACTCTGTAGTGTACTTGCTTAGTCCCGGCACTGGCACGGGCGTGTGTGATGCGAATCATTGTTCAAGAGGAGTGAGTGGAGGAGCCAACTGGGTGTGAAGGGACCAGCGTGGTATTTGCCTGCTACCTCTCACCGTTCCATGATCTCAGTCAGATCCCTGCCAATGAGAATCTACATACAGGTGTACATAGGTAGTATGCGTCTCTAAACCTTTCTAGGCCTAGGGACCACGGAGGCGAAGCCAACTGCTCGGCCCCATCGGACTGGATCCTCCAGCTCACTGGGCAGCCGGCAAGTCAGCAGTTGCATCAACCATCGCTTTCGCTCAACCCAGGGTAATTCCTGTCTGCATTCTAGGGGGCCTGGGCTGGCCTTGGGCTGCCATCGTCCCATCGTCCCAAGATAGGGCGGCGTTCGACGGCGAACCCCTCTACACGTGTAGTCCCTCGAACGGCGTCTTGTATATTGTAAGATGTTTCTGTCATACCATCGGAGCTTTCTCGTCAATTCTGTGCTGGACATACAGCAATGGTAGACTGGATAAGCCCGAAGCCAATAACTGGCTGGCTGCTGGACATGTCAGCGTGGCGGGGCTGTGAAGCAGCCCCCGACTCCACTGGGATTACAAGATGGCCATGCTGGACGAGATATCCAGTCAAGTCGAATAGTCACATTAGATCTCGTGGGATAACAACGGCCTGACTAAACGTGGCTAGCACGATATGAATAATAGGAGCCGATAGATAGCCAATGCACAATTTTCCAAACCTCCATCACCTCTCATATCTCAAGTAATCACAAGACAACCTTGACGGGTAATGGCTAACTTCTATCAGCATGGTGTGGTGGCATGCATCGACGCCGGGTTATATCGATGCCTAGTCTGTAGGAATCAATCCGTACGCGTAGAAACTATGATCCATACTGTAGACATCTCTTACGGGGTTGCGCCGTGTGTCTATGCCACATGCATGCCTCAAATCCTCTGAAGGAGGAACCAGTCATTCGGCACACACACGCACTTGTTGGTACAAAGGCCGCACATGACACAGGAAGCTACTCTGTTTAAGGGAAAATTCAAACAACTTTCTCATACTTAATATTTATCGCACCATCTTAACTATTCAAGCATAGCTTATAGGAAGTGCTTTAGCAGCTTTCCCCCGAGAAATCTAAGGCGTAGTGTGCTAGTGTTCGTTACACATGGAAAAGTTCAGAGATTTCTCGGGTCCCCCCTTTGACCCCTTTAGCGAGCCACCTAAAGACAAAGCAGAAGTTTCTTTGATAGGTGGCCAAAGTACACAGTTAAGGGGACTGCGAGATCCGCCAAGAAACTGTGCATTGAAAACGACTGCAGAGGGAGCCAGTGGTTTCAGGTGGAAGAACGGACACTTGAGCCTCAGTTGCGGCTTGTGGGCTGAGTTTCGAATAGTGGCTAAAATTTCTGCTCCCGAAGGTCCCGTCATAGGAGTACGGAGACTAGTAGCAAGTCCCGATGCCGGGAGGTCCATCAATTGTTAAGTCATAAAGAAATAACTGGCTCCGATTTTTTCGCGTAGCCCGTCACAACATCATAATTAAGAACAGCGATCGAAGTTTGCTCTGCTGTATCCTATGAACAAACCTGAGCCGTGTCTGGGTAAATAGGCCAGACAAGCATGTCTATGTCCGCGTAGCATTGCAACAACGTCATATCGAGTTTTGTCTTTCTCAAAAGGTCAAAAGTTCCGGTTCTAGCTCGGCAAGGCGATAGTATCTGTATTCGCAACGTCGAGTTACACCTGTCCTAAATGGATAGGATTTCCGAAAGCACGTACCAGACGAGCCACGATATTGAGCTTGTCAGTCGGGTTGCGGTAGAAACACAGAACAAAGTTGAAGATCCGTTCGCCCTTCGGCTTGACCCACAACTTACAAGCATAAACACTCTTCTTGGACCATAGGCAGGCATATTAATAAGAGTATCTGAGAGAATCCCTACTATGTACGGAGTAAATACCCGAATACCCAGGGGTTCCGCTCCGGGCGGAGCATCCACAATTATCGGGGACGGGCCTATTTTGCCAAGATGATCTTGACAGTTTTGCTACAGTTTAGTAAGACCTCGGCAGGCTAAACAATAGGGCAATGCTATCTTGATTTAAAAATCTTTAAGCTTGTCTACTAGTATTAGCACGTCGCTAGTCCTCTCCACCCACGGAGCACACTATATAGCCCTATAGTAAGCCGTATTTAACCACCGGCGTTTTTGCATGATCACTCATGGCATTCCTAGAAAGGCACGTCCACTATCGTGGGTTTCTCACGGTGGATGGGGAATTTCACAGGGGCTTTCTGCAATCCCCGATCTGAAGACAGAGGTTCATGCCGACTTGCTCGACGTGGTTGGCTGAAACACCAGTTTCTCGTGTCCATTTTTGGAGCGCATCTGAAGTGGGTTGCATACCCAGTCCACCCAGATAGGCTCGTCGCGGAACGTGTAAACTGACCAGGACCCTGGCCTACCGCGCTTCATTACCCCTGTCTGCCCCGGAGCCCTGAGCCCTGAGTCCCTGATGTTTTCTACGTCCTTGACGTAACCTAGTATGCAATGTAGTAGCCTATTCCGAAGGGGAAAGAGATTCATCGAGTAAAGCGCCTCGGTCAGCGGTGAGGGAATCGAACCATATTTCGTTGGGTATCCACCTACTCCGGAATCTTCTCATATTAATTGATTGGATGAACTATCGCGTCCCTTTCTGGCACAGCCTCATTTTCACGGTCCCATCACAAGACCCTGAAGGGCCGTTTCGCGTACAATGTCACCGACATTACCATCGTCTACTCTGTATGTTTTCAGGGACTGGATGAGGTCGTTGCCTCGATAATAGAGAGCTAACGGGTCCGGCACTGAGGTTTGCGTCTAGTTCGATGCCGAGTCCCGACACCCACATGCGATGCGCAGTAAGACCCATAATCGTCGATCTTCAGACATCCAGGGCTCAGATCATTGAGCTCCATTCGCAACTGACTGCTCACAATCACCGTACCTGTGGAGGTACTTTTCGCCGTGGAGTATGCAACCTTCAAACGCTTGCTACTTTCATTAATTCGCATCCATTCTGTGTCACGCCGAGTGTATAAACATACCTCATTATCATAGGCCAACATCAGAAATGAATTCCTTCATTGTACCACGGCTCAGCCACAAGGGAGGCACCGTTGGTATTCAGATCCAGACATGTGGTTTAATAAGGTGGATATTAAGGGTCTTCACATCAGCGGATCAAGATTCCGCTAAAATCAACTGGATAAGGTTCTGATAGATGGAGAGGCTTGAATTAGTTCAGTTTACAAGTTGTTTTTGTTTTGGTTTGTTTTGAAAATTGAMCCTGCCGTGAAAGTGAAGCTCACGGCGCTATGCTACAGGTAGCTGTTGAATGTACAACACTTGTCCAGGTACCCACCGTGTCCAAAATACTGTATAGTACCATCAGAATCTGATCTGCTGTTCCTGCCAGCCGGTTCAACACGGACCTTTCCTAACAGGTGCTAGTTCGATCCTATTCTTAGCTGCGCCTTCTTAGAGACCCCTGTCTCGACCTAAGATTTCTGCTCGAGTCTTCGACTAAATGCGCTAGCTACTGTGCTGGTACATGTATCTCCTGTGGTAGTATGGGGCTAGGCCAGATTCTGATTTAGTGGTCCAATGATCACTGGAGCGCCTGTGACAGCCCCAGCACACAGAGCACACAGAGCACTTTTGCCCTGACGCCTACACCCAAGTAAGCCAACTCTTCGGCAAGTCATCTGTTATCTGATATGTTTCTCTGAGATCCGATCCTCTTTTGATACAACGTTTCATGATCTTCGCGACTTCGCCTCCGCGAGATCTCTTCTGAATTAATACAGCAAGACACAGACAGGCATAGGATGGTTCTTACGCCTCTAACAGTCGTTTATTGGCCAGTCACTTCCAGCACGTTCAATTCATATCCTACTATCGCATTTGCTGCCCAATACTCTCAACTCTCTGTGCCGTTCACCACTAGTCGCATCCACCGTTCGGCTGCAACTTTTCCTACCTACCCACTGGCTAGGTCAGGATGCTTGCTCAGCACTAGACCCCATAATTCCATACCATCGGGCGAGCTCCCGCTGCGTGCGGTTCTGACTTATTATCTGATCTAGCATAATATGGATTGTGGTGCGACTCCATCCAGCTCGGACACAGTCAAGACCCCGATAGTCTTCCGGCAGTCTCACGAGACTTCGTCGGGAGACCCTTGGTAGCACGCGCCTCTCGGTGCATGAGTCGCGACAATTACCATAATCGAGTTTATCTACAGTGCAAGCACTGCTAGTATGGCACAACAGGAGCAATCTGCTTGGGCCAGGTGGCAGATCGAGATGCTCTATTTTTAAATTCATTCACCTGAGTTCCTCGCCTAAGTTAAGGTTAGTCGTCGCGCCACGTATCGTGGATTGTTGCCATGTTCAGGGATTTGGCAGATGCTGCTGCGTGCCGTCAGTCATTAAAGCACATGAGAGGCGGTGAGTAATAAATCACCTGCAGAAACAATTATGAATTGCAGCTTGCTTTAATCATGTTGGGGTCTATAGGTAGTTACACCCGCACATTTTCTTGTTTTTTTGTCCTTTTTTTCTTATCTCGCCTACGAGTTGGTTCTCTTCTACATACTACTCGGGTACTTGTATTTTCACCGCCCAATTAGATGTCCTCTTCCCTCTGCCCTTGAGCTGTACATGTGGATGTACCCGGGCAGGTATTCACCAGAAACACCCTTAGTCTGGTTTAGGCGGCACTAACGCCCTTCCTGCACAAAAGTGGTTTGCTTCAAAGCTCGCTAAAGGCAGCGTCATTGGTAAGAGCTAAGAAGAAAGAGAGTTTGGGCTAGGATATTTCTTGATGAGGGGTTGCTCTGGAATGCATCGAAAAGGGAAGAAGAAAAGAGCTCCCCCAAGTTTAATCAGATCATACCCACATGGCCGTAGTGGGACTGGAAGTGGAGCAGGCGTAGAAGGTCTGAAGAAGGACTAGAAAAATCATCATTGAATTCTAACTCCATTTCCTTTTCCCCCCATTCCGCCCTGCGAGCTGCCATGACGACACCGACGCAAGCAGCCGATTCGCCGGTTCACTTCGGCGCAACTATATTTAGATTCATCACCTAGTGTCACCAACCACGAGTAACTGGCAACACCAGCTACGCTATCCCTTATTTGCCCTTAATCTTCTACTCGCTCCCTTACTATTCCCGCCTTGGATTGAGACCATTTTCGGGATTAAATCTTACAAACCTCATCCAGTGGACTCACCCAGCATTGTCTGCCTAGAGTTAGGTAGCTTATCGCTATTATCATCGCTTCATGCGTTAGGTACTTTTCCAACCACCTTAACGCCTCGACGTGATTCGGTTTTCGATTGGCCAGGGAAGGCAACGTTCCGGCTTCTATGGAATCGTCGCGATCAACCTGAATTCCGCAAACTCTCTTTCATCTCGATCATGATCTCGGAGGCGATTTACGCCCAACTCTACACACTTGGGGTAGAAGTATCATTGGATTTGAAATCAACATTGAACAAGCTGACGATGGTGATATTATAATGACTTAAGCTCCTAAGCTTAAATAAGGTATGTTATGCATATATCATAGTGACTACCTCACTTAATACCGAAATGGGCTTAGACCCCGGTAAGGATATGGTAGTATGAGAACCAAGTGGGAACGTCGAGGCAAAAGAGCCCATAGGAAGGGCTGACAATTGGATCAGTAAGCCAAACAGGTCGGGAGTCGGCACCAGGAAATCAGACCTCCTCTTTATGCACAGACCTGAACACCTAGGGCTACTACATAGTATTGACACATTAGTGGCCTGCATTTTCATTTAGCCAAGCTCGCCAGCCTCCCCAGCAACGAGGTACCTCTACCCATACGGACGTATTTCGTCAACAGCCTGTCACGATATCTACCTCCTAGCGGGTCCTTCTAGCTGACGGAATTTGTAGGAGAGTCTCGCATGGGCGGAGGTTCCCTTCGCAGCCTCGGCCCCTAGTTTTTGCTTTCAACCTCTTAGGCGTCTCACCATCATTGCCATTTGCAAGGTCTTGCTTCAATTGCCATTCCCCACTCGTTGTTTGATCCAGGGGAACGGGACAGAGAAATGAGGTGCCTGGCACGCCCTTAGTTCCACACACGCCCGAACAAATGCCATGACGCAGCCAGTATGCTGTGCGAGGCGATGGAAAATCCCAGCAGACTCTGTCTATCTCACATTCGATAGCTAGCTCCCCTAAACTTCCTAAGGAATCAAGGAAAATATGAGCTAGACTGGTTACCCAGCATGTCACGGTACCCGGAGGCCGATCTGGCCACGGCTAGACGCATCTGAACATAGCCTTTTCGATCATAGCTGGCCATCCTTAAATTTCCTACGATTATCGCTTTCATGCAGGACGGCTGAGCTGGTTGTGCGACTACGACACGCTGCCTTACAAGGCACAGGTCAGGAGGCGTCAACCTAATCCTACCCATCTGTGGCTCATTCACTCATCGAGAGTCTACTCGGCGCTTCTCCCTCGGGGTTACATACCTGTGATGGTTACTGGCTCGCCATAAACTTCCCCCATGTGGGACGGTTATCCTTTCGCAAGAGTCCTACGGGTGTCGACGCCGCGTTATAGCCGCAAAGATCTCATCTCGAGAACTGTACGTGGGTAGCATATACGCGTTCTGTCAACATCCCGCGCTGCATAACGTTCTCGGCGGTTATCCAACGCGCCGTGCCCATGCAGCGTAGTGAGATCAGATGTTCTCCTCGTGAGACACAAGTGTTACGGCGGTACATTTTGTACCACTTCTCACCGCTTCATACAAAGTCCGAGCATGGAGGCTTACCATCTAGTTCGACGAACCTTTTCCCCCATGTCAGAGACTCGGGAAACGAAGATATAACCAAGTCAGGAGGTCTACTTCCCGGGCCAGTATAATCAGGTACCAAGTTTTCTACCGTGAGACCCCGAGGCCTCCATATGGCTCCGAATAGGAGTAACACTCTAATAGCCTATTATATCCCCCTTTTGGTAATGAATATGAGAACTGATAAGTAGTATCAAATGCTCCCTTACCGCTCCTTCTAAAGGCCAATACAGACGACCTGTATGGAAATAGGGCTTAGGTGCTTAGGGCAATACGTTGTATACCTTGAGCATGGTTACTTAACTGATGTACTACATCAACATTCAAGGTATTCACATGCTAAAAGCCCTACCCACGCGCGGCCAATATGTGTAACGACCAATGAAGTCCAAACCCCGAACCCTATCTCCGGAATTCAGATCCATAGTAATAAGAGATTCGCTAGTTATGTACAAGATCAGTTCTATGCTGAGACTGACTTTGGTCTTAATGTCTTTACCTTATCCGTCCAGTCTCCTGCTTACCGTGGGGTTGAAGAGACGCTTATGTCAATCTCAATAGTATAGCACAATATGACGATCCTAGTAGTAGGTTGGCTCATGTGTTTCCTAATACCATAGTTTCTGTATCGCGTCAAAGTTTAGAGAGAAGTGCTTTGGGCTACTTGGCTTGTTATGGATACTACGCGGAGACTGTCAGACTTGATACTGACTTCGATGCAGGCCTAAGCTATGAGCTGCTATGAGCTACCATAAACATCTAGAAGGGTCATGGCTCCAAGATGTTCCTTGTCTACTAATTCATCCTACGTTGTAATCCGAGTTTCTCATCGCCAGCATATCTGACACCGTAGCAGACACACTGTGACAGGCACAGACAACGCGATCCAAATGCATCGTCACCTAGTCCGGGAAATCAGACAACTTACCCTATTACGATCGTAGCTGGCTGGAGTTTCTGGGTCTTCACTTGACTCCGTCGGTAGTTTTCCTTCCACCGATTCAGTCCGGAGGTTCAACTTTGCTAAGCCATCGTCACCTTGTAGACAAGGGTCGAATTGGTCATAATCATTCCATATCAGTCGGTTAGGTATCTAGACCGCATACCGCTTCCCACGAGGGAACTTCGGTATATTTAGAATATTACAGCGTCAGCACCCAGTGGGATACCGTCTTCGGTTGAGCTTCGCAGCATACCCTGTCGGCCCGGTAGATAGCGCTCCCACGCACCCATAGGCTATAAGACGTTTATTCTAGAAAAAATCCCACGGAGGAAGCTCCCTTCCATCAGCGGGCACGTCATGCGGGCGTGGGTATAGAGCTCCTAGGTAATATTGATTGCTCAGCCTTATTTTATGCGGGATTACGGGATCCAGCCTTTTAAGTAAGAGGGGACTCTCACACACAAAGTCCCTGCCTTCCCGCTCCGGCGGCAGATCGCCGGTTGGGGACCCTCGCATCCCCGGACCCAACGCTACGAAGGTACAAGACAGCCGCCAGGCTCGGCCAGCAGAGCCGATGTTTATCGGCGAAAGGGGCGTGGTAGCATGACGAATGCTTACTAGGGATCGCGCGCGAAAGACTAAGCCTTCCCGTCTGACGTATCCCTATGATCGAGCCCACGGTTCCCTATTGGAGGAGGTACCAAGGGATACGGGACGCTAATTCTGCCTGTATTGGTAAAAGCCACACCGACGAAGACCCGAAAGGGTCTAACAGCAAATGGTGATGATTGGCGTGGGATACGCCCGAGCCAGTTATGTCAGGGTCGAAGAACCGAACCATGTGCGTCTGCAGGAGTGTGATGGTACCAGCGTTCGATATCCGCTTACGTGTTGATGCGAGAGAAAGAGAGAGAGAGAGCGAGGCACGTCACAGGGCGCCCTTTCGGGCGCTAGATGTTCCAGTACCAGGGATCGTCACGGCCCCCGTCAGCAGGAAGGATCTGACAGCCCGTCTGCACGGTCCCCAACGACCCCCGCTGGCTTCCCCAATAACGGGCATAATATAATAGGAACAACACCGCTGATCACTCACCCTAATCCAACGTTACTTGACTTCGCCTCCAAAAACACGATTTTCGTGAGATTGAGACGCCCACGATGGTCTATGCGCGAAACGCTGTCTTAGGGGCATTGAGGCGGTTCACGGCTTACTTAGGATGTCGCGATGGTTCCTTCATTACTCTCTACGCGCATGAATCCGTATTGGCGTGAATAAGTACCTAGGTATGTTTGCGTTCTTCAGGGTAGAATAGGTGCGTATCGCCAACAGGATTGCCAGTATGATTTAGGTGAGAACTTCGTGGTGTCGCCGCATTTATTTTAGAATGGGCGCGAACGCCCAATACTTTAGGTACCTACTCTTTCTGCTGACAAGCAGCGGTGTATGTCTCGGTATACATAAACTAGTGATTGATACACTACTTCTCATCGCATAGACCGTGAACACTACGTAGGAGATCACGTAAAATCACAAATTCCCAATGTCAAGCTGTTGAATCCACACTGAGGTTGGGATATGAACACTACCTAATATATCACACAAGATATACTACTTCGATATTACTTCTAGTCTTATATATAATGTCTGTAGGCACCTAGGTACCTAGGTACCTTGTGATGTGAAAATGCTGCAATCTTCCCTTTCCTCCTTTGAGCTTGATATCCGCGCAAGAGTGAAACACGTAGGTCGGCCACAGGATTTAACGACAGTTTTCCACTCTCTAAGGGCAATAGCCACTAGGTCTTCGTGTAGCAAGCTACGGCAGCCCGGACAATCTATCAACTTTATGCCTCTAGAGCAACCTTTTCAACCCGGGGGATGTGCCTCTAAATTCGAGCGACTTACAGTTGAACTTGGGATACCTTCAGTCTGATATCAAAACTCTATTCATACCAGATACAACGCTGCCTCTTAATGAATAAAGAGTCCTCCATATCTACTGTTGTTCATCAACGGACTCTCTAACGTGTCAAAAGGACCCTTAAACGTCGATTATAATCGCTCGATTCTAAACGATTCAATATATTAAAATTGAGGTATATACTACTAATCAATATGAACACGCTCGGAAAGCGGCGCCAGTAGAAAACAATTAACAATTCAATAGATTTGGCTATTGCTCCTCTACTCTACGTTGTACCTGTGCCAGCGATTCTCGAGATGAGTATGAAAATTTGCAAACGCCAAATTATCTGGTACATCTAATGCTTCGTGACAGTTATAACAGATAATTCTGGGGAGGAAGCAGAAGCGGATGTAGGAAAGGGTATGGTTGATCAGATGGAATCTCGCATAGTTGGCCTGTGATAGTATTGACTGCACTGTAATGCATGACTCCCTCGAATCGATCATCGGCATAACGTTCCAGCTGCATGAGGCAACGAAGTTCAAGTAAGAGCTACTCCGGAAGATCCTGTGAGTAGGCGTAAGTACGAATATTAGATATGTTAGATTATTAGATTGTGTCAATAATGGAACTCAATAGCACCGCAATTTAGTGCACTAAGTTAAACCGTGTATTACAATAGCGGCTGGGATGGAGGAAGGKGGAAGAATTGGGTTTTAGAAGAGACAGAATGGATGATCTTACCATGGTCGGGTAAGGAAATCCAGGGATTGGGGCGGGGGCATCTTCGCAATAACCCAGTATCGTATACATCTCCCCATATGTCCCATCAGAGGTAGATATCCCCCCATTTGTTTCATCAAATTTATCTAAATATATGATCATTTGGGCTGAGGTTGATGCATTACTAGGAGACGGACTCCTATTTGGAGATGAGATACCCGAGGCATCGGTATGGGGTTGTAAAGGTTCCCCTGCAATGCCAAAACTTTCGGGGAGGAAATTATCGTCATATTTCTTCTCCACCGTTGGTCGTGGGATATCAGCAATCTGCTCATTGTGAGATATACCACCCGGGTTTTGAATCTGCTTTGACCGGACCCTCGACTCGTAGAATTCCTAGTCAGCCTGTCGAGGCCTGCCCCATAGAACACTTTCAATACCCATGTGAACGTTACTCCCCAAGTCATCTGAAATTTGTCGTATCGATTTCCGAGCTGGTGGAGAAATATGATATTTCTTCATGTGATTCTTTAGAGCCTGTGCTGACGCGAAGGGGGGACTTTGGCAACCAGGGAAGCTGCACCGGATCCTTGGTAAGTGAGTCATCTCGTGATCTAATCGAAGTACTTCAGATTTGAAGCCCAGTGTGGCCCGCGGGCAAGAAGTAAGTCGACAGGTATATGCGGATGCCCGGAATTGGCTTTTGAAATTTTCGAGCTCTTCAGCTGAAACGCCAGGGTAATCGTTCTGTGTAAGGAGAAATTTGACAGACTCTTCATAAGATGCTAGCATAACTAATATTCCATCTTGCGATAGCAGGCTCATTGAGGGAGTATGAATTATCAGCATGCTCTGGGTTGCTGTTAGCAAGTTGATTTCAAACGTACCTAAAGAAGAGGATTTACCATTGGTTTGAAGACCCAATTCGAGTCCCTTGAGTGATCTAGCACATAAAGCACGCTCTACTTCTTTGCGAAGTAAAGGATTTTGTAGAGATATCAGTCGTCTATCCCGGACGCCTTGATCGACACTATCTTGTATATCTGTTGAATGGTCCCGGAGGTCGCAAAGCTTTTCTGCTAGTTTACCCGCGAGATTGAATATAACGGGCGTATCGCGAGAAGGAGTGGACGTTGCGTGGGACAATAAATATTCAATCCAATACTCAGTAGAGTAGACATGAAATCCGTGTAAACCTCTGGCCACTCGCAGGTACTTTGTGTCGTTCTGGCATGTGTTGGTGAAGATATCCAACCCGGATAGGAGACACGTAATCGTGGCTATACTATGTTCCGCAACGGCTTCTCTTTCGTCAATAGCAAGGCCGCTTGAAGATGACTGAAGGAATCTAGATTTTCATTAGCGACTACCTCAGGGTTCCCTCATCAATTCCGATATGGATGCTTMCTCTTTCACTGAGACGTGGATAAAAGCCAATGTATTATCCCGCCGTTCTTCTATCAGAGGCCCACATATATCTAAGATGTATGTAGGGGCGAGGTGAGCTATATCTGAGTCCCCAGCACTGAAAGATATTGCGGATAAGAACTCAATCTTTTTAAGGGGTCGTCTTGCAAACGCAACCCAACAGAAAATGGATTTGACGCGGTTTACTGACTGGGGATCTAGACGTACTAGGATTTGAGTTAGGATCTTTCGGTAGCTACGAACAAATTAGTATCATGCTATCGAACAATAGGAGATATCGGCTATACAAGTCGGACAGCTTTTCAGGAAGCTCGTTCACGGATGCTTTGACTTCACAGCTCCTGTAAAATATTTTGTTATCGAGGAAGTCAAGGACCAAGCGTGCGTAGAGGAACATTCCTAAGAAATAATTAATTTTCGTGATCGAGATGCATGAACCTGGCCTTACTTACCGTCCGACTTTTTCGTAATCTCATCCCTGATATCCTCGACTTCGCTCGAGCTTAAGTGAAGCTGGTTGAATTTTTCTTGAAGGGACATCAGTCTCTGCGAAGTATAGTGCTTTATAGCCAGCCCTATATTCTCTTTCTCCTCCGTGAGAGACAGCACCTGCATTCTTCGAAGACGGGAAGATATAGTAGATGATACCCGGCTAGAAATGAGAACTTTGCAAGTTACGCGAGATGACAGCGGGGACCTTGAAGTGATCTGGTTTATCAAGGTAGCCACGTTGGCTTGTTTCTGTGTATCGCACTCGTTTAAGCCGTCAATGACAACCCATACGTACTCATTCTGACGAGGCTCTCGAGATATGCTTGTGAGGAGAGTATGTAAAAGCTTCTCAAGCGCATGTATCGCAGGGGCCTTCTTTCCTAAGACACACTCTTCATAAACGTGGGCAACTAGATCGGAATCTTTTCGGAGTATCTGAAGGAGCATAGACCGCAGGATCTGTTCATACGTAGTCGAAGACGCATACGAATGCATGCAAAAATGGCTGATGACAAACGTCTTCGCTGCTCTCATAAAGTTGACAAGCTGTGTGGATAACACGCTTTTTCCGGAACCAGGGCCACCTTGTAGCCAGAGTATAGGTGTCTCTGGCTTGTTCTTGAGAAACGAGACGATCTTCTTTTTTTTCAAAGCCCAATCACATGTCCCCTGGTACTTAGATCCTTCTACTGATATAGAATCGAAGATGGCCAGCTGATCTGATTCGTCTGCTTTCAGCCACGACATAATGGACTGATATTGGTTAGCAGCTTGCTCTTCTTCAAAGCGGCTTGTTTTCTCTTGACTCTCTTCTTTCCACGCAGAGATATCTCGCTGTAGCTGGTGCATCTCTGAGATATGACAAACTTGCGCCTCTTTATCTACGAGTGTTCCGTGACGTTCCAAATCCTCGAAGATATTGTTAAAGCGCCTCTGAAAACGGCCCCATGATGGGAGGAACAACAGCTTCCAACCTATAGAGAGGTTAGATATACCATGAGGGATGGAATAAGCTTAGCACTCACCGCTCCGGCGGACAAATGTATAAGCATGTCTGTGGAACTGAAGGATGTCGGCGTAGAACACGGCTAGAGTTTGTTGAAAGTCTGCATTGTGGCTAAAGACGTCGCCGAGAACCTCGAATCTTTTCAACGTCTCTGCAATCCTCGAGTAGCCCTTGATGATTTGCTCAAATGCTTCTACGTAATCCGAGGCAACTTGTAGGATCAGAGTGATTGGAGACCATATCCAAGCTAGATACGGAGTGCCGTTGCAAAGAACATCTACAGCCTTAGAATAGTGTTCAAGCCCTTTAAAGAGAGGCTCAAGGCGCCGCATATTGCGCAGAGATTGCCGCGCAGCAAGCTGGTTTTCGATATCAAGGGCTGCTTTCCTGACATGGTGAAGTGTCGTTTTCGGAAAATCACGAGAGTCAGCAGGAGTAACAGTACGCTCAAGCTCGTCAAAGGCCGTTCTCATGGTCTGCCTGGCTAAAGTCGAAACAGCAGGCTTTAGAGGCATTTTGAACAGCAGCAAGTTATTTTAGATGAAGATTAACTAATGATTGCGCTCGCATCACTAGGCTGTGGAATATATAGGATCCATCTAGGCGCCCAAGGTACTACAGTCTGCCTGTGGTTATGCCCAGCGTGTAATGAGTACGGCACCGCCACCGCCACCGCAGCCTGACCCAAGTTTAGGAGGTACTTCCCATGATATATGTTTTTGTGTTCCCCTTCGAACTACCAAATTTGTCAAGCTTCTAGACATTTGCCGCTTGAAAGTAGTTCTGTAAGCTGCCGTTACGTGTTTTTGAAAATGCTCGTTGCTATCCTTACCGTCTAAATGGATCGCGATCACGAATCCTCCCACCCTTCAAAGCGAGCCCGGCTCGACTTGCCTTCAGCTTTTCGGGTAGCGTCAACGCCTGAGCAATTTACGTCTCAATCTACACAGCAATCTCCTACCAGGAGGGAAATAAAGCACGATTCTATGCCATTCCCACTACACGACAACTCCCATAAGCAAGCATTCCAACATCACCTCCCTAGTATCCGCGATCCTATCACGCACCTTGGTCCATTTCTGGGCAATGGTCAATGGGAGCGTACCAGTACCCAAACGAACGAGCTACCACGAATATGCGGACCTGTCTCCAGCCGGAGCCTAGTCGCCGATCCTTGGGAAGAACCCGTATCACTCAATTATTCCAAACCGATGCACATATGGCCGGTCGACAAGCCAACGCCGCCATTATCACAAGCGTACGATTTTCCTCAGTATAGCCGAGTTGCATGCTCTAATTACACATCCAAATCATATCCTCGGCCATCCGAGGTGGCTTTGCCAGGGCCAAGTTCCCATCACCTAGAAGCGTTCTCACATGCACGCCCGGCAACAACGTCACAGCAGGACGTTCAAATCAATGAAGCAGGGCTTATTCATGATGCCAATCTCCAACTACCCAGCCCGGCCATAATACAGAGCGAAAGGGTTTGTTTTGGAATGGTTGGTCGATATGCCTTATGAGGTATTCCTCTAAACTAACATTCAAAGATACCACACATATCTGGTACATGTGAGCAGTTCGGCGTATGCCAGCTTCCGCCAGAGTTCCCAGTTCAACTTAACTGTTCGGATCGCTTTAGTATGAAAGATAACGGGGAGATGAATGGCCGTATCCAGTCAATGCATGGTCAGATGATCCAGGGGTTACTCGATGAGCAAACTCTCAACCTTCACGTAAACTGCATCCTGAATATGCAGCCAACAAAAAAGAAGTCATTCCGGAATTCTATGATGTTACCGTGTACATTGGAGATCACCGTGTACGGACCACTGGAGCTCTGCGAAGAAATCGGCAGTTGGTTCCAAGAATATGAGATCTACCTTCAAGATCCACGGATATGCCATTTTGATGTTAGGTACTGTAACCCTCAGAGACTCTCATCGGACAACCTTGACGCGTGCCCTTTCGTTTCCGAGGTAATACGTTTGACATCGTCATTGATCCTATCTCGACCCGCCGCCGAGCAGAGCGATATGCTAGACGTTCTTAGTAGTAGTGCAAATCTAGAAGAGAGTCCACAACCGGAAGCAATAAGGGCAACCTTGAAGAGGTATTTTTTTTTTTAAAAAAACTTACCTGTCGTACTCTTGTTGTACTAATGACTCATTACAGACATCAGAAGCAGGCTCTTACCTTCATGCTTAATCGAGAGAAAGGCTTCATGTTTGCCAAGGAATGTAAAGATATCTGGGAGACCGTCGACAACGACTATGGGCGAGTGTAAGTATTTCTTAGTGACATTTGCCGTCAATATAGCAACCCTATTCCGTTATAGAGCCAACTAACGCTTTCTAGATTTGTTAATACGATTTCAAATGCTCACCAGATTGACGAGCCTCCACAGTTCCGTGGCGGCATAATTGCAGACCCCATGGGCCTTGGGAAAACCTTGGTCATGATCGCCTTATCGGCTACCGACCTTGATCCATGCTACGAACCCAGAGTTTTCAATACTAAGGAGGAAACAGACAGGTTCAGTACGCCGGCTACGCTTGTCATCATCCCCCCGCCATGTATGTCTCATCTTGCGTATACATCACGGCTATAATAACTGATTGGCATCAGTAATCGGTACCTGGGAGGAACAGCTGACAGAGTATGTCATTACACACCAAGCCACACCTCTACCTACGTTAACAATGCCATAGACATGTCTTCAGAGATCACCTGAAATTCTTTCGTCATCATGGGAAAACTAGAATAACAAATACAGCAGAACTTAAGAACATGAACATAGTATTGACGACTTATCATACAGTTTCAGCGGAGTGGAAGGCAAATGAAAGTGTGTGTGACTCTGTTTTATTCGCAGTTCACTGGCATAGAATAATATTGGACGAAGGTGAGCCCCTTCGTCTTTATTTTAGTACGTTCTATCTCAAAGTTTTATCTAGCGCATTTCATCAGAAATGGGAACTCAAGGATGTCCCATGCCGTGTGTGCACTTGAGTCTGACTCCCGTTGGGCTGTTACGGGTACTCCAATTCAAAATCGACTTTCTGATCTAGCGACACTGCTTAAATTCATTCGAGTCCATCCATACGACGATCCAAGACGGTTCGAAGCAGATATATCAAACCTTTGGAAGTCAGGAGAACAGGAGGAAGCTGTTCGAAGGCTCAAGCGTCTTTCGGCGTTTCTCTTACTCCGTAGACCTAAAGGAACCATTAATCTTCCTCCTCGACGGGATCTATTATTGCCTATTGACTTCAACTGTGAAGAAAGGGAGATTTATAATAGTATGCGGGACCAAGTCATCACCAAAATCGACGAAGCTCTACATGATGTCTCCAGAGCATCCAGGGTTGGTTTATATCACAACGCCCTCCAACAAATTGAGGCATTGCGATTGTTCAGCAACTTAGGGTTACAATACCACTCACGACACGAAAAGACCGGTAATTTGCTTTCAAGACCTGAGCAATGGATTCAAGTAGCTCAACGCACCTTCGACTCCCAAAGGGAAATAACGCCAATTGTCTGCATACAATGTTCTTCAGCGGTCGAACTAACGGAAGCATGGCTAGATGAGCCAAACATACCCCGACAAGGAGCCCAATTTTTCGAATGTTTGAAGTTTGTATGTAGCGACTGCACGGATAAACTTCACCGCCGTGGCCTCTCAGTGACTTGTGGTC
The DNA here is from genome assembly GCA_000931505.1 of Hypoxylon sp. E7406B. NCBI lineage: Eukaryota > Fungi > Ascomycota > Sordariomycetes > Xylariales > Hypoxylaceae > Hypoxylon > Hypoxylon sp. E7406B. Next base: position 230,565 of record JYCQ01000042.1, on the reverse strand, counting down.
ATATTCCCTCGTGTGCTGCAGTCCCTGTTTCCACAAGCAGCAGTGCCCTAGAGGAGACCCCAGATCTCGTACCGGCTCAAATGGGCACGCCTTTGACCAACCTTCCGTCGAAGGTTAAAGCTCTGGTAATGGATCTTAGGGCAGTCCCCACTGGAGTCAAATGGTATTTAATTCTGTCAAAGGGACGTCTATGAAGAATGGGCTGACCAACAATAGTATCGTGTTTTCTACATGGAGACTTACACTCGACATTGTTCAAGCCGGTTTAACTGATGCAGGAATACGTAGCATCCGCATCGATGGCAAGGTACCTCAAAAAGACCGACAATCGGTCATAGAAAATTTCAGAACAGATCCGAACATCAGCGTAATGCTACTCACATTATAATGTGGCGCAGTTGGGTAAGAAACCGTTATATCATTATAAACTTACTCCTCGATTAGTTACGGGATGCCCGCTTATCCATAACAGCCTCACTCTCACGGTAGCACCGCGTGCGTATTTAATGGAACCACATTGGTAATAAACCTCGCCCCACACCTTACCTACACGTAGCGCTTGCTAATAATCTAGGAATCCAACTCTCGAAGAGCAAGCTCTAGCACGAGTCCACCGACTCGGACAGACGAACGAAATAACGACCGTGCGTCTCTATATACGCGACTCGTTTGAAGCGGTAAGTTTATTCGTATGATGCCCTTACTTTCATTAACACTATGACAGCACGCCATGCAAGTACAAGAGTCAAAGAAGCAGCTCGCTGGTATATTGTTATCACCACACGAGGGCAAGAACACAGACAATAGTCTTGTAGGGCTGGAGGTAAGGCTCCAATATCTTATCTGATACTCTCGACTGACACTTTCGTAGAAACTACGCACATTGCTTTGATGTCGGGCCTGGTACTAGTGAGGACAGGTAAACGGACTGGTAATTATAGTTCTGGACTAAGAAATATCTATTTAGGATAGCTAGAAGTTTATCATACCCGTCGGATACATGTATGAGGTAACTAGTCTTTTGTTAATGTACATCTTGTCAGTACACTTGGAGATTCACATGTAGCTTCAGATCGTCTCAAAGTCCGAGTACGGCTAAGCACATCTGAAGCTCATTCAGGGGTCCGGGTTCAGATACGTCAGGGTTAGGGTTAAGGTTGCGTACTATTCCGTGTCGTTCGAACGCATTGAATATGAGCAATCGAGCTACGGGCGCAACCGTGTAATAAGTTGGAATACTTTGGGCTATCGTCTAGTATTATCACATTGCTTTTCCTACATGTATGTCGACAAGTTCTATCTTCCCTTAAGTAAATCTCAAATTCATATCCATATGCAAACATCCCCTACCTCTTGCTCATAACAAGATATTCAGTGCTACCTAAGACGCACCTAGGCAATTTGGAGCACGACGGTAAGCCAGTGGACTTCTCGCCCTTAGTAACTCATGCCAGTCAGTTTTATCTAATACCTTGTCATAACACTCCCTAGTAGCTGCATGCTCAACACACGTCACCGAAGCCTCGAACGCCATGAGTTGAAAGAGTATATGTATGTTTATATCGACCGTGATGCATGTATGTGACATATCAGGTGTTCAGGTAATTCCCAACTCCTCGTGGAGCAGTCCAGCCCTGTTACTTCTGTACACTTCTGCACTTTTGCACTTTACTTTGTTGTCCCTTTCTTTTCTCTTCTGGAAAAAAAAAAACAAAACAAAACAAAATCCCTGCTAAGCCTCCGTCCGCCCCTTCCCCGGGGCCGCTAATAATGCGAAGAAAAGAGTTTCTCTTGAGGTATCATGTAACAAGTATAACCTGTCCCAATGCCAATGATTTGTCGTAGCCCAAAAAAACAGTAGTGCGGCAAAAGCCAAACAAAAAAAGTTATGTTCCCCTTTCCTGACCATAAACTCCCCGTTCCATGTTTATAGTGACAAAATCAAAGTTTTCGCTACTCGTGGACTACATATAGACGGGGGTAGCACACGGTACTTCGTGTTCCTGGTTATGGATCTAGTTGCCGTTCCGTCTAGGGGGCATGGCGCTCTCACTACGGCTCCTGTCCCTACCAGCGCCTTGTCGGACAGCGTCACTATAGCTAGGAATCGGCGGATTGTGTGATCTCAATGCTGCGGCGGATGCCCCACGGTTCCGTGTCGTCCTGATCAATGGGACTTGATCGCTCTCAGAACCACTGCCGGAACTTTCCTCGTCTGAGTGCTCTGGGCTTGTGTATTCGGGCGGGGGGTGTGAGGCTTCGTGGACCCCTAATCCAACAATATCGACAATATGATCGCCCGAGGGACCGGCAGGATTACCGCTGTGGCTTGCTTCGCCCACCTCATCTGAAGGAACCAGCTGCGCAAGGGATATATCAGTAGGACTCCTTTGCGGTCCTGGACTCGTGGGCGGAAGTACTCTAAAGTTACCACTCCTCGTTCGCCCATGTCCTGGGTCTAAAACTGGGCCATTGTAAGTGTACCTCTGGACCGGGTGGGTGTGGCTGTGACCCCTAGAAGGTGATCCAGAATACTCGTCCTTCCTACGCCCCGTCTCAAGTAAGATACTCCCTTGTTCACTTCCATAAGGAGGCGGCGGTGCCAGACTGCCGGTTATCGGAGCCAATCCCCATTTTTTCACGTTCGCTTCGATGAATACAAAGCCAGCTTGGCCAAAGTTGACGTGTACGGTGCACGGCCCATTTGCACCAACAGATGGGAAGAAGTTCTGTGATTTGAGGCCATGACATACATCGTCCAGGCGCTTGCCGTTTCGAGTGAAGAAAATGGTCCCGGTTCTAGGACGGTAGCCAACTCCAATAACGTCGCCCTGGACATATTGAGGTCCGTAAGGTGTAGGGTTGAATGGTTGGTTATACCGTCGAGCACCCGTAGATGTGTACGCAATGGAATATTTATGGTATCCTGAAGCAACAGTTAGTCTCACAGGAAGCAGAGTTAGCTCGAATGAACCCGCATACCTGGAAGCCTGAATAACGGGTAGGGTTTTGTGCTCATGCCGATGCTCAGCAACGTGGTTTCAGGCTTATCGTAGATTTTGGCCTCCCAGTAGTAAACTTCGTTTTGTTTCGGTACGGGTAGATTGCTCATGACGGTGCATTCGGAGTCAAAGAATTCGATTTCTGTTCTCCCCTCCACAAAGCAGTTTGCGATTTCCAGCTCGGGCTCGAACTCCCACGCTGAAACTCCCTTCTCTTGTATAGCTAAATATTGGGACAAAGAAATATCTGTTTGGAGTGACTCGGGCGGGTTGGCTTGGATGAAAGCTACGAGTTTGTTAATACGATTGCATGGCAAGACCATCAGTGACGGGCGACAAGTCTGATTACCTTTTGCTCTTAGATATTCCGTCCTTTGCATATCATCCATCGTCTCCAAGGCCTCCGCCTCCTCTCTCGCAAATGCTTGCTCGTCGTCATATTCGCCCGGCCGACCGATCCGGTCCAGAAAAATACGACCGGAAGTTGTGTATCGAAAGAAATAGACGACAAGGAAAATCAGAGCTATGAGGATAGCGGAACCGAAGGATGATAAAATCCCGATCAGGATGCCATCGAGGCTCGCCATGTTGGGCGTCGTTTCCGGTCGGTGCGGCGGTACGAGGGGATATATATTTAAATGGCCGGGGGACGTTTCCCTCACCGTGGAATCTCAAGCATTCGGAGTGGAGGTTGGTCGAGGACGAGGTACCTCGATGCGGTGATTAAAGTAAAAGAAACAGAAAAAGGGAACGAAAGTCTCGGAGTCGCAAGCGGAAGTTCTAACAGAGGAGGGTTCTCGATCGCTGTGGAAAGGGGCGGCTATGGAAGGTTGTGGTCGATTGAGGAGGGATATTGGTCCTTGAGTCTTGGAGGGATGTCGGGTGTCAGTGTCGTGTGTCGTACTACTGATACACCACTCCCGGTGCACCGCGCACGTACAGGTCGCAAGATAAGGTACCCGGTCTAGTTCGATAAAAAGCACTGGGTCGCTATGGCATGTGCTATGCAATCCGACAATATCGATTCGACTGATTGATTGAATGGGAGAATGGAACAAATGGAAGGGAAGAAATGAAAAATGCCTGCCTTGCAGGTGCCGCGTATCACAAAGTTGGAGATGGAAATGGGGGAAGGAGAATGGTCGAGAAGATAGGACTTGGAAGGAATGAGTGAGTGAGTGAGAGAGTTCAGCTCTACCTTGGTAGGTACCTAGGTAGTCGATACACGCATCTTGGTCACTACCTGGTAGGCATGTCAGGTAACCGCATTGCAACTGGGTAACCTTAACTGTTTTCACCGCCCTATAATGGGGGCGCAGTGGGGGAGCTGTAGCCTGTTGCTTGTGACGCTGCATTACGTACCTTTCCTAAAAGGGGGTAGGCGTCACGGGATAGGTGTGTAAGATGTAGGGTATAATTAGTACGTACCGGTCTGGATTGGTACGACGCACATGGAACAATTGAAGGTGGCTTGATAAGAATTATGTCACTACCTGTTAGTCGACTTGACGCAATTCTGCCCTGCGCTGCTAACAGCGGAAGGTGGCGGGAAACTTCATGCTGTTTCCATCGATCCAACAATGGCCTTCTCCCGCCTTAACCCTTCCCAATCCAGCTAATGACGCCGCTGACACTAGGCACTACCTAACTCGGTATTACACTGTCGAAGATCCCACCTCCGGAAACCCCTTGGATCACTTTCCCTTGTATCATCGTCGCCTGGTTCTACGTCTTGCCAATAATTAACTTCAATATTACCTTCAATTATCCCTCAATACCTCCTAATGTCATAACAAGATACATTCTAACACCTGACATATTGACCGTAGAGATCTAAATTGAACTGCATTTTGATAAAGCTTTAGGTACATACTTCTAGTGTTGCTTGGAGTTACATTCCCATAAAAAGCCCCTCCAATAATGGCAATGTTCGCAGGTGCGGATCTGCCAGGGGCTTGTATCAGTAAGCGCATTCGTCTCAAAGCAGTGTTCTTTAGGCGCCTTTGCGGCGACGAGACGTTATGCGCATAGGAATCTTATTTTATATGAATCGCAAGTTACAGCCCGTAATGGGATAGACCAGCCTGGAGCACTTAGTAACCCACAAAGCAATCGAATACATCCATATGATATGATTAGATGCAGAACATGTTCATTATAGTATTTCCTCTGCTGACGTCTTTCTTCAGAGAAGCTACTTATCAATCGGTCTCTCCAGGTTTTGACCGCGCCTAATTTTTGAGATAGCAACCTTACAAACGCCTAGCAAGCCCCGGGTATAGTCTCTGTAGTTCGTAATGACCAAATAACTATCTACTCTCAAGTCCACCCAGATTCAAACGCATTGATCATCTTCTGCAATGCGGTTCAAGTTCTCCGTCATTAAAACTTGTCTATCGTACACACGGTCTTAGGAAAGCCTCCTGGCGATTAAAGCATCTAATTCAGGACAGCGATCTCGATACGTATTTCGTAGCAATACTAGACGATGAAGTGAGGCTCGACGCCGTGACTAACGGGGACTCCGGGTTCGTCTTCGACTACGGCTTCGATCTCGTCGATCTCTTCTCGAATCAAGACTTCGATCACGCCTGTCTCTTCTAGACTCAATGCTTCGCTCCCTTCTGTCTCGGTCTCGATCCCGGTCCCGTCGGGACTCGGTACTTCTCTCTCGACGGCTTCGCCTGTCCTTATCTCTATCGCGATCTTTATCACGGTCGGCCTCGCGGTCCCGATCCCTTTCGCGGTATCTATCGCGGTCTCGCTCACGATCTTCTCGATCTCTGTCCCTTGTTCCCTCCCCACGGTACCGATCACGAGAGCGACGCCTCTCACGATCCCTGCTCCTCTCTCTGTCACGACTTCGGTCGCGATCTCGACGACGGCTAGGGCTTCTACTTCGGCTGCGCCGACGTTCGCGGCGATCATCTCTGTCTCGCTCCCTATCCCTATCTCGGCGCTCATCCTTATCCCTATCCCGATCTCGCTCCCGATATTTATCACCCCGGTCTCTATCGCGATCACCGGGCCTGTAGCGGTCGATGTCATCAGCGACACGAGCTCTCTTGATCTCGGGTGAACGCTCCCCGGTACTCCACTTGTCGTCAACTCCTGGAACAGGTAACCCTTTTTCACGAGCCTCGCGTTGAGCAGCCAAGTAAGCCTTCGCTTCCTGTTCGCGTTTCTTGATTTCACCCTGCTTCCAGGCCTCAGCGTCCGTGAGCTCGGGTTTGCTAGATGTTACAGGCCGCGAACGGGACCGGCTTCGAGAAACACGTGATCTGACTCTCTCAGTTCGAGCCCGAGGGGAGCGCGACCTATCCCGGCGATCATCCCGTCGGTCAGGGCGGACACGCGACCGGCTCCGGTCACGCTTCTCCCGATCTTCTCTTCGCCTAGAACGGCTTCGTTCTCTATGGTCAGGTTTGTACCTGTCACGCGAGCGGCTCCTCTCAGGCCTATCTCGATGAGATCGCACACGAGAGCGACTTCTATCTCGCTGGCCGGGCCGGTAGAAATCTCTGTCTCTCTCCGGTATCCGATCACGATCCCTGGAACGGCTGCGATCTCGACGATCTGTCCGATGCTTTGATCTGCTTCGCTCTCTTCTATCAGACCTAATACGAGAGCGACTGCGCTCTCGAGGACGATCGCGATCACGATATCTGCGATCATCTTCTGTGCCGCGTGATCGGTCACGATGGTGTCGGGAAGAAACCGAGCTGGGTCGACGCTCATCTTTGACTTTGGTGTCCTTAGCGTCCTTAGTATCCTTAGAATCCCTAGTTTCTTTGACCTCTCTAGGCTCAGTAGGTTCCTTGGGCTCCTTAGACTCTTTAGCCGACTTCGTAACCTTTGGTTCTTTCACTTCCTTGATATCCTTCACATCCTTGGTGTCTTTCGCCGGATCCCTAGGTTCAGGCTTCGCAAGTTCAGGGGTTTTCTTGGGATCCGAGTTCTTAATCGAATCGCGCCGTATGGGCTGAATCGCAGAAGCAGGCTTAGTCCTTCTAGGAGGCGGCACAAGGGCTTCATCGATCTCAAGTTCGGGTTGTTTGGCAGTACTCCTTTTGCTTTCTCGCAGAAGATCTTCGAGCGCTTCCTTCTCGAGTCTCTCGTGGTCTTCTTTGGTAAGCTGTTTCTTGAGTTGCTCAGACCTACCCCGGTCCCGTTCATCCCTAGGGGACCGATCTCGGCGCCGTCGTTCTCTACTATCGCGACGCCGGCTGCGGTCGCGATCACGGTCTCTATCTCTGTCTCGCTCTCGGTCACGATCGCGGTCGCGATGACGCGATCGGTCTCGAGACCTGTGTTTTGATCTGCTTCTGGACCTGCGTCGGGCATCTCGATCCTGGTCTTTCTCTCGGTCTCTCTCTCGAGCGCGCCGACGTTCCTCTCTCTCCTTTTCTCGCTCGCGCTCACGTTCGGCCTCCTTCTTCTCCCGTTCGCGTCTTCGAGCATCTCGCTCTTCCTTGCGCTTAGCTTCGGCTTTCTCTAGCTCACGCTCTCTCTCCCTTTCCCGCTTCTTTCGTTCCTCTCTCTCAATCTTGCGCTTCTCTTCCAAAATCTGCTCCTCTTTCGCTCTTAGCTCTCGGCGAATGCGCTCGCGTTCATCCAAGCTGCGAGCCGATTCGGCGGCGTATTCTGCATCGGTTTTGGAACCGCGTGTTTGCTCTTCCTTCGCTGCTTCAACACCAATTTCAGCCTCTCGCAGTTCGCGCATGCGCGTCTCAATGGCCTGGACATCGATGAGTTGGTCGAGAAGTTCTTCAGCCTTCTGATAAACCCCAGAACGGTCAAGAGCACCATCAATAAGGGTAGCGGCCTTTCGGCGATCCAAGGTCAGAAGCTGAGAGGGATTACGCTCAAGTTCTTGCTCGGCGACTTCGAGGATAGACTTCGTAACCTGGGCCTCGTAGTCCTACTCGTCCAAGACAATTAGTAAACGAAGTTATCCAGTAATATAATATCATATCATTGATAATTGATCGCGACCACTCACACTCTGCTCAAACTTCTCCCAGACCTGCTTGCGAATCGCGTCATATCCGCCCTTCTTCTTAAAGCTATGTGCTAGTCCCTCGATCGCGGATCGCGTAGCAGATGTCAGAGGTAAGTCTGAAGCCTTGAATTTTCGAGGCGCGATAGCTGTAGCACTGGTCGCTGGAATGGAAGGTTGGTCTGCGGGCGTCATAGTCGCAGCCGACGAGGCCATCTGGCCTACACAGGGATGATTACTCAAGGGAGTGAACGATCATGAATTGAAGAGGATGATAACTCCGATGCTATGAACGACTTGAAGCTTGATTATGGAGTCCAACGAGTTGAATAAAGAAATGAAACAAGCCTGCGAAGGATCGCGTTAAAAAGAAGCTTGGACTGAATTGGATTGGTGAAGGTGTGAGAAGTTCGACAGGGTCTTGGAGATGAGCAGCCGCAGCCTTGGATGAAATCTAAGGGACTATCGATTCTTATCGATAAAAACGGCACACCCACGCGTTCAGGTGGAATGGTCCGTGCGCTAGCTTAGTTCCGGCCTTGTCTGATTGGTGCTTCTGATTCACAACTGTGAACTTCAACTCGGCAATCAAGACCTCACCAGCACCTACGATCTCGACTGTCTGTCAGCCACGAAAGCCTGCCACCGCCCCAGGCCAAATCGACGACCTGAATTGTGCAAAGGGAAATCCAAATTAAGGCCCGTCGAGGCATCTCCCCTCTCCAAACATCCACAATGGTACACAGAGTCCTTTTCTGGACAGGCTTCGGTAGGACCTCGAAAGACCATCTCTTAGGCAATGGGCCGTAACTGACTCAGCAATACAGGCGTTGCCGTTCGCTTCTGGCAGCTCGGCCTCGAGATGCGACCATTCTTCAACAGAGGTTCTCTATGGGCCTACCCGGTCTTCGCCGGAGTTGGTGCAAGTTTCGGATACTGGCTGCAAGGTGTTGACGAGAGACAAACGGCGGTGCTAGAGGAGCGAAAACAGGCCATCCTCGAGAAGAGGGCAAGAAAGGCAGCAAGAGATGCTGAGAAAGCAGCAGCTACCGCGTGAGGGACATCCCAAGGCACCCAGCATACTTGGTTTAGTGTACATATAGAGGGGTCATGGGGATAAAAGGTCACCAATCAAGAAGAGCAAGTCAACAAGTTCACTTGAGGTGCAGGAGACAGTTTCACAGGGTCAATGAGTTTTTATTCCTCGCCTGTGATGAGGTATTACTAGAAGCCTCGGTATATCATTCAGACCTTCGAGCAAATCGAGCAATACGGCGTCAAGTCTATATACCTCATTATCTAACTACAATCACTCCTTGGAGCCCCCTTTCTAGTTGGACTCCTCAAGTTTTCGCAGTAAATCCGGTACCGATGTAGGCTGCACCGTTCCTAGCTCTGATATGACGAGGGACAAATATTTGTCCGGGGTGGTATCGTATAGCAGTCTGAATGCCGCACCCGAACTCCGTTCAGGGTCGATCTCGTTGTATGTGAGGGAGTCTGTGGAAACCCGCTCAGTGATGTTGACAGTCTCGCAGAGGACGAGGACAGGTATGTCCAGCTGCTTCGCGGCGATCGCAATGTCACAAGTTCCCGATCGCGCGTACATAGATCCATTATTGAACATGGACTCAGCAGAGACTAGAACCTTCGTGACGCCTTGCAGGTGCCATCTCAATCCACCAAAATCACCGTAATATGACACTCTGATTCCTTGGGCAGTCAGGTCTTTGGCTAGCGTCTGGCCCTTCTTCTCATACGGGTCATCGACAACAATGACACTAAATTTCCGTTCGGTGATCAAGTAAGCTTGCAGAAGGGTACGTTCAATAATAGTACTCCGGCCGAACGTTAGTACGACGTCGCCATCCCGAATCTTCTCCGCTGCCTTCTCTGTGATAACGAGATCGGCCATGCTGATTCGCTCCTGGATGAAGGTGTCTATGCTGCTACATAGCTGTTTTTTGGCTTCCAGTTCGGGAACATCTGGGTCGATCTTGCTAACTTGCAGTTTGAGCCAACGAATTGCATTTCCCATGGAAAAGCACATTGGCCGACATGCGGTCAGATAATCAATCTGAGGATTTAAGACGTGGGGTGTAAGATGTCTTGCGAGGGTGTTACCGGGAGGGGTAGTGTAGGAATCGATGACCTATGTTAATTATTAGCAAGGTATATACTTGCGGACTCACACTTGTCAAACTGGGTACCTTTTTGAAAGCTAGTAAGGTCGCCTTCAGTCGCATGATACTTTCGTCGATTGTGAATGTGGCCATTTGCTGACCTAGGGCCAGGACAGTTGGATGGACGTCCTTGTCGGCCTGTGTTATAGGTAACCTTCTAGCCATCGAGAGGTGACTGAAGCATTCTGGTATCGTAAATCTTGGTTCAGCCGGAGCAGAAGACGCGGGTCCCTTAGACACCACAGGCCTCCCGGCTGCTCCCTGTGCAGTTGTGGCCCCACCATCTTGCTTGCCCTTCGTCTTGTTCCCCTTCACCTCGCCCGCAGACGGACCTAGTTGGCCAGGGGAGGACGACACAGCAGCTTCTCCTTTGGCGACTTCTTTAGACGCTTTCGCCTGTGCTCGCCTTGCGGCTTTCTCTGCTTTGGCCTTGGCTTTCAATTCTGCACCAGAAGGCTTCGCTGGTTTCGATGTTTCGCCGGCCTCACTCTTATTGGTCTTATCGTTACTCACAGGAGCTTGAGCCTTCTCAGGCTTGCTAGCTGGTTGAGAGGCGGCCTCCGGAGCAGACCCATTCTGCGCTGTCGACATGGTGAAGCCTCCGTGGTTAGGAGTTCACAAATCAAAAGAATCGGGTTCACACTATTGTCGCGGCAGAAGCATGAAAGGGCTATGAAAAGCTTGCCAGAAGATGCGGGATGGTTTATACGCGGCGATGGCCTTAGGAAAACAAAAAAATTGCTAAGACTAAAAAAATATCTTAAAAGGAAGCACTTCCCTTTTTGCAATAAATCTAGACGCGCGCAAGAGACTTGAGTCACTCACAGCGCGGGGTGTGGGCAAGGAATATTTCTAAAACTGCATAAGCCACAAATCGCTATCTAAGATAGAGGGGCTGGACCGCATTAGCGGAATCCTAGCCACAAACCGCCACAACCCAATAGGTACCCCCACAGCCCGAGAGGTTTCGCTTGTCCGCTCGATAATCCCAAAGCCCGTACCAACATTTGTATACAATTAATGGATTGCTTTTAGTACTAGAATGCACCCTAGGAGTTCCCAGCTCTTACGTCTGATCTTTGATCTATGATTTTCAACCTATCCAAGGGCTGGCTACCAGCCTTCCCGCCTTGGTGCTTCTTGAGATCCGCTCAAGCAGCCGAGTATGAAATTGTAAACCGGAGTTAGTTTATGACAATACGATGACCTGCTATCTCCAATAGTCTGGCCATCTCAAAAGGGATTTTCCAGACTTCATCCCATCTATCGGGCCCGAAGCGGATGAACCAGTGTCCCTGGCACTAGACTGTAGGAGTGGGATCATCCGCGGCATCAATGGGATCAGGACTTCGCCATAGGTAGCTGTAAAGGACAAAATTTACCCCTCCGTAATAGCGTAAGTTTTTTAGGGCTGGCATCTTGGCGACTGCACTAGCCATGGCGATGAGGAATTGGTCAAATGTGTTCGGGTCAGGACGGCGGCGGAAGTCAACTCGAGGCATATCCCCATCCTGTCTTCTTTCTTCAGGGAATATACCAAAACTGCCTCTGTAATATTCGTTATAATTACGATGGAAATCCTCGTCTATTTCTGCCAAAGCCCGGTCGCCGGTAAAGTACCAACTCCCAGCGGGCGTCACTTTAGCGATTTCGATATCCAGGTATTCGAGGGATTTCGGGACGTCTTCGTCATTTAGATCGAATACCTCAGGCGAGAGGATGAATTGGCCACCCAGGCGCAAGTCTCTTAGGTTTGGTAACTTCAAGATCCGATTCACACCCATACTTAGGCGGTCATGTCCGTCTGCGTCAAGGTGGTTCTCGGGCTTCCAATCATGATTCAACGGCTCATGGTCCAACCACATAATCGTCATAGCCTTAAGATACGAGAAATCCGTCTCTAATAGTGCTGTAGCCATAGCATTCCTTAAGTCGACCCTGAGATCTTTAAATCGACGAGGAACATTATCGAGGGACCACCAGAGCTCCTTCAAACGAGGCAAAGCGTTGCAGATGATGGCCATGTCGCTTGGGAAAATGTGTGGAGATTCGACTACTAATGTTTCGATACACTCTAGCGAAGGGAGTCCCTGGAGCCCGTCGAATTGCACGTGCTTGTGTTTGTTACGGACAGCGGAGTAATCAACGTACGAAGGAGTACATTGAACATGAAGTGTGAAGGATGGCGGTATCTGTGACCCTTCCGGAACGTAGTTCCATTTTTCCAGACACAAAAACAATTTTCTAACGGCCAGGGTGAATGCTCTGTCTCGTAGATATTTGAGTGGCCTCTTGCGATCTCTCTTGAGCTTGTTAGGCAGGGAGATATAGAATGTGAGCTTTCGGAGTAGACAGCGACGGCGGATGTCCTCAAAAACGGCGCCTAGTCTCTTTATTTGTGGCAAGGTGCTGATGATGGTGATATATTTGAACGTTTTGGCTTCGATCACATCCTGAAATGCACGACAGACACTGGTGTATGGGGCGAGAGGCCTGTTAAGCTTGTCAAGTATGCACGTCAGGATTTCCGGTGGTATAGTGTCCATTTTCTAACAATTTCGTAAAATGTTGACGTTAAGTACCTGAAGTTGACTGGTCACGGAGTGGATGATGATGCAGGCAAGTTTCTTCCATATAAAATAGAGAGGACTACGTATGTGGTTTACTCTTTCCATTCGTACTTCAGTTAGGTACCTCTGTATAATAGAAACTAGAAGGGGCATCACTTTTAGCTTCGTACTATCTACCTACCGTCCAGAAATGGCTGCTTTCCAGCAGGCACATTGCTAGAGCTCGTCGAGTAGGAGCGTTCTAGAGGACTTCCAGTCAGTTACACGGATTGATCAAGTCGAAGTAGTAGAATTGGGAGGGAAATGAGGGCTTAGTTGAATTCTGGGCAGTGCAACATGGGGTGAGAAAGCCGGCGCTTGGTTATAATACTATTCCAACTTGTTCTGGCACTTGTCCTCAATAGACAAATTATTTGTACAACATCGGAAAATGAGGGATACAGGTATGTAGTAATACACTCTTCGGCCAGGCAGGCAACGCTCCTACCTAGGCAGCTAGGCAGATAATACACCGAATAAGATGGGGCCTTTTAACCGTGTTCATATCCGACGCTTCCTAAGCTAACTCGAATTTGCAATCGGCATCTTTCCGACCTTTGTCTAGTCCCCTACAAAAGAGGATCCGGGAGATGCCGTGTAGAGCATCCTCAGCCCGCAAGCCCCGCGAAACGACCCCGCGTTCCCCCAAGGCACCTTGGTGCACCTTTTCCGATCGGACGGTTGCTCCAGCTTTATGTACGCACGTGTTGAGCCGAAATCATCATACTGACATGGCCTAAAACCAAGCCCCTAGGCATTAGCCGTTCAGATGGTGGCTGCGCTTGCCTGCTTGCCTCCTTGCTTCTGTATCTCTGAGTATATTTATACCAAGTCCAGTCCATTGAAACCGTTTAATTTCCAACCCATAACCTTGCATACACATGTTCCAATCTTGCAGCCAGTGAAACCCTCGCAGTGCCATCCCAACATGTCGGCCAAGCACTTCATTAATGACCCCMCCCTGCTCGTGAACTCGGCCCTCCAGAGTCTCACGCTGACGAACCCTTCCGTGGCTCTGGACGCCGAAAATAAGATTATTTATAGAAGGCCTAGCAATGAGCCCTCACAGGTCTCCATCATCAGCGGCGGTGGCAGCGGTCACGAGCCGAGCTTCGGTGCCTTTGTTGGCGCTGGCCTGCTTTCCGCCGCCGTGGCCGGAACCATCTTTGCGTCACCTAGCGCGGAGCAGGTCCGTAAGGCCATCACCTCGAGAGTGGACACCGACAAGGGCGTTCTAGTTACGGTGATGAACTACACCGGCGATGTGCTGAACTTCGGCATGGCAGTCGAGAAGGCGAAGGCCGCCGGTCTGAAGGTCGAGATGGTCGTCGTGGGTGACGACGTAGGCGTTGGCAGAGAAAAGGGGGGGAAAGTAGGCAGGAGAGGAATCGCTGGGACGGTGCTTGTCCATAAGATCGCCGGCGCTCTCGCGGCACAGGGTCGCAGTCTCGAGGAAGTCTTCCACGTCGCAAAACTTACAGCTGCTAATATTGTGAGCGTGGGAGCGAGTCTCGATCACGTCCATGTGCCTGGGAGAGCGGTGCCGGATGCGCACTCCCCTGATAGTCTACAGCCCGGCCAAGTGGAGATCGGAATGGGTATCCACAATGAAGCTGGATCGGGACGAGCGAAAGTCCAACTCCCAGAGCTCGTGAGCACGATGTTGTCGCAATTATTGGACCAGAATGATAAGGATCGGGCATTCCTTAATGTGAACTCTAATGAAGTGGTTCTGCTCGTGAACAACCTTGGCGGTGTCAGCGTTCTCGAGCTAGGCGGCATCACGACAGAGGTTGTGAAGCAACTCGGATCCTGGGGTATTCAGCCTGTGAGGATTCTGAGTGGGACTTACAGTGAGTTACTCATGTCTATGGAACTACTAGCGGACACGGATTACTGACCCCAATTGTTATAGTGACCAGTTTGAACGGATTGGGGTTTAGCATCTCGTTGCTGAATGTGGTCAACACCGATATCGGTGGGCCGAGCATGATCGAGCTACTAGACTATCCATGTGAGGCTACTGGTTGGGCAGCGCCGATACAGAAAACCACCTGGGAGGCAAAAAATACCGCTACTAGAGAAGATACAACGGGATCTGACCAAAGCATTAAGCCAAGTGGTCTGAAAGCCGATGCAAGTACATTCAGCCGTACTCTAGCTTCAGGCTTGCAGGCTATCGTCGCGGTTGAACCAGAAGTAACGAAATATGACACTGTAGTTGGTGATGGCGACTGCGGTATTGGCTTGAAGCGTGGCGCTGAAGGTAGGTTCATGGTACCTGCGTTTAGAAGAGGTCGGAAGCTAATAATCTATAGCCGTCCTAAAGCACTTAAAAGAGAAGCCTACAACAGGAGACGTTGTTGTCGATGTTGCTAATATCGTTACAGTCGTGGAAAAGGAGATGGATGGCACTTCAGGAGCGTTATTTGCTATTTTCCTCAATGCTCTCGTGCATTCACTACGAGTGCTTTCACCAGGGGACGCCTCTCCGCAGATCTGGGCCGGCGCCCTCAAACAGAGCTGCGATGCGTTATCTAGATACACACCCGCCAGGCCGGGAGACCGGACATTAGTGGATGCTCTGTATCCCTTTGTCGAAGTCCTCGGAAAGACAGGTGATCTCAAGAAGGCCGCTGAAGCTTCGAAGAAAGCTGCTGAAGAGACCAAGGGCATGACACCTAGCCTGGGTCGGGCAGTGTATGTTGGTGGCACTGGATTTGAACAGGTGCCTGATCCTGGTGCTTGGGGCCTGGCGAGTTTCTTCTTGGGCCTAGCTGGAATAAAACCTGATGAAGAGGGCTGGGAAGCCATTTAATCGGGAATATCACCTACAAAGCTGTAATGAGACGGGTCAAATGGTCAGAACGTGTAATCAAATTTGGTGGTATCTGTTCTCTAATTGACTGGCCATGGCAATGTCCGTTGCTCAACCTGCCCGTCTTGGGCAGCATTTTGAAACTGCCGATAGCGTAATAAGCATACCCACAAGACACTCTCTTGCACCAGTATGCTGTCTCGGCCTTCACGCCTTATCCACCCTTGTCAAATATTGCGTGAAGAATATGCCGTATAAATTGACCCGAACTGTACGACTGATTCTCCTTCTACTCCTTTAACTGAGTAGTACTAGAATTACCGAATCACCTCTCAGAAACCTGTAGGCATAATGTTAATTTTATCGAAACCTGACCAGGGTATACGATGCACTCTACGTACATCTTGCTGATAAACCGATCCTTGTTGACGGGCCTACCCTTTTTCCCGTTGGAAAGTTTGGGTGTCTCGGTCCACATCTCCTTGACATTCTCTAGCACCATGTTGCAATGGCGGTCGAAGGCCTTGACGCGCGCCAACAGCTTGCGGTTGTTGCGACAGGATATGAGGACTTGGGTGTGACTTCGGACGGCAGTCTGGAGGATCGATAGAGGACCGGCGCTGAATTCATGCTCCTCGAGAAGCGAGATCTCGTATTCCCTATTTCGCGTGTCAGAAGAGGTATAGGTTCGCAGGTGGAGGATAGATTGCGTACGTCAACTCGTTGCGAGGCTTCGTCAGAAGCTCCCTAATCAGAATGTTAGCTTGATTATAGATCTGCACACGATGTTGCATGCTTACTGAATCTTGGTATCCGCCATGTTGACTGCTATGGCTGTGTTGAATTGACACAAGGCTGAGATGTTCGGTCACGTCAATTCAAGAAAGCCGCAAGAAAGCTCCGAAGTCTTGTTGCCTGCGACGGATAAAGAGATTCAACTGGTTATCAGCTTGTCGCGCCGCGTTAGTTGAATAATACCTGGAAACTGGAAGGCACCCCACTTTCGTGCAGTGCCGGGTTTTTGCGATGCTATGTAAGAAGTAAGGTACCCACCATACCCACGTCCTTCGGTAAAAGAAGGCAATAATTTTTGGGGCCGAGGATACATGCAGCTCCGACTGCATTTCCAAAGCCACTGCGCGCCTCAACTCTGGACCATTGAAGCTCTGAGCCCCGGTCCCTCGATGCGCATGTAGCTTTGAGGTCGCGCATCGAGAAGCAAAGATATATTAGATGTCTTTCAGAGTCCTCATAAGGCGGGCTGGGTCGGCGGCTACCACTGCTGCCTCTCCATGCTGGAGAACCAGTTCTACAATGCCATTGAAAGCCAAGATATTAGACCCTCGAGTTGCGGCACGAGCACAAGTATGACCGGTGAAGAGAACCCTTTCCGAGAGAATCTCTGACTGAATGTCCAAAGCAGATGTCTACGAATGCCGTCAAAGAAGTCCCCAGGGAGCTAGATACAGATGAGCCCCGTGATGTTCTTTTCAACACTTTATATGGTCTGCGGACCATCGAGCTTAACCGACCAGACAAGTTGAACGCTCTCAACGGATCTATGATCCGAAAGATCTTCCCGAGGTTAGTCGAGTGGGAGAAATCAGATATGGCAAATGTTGTTGTTATGAAGGGTGCTGGTGAGAGAGCACTATGCGCGGGAGGCGATGTGGCCGAGCTCGCGAAACAAAATATGCAAGGGCCCGAAGGCCAGCGCAAGTCGGTAGACTACTTCGCCCTGGAATACCAGTTGGACCACTATATTGCGACATACAAGAAACCATATATCGCATTCATGGACGGCATCACTATGGGCGGCGGCGTAGGACTTAGTATACATGCCCCATTCCGAATTGCCACCGAGAGGACAGTCTTTTCCATGCCAGAGACAACCATTGGCTTCTTTCCCGACGTTGGAGCCTCATTCTTCCTACCGAGAATGGCAGGTTCTCTAGGCACCTACTTAGCTCTCACGAGCGATCGATTGACAGGGGCCAATGTATTTTATTCTGGTATTGCAACACATTATTTGCATTCGACAAGTTTGCCGAACTTAGAGTCGCGGCTCGCCGAACTGCGATTCAAGGATTACGATACAATGGAAGACCGTCTAGCCATCATCGAGATGACCATTGAGGAGTATGCAACTGGTCTACCGCACGGAGAACGGATCTCCCTGGGCGGCGAACTCCGGGAAGCTATTGACCGGTGCTTCAGCAAAAACAAGGTCGCCGATATACTAGCTGCACTGGAGAAAGAAGAGGGCTCCACCAAAGCCTGGGCGGAGCAGACACTGGCTACTCTGCATCAGCGGTCACCAACTTCAGTTCATGTGACGCTTAGGCAGATGCGGCTCGGACGCGAGTGGACCATTGCCGAGACCTTCGAGAATGAACACCAGATAGCTGCTAAGTTTATGCAACACCCTGACTTCGTCGAGGGTGTCACGGCGCAAGTAATTTCAAAGGAAAAGCCGAAGCCTACGCCAAAATGGCAGCCTGCCAGCTTAGAAGATATCCAGCCAGGCGACAACGTCGTCGAACAATTCTTCCGGGAGGCTGATGGACCGCCGAAGCTGAAGTTAGTAGTCGATAGGGACTATAATGAATATCCCTACGAGTCCTTCGGTGTACCTACAGAGCGGGAAGTTGAACGACTTGTCAGGGAAGGTAGATTATCGCCTCGTGAGATCCGCGAAGAATTCGTTCGGAGAAAGAAGGGTAGACAAGGCATCAGCACCATTGTGGGTGAGATTCTAGCGAGGAAGACCACGATAAACGAGGACGGCAAGGCGAAATGGAAAGACTAGGGTAGAAAACTGCATCATAGTGCACTAGATCTTCATGTATATTAGAACCAGCCACTGCTGGCTAGGAGTAAAATAGTAAGACCATGCACAAAGATGACGATGCAAATGTGATCAAGGTTGGTATGCGGCCCACGGCTCAGGTGGTATTACGTGGATGGATATGTAGGTACATCATACGCATCTCTGTGGCAGATACTTGGGTACTTCCATCTCAAAGGTGTCTATCCCTTATTATCTGAGTCACATATTCTCATGAATGTGGGGTGCCGCCGGAATATCGGCGGGTATAAATATTAGCTCGGGCTTCCCCTCTTCAGATTTTTAATGAAAACCCAACAAAATTCTCTATTTTATTTGAAGAGGAATACCTACTGCCTGTGGTGTGTGTGTCTGCCTTCGAGTTGTGCTGAATCTGATAGGCGCTAGCGTCTCCTATACTCGGCAAAACTGGCCTGTGCGCAACGGCCCCACATACGACGGCTGTTATTACCTGCATCGGGTGGTCCTAGCACAGCCATCCATGTGTCTCTCCAACCACCGGATGTGACGTCTACTCACGCGAGGCACGTCTTTCAACACGCGCTGCAAAACCCATTTAGCGCGAATCCCCACTACCGCTCAGCGCGTTGCCCGGGGAGTACACTCAATCCTTAGGGGATCTATTCCACCCAACTTGTACTTCGTACTTGCAATCGTTGATCCACCACATCTTCACTTTCTCAACCTTCTACCTCCCTTATTCCCTTATTCCCTTCAATCCCTTACTGTTCTTTTTACATCTTCAATCACAATTGACCAAGGTGCACTCGATTTATCGGTCACCATTGACTGAAGAATCGATATTTGCATATAATTCATCATTACTTCCTCGATTCCCTTCTCAATTCCCCCGACCCTCCAACTCTGCATTCGCGTCCTGCTTTAACGGCTTCGGAATCGTAAACACGGTTTTTGTGACCCGAGAACATGACACGCTTCGAAGAACGATAAGATTTCGCGAATTGAACCTGATACCCTTGCCACTTACGCTGTCAATTCAAACTTTCGTGATCTCGGTTGTTCTTCGTTTTGTGTGCACCAAAGGTTCTCGTCAAGGAAGGCTAAGGCCTTTTCGCTGTTGACATGGCGAACCAGAACAACAGTTCCGCCCCATGGGCCAATGCTCCCCAAGAAGTTGATGAGTATGGACTACAAGTGAAATCTATGGGGTGTATGCATTATCAGTTTCTTTTGCAATGCTTTAAGGACTAACCAATGCTGCTTTAGTGAAAGTTCAGTACACATTCGACACTGGTTCACAAGAGCGATGCCTAGCTCGATGGCCTCATATTCTTCGCGTTCGAACACTTCCAATGGAAGACCAGAATATTATTGGAATTATCGACCTAAAGACCTGTCTCCAAGCTATTGCCCAGGGCAGTCCCGAGCTGATTGGCGACAATGAGAAGGATTACACTGTTTACGCTTTCGATTACTCAGAACCCGATATGCCTTTGGTCGGACAGGGTATGCTTAGCTGGGGCCTTGATCCGGAAGTTTACCCCCCGGGTCCTGAGCCAAAGTTGGTCACAGGACGCATCACTCAAAATCTGCTTGCGGTTTTCGGAGGTGGTATCAAGGAGACACTTGAAGTTAAACTTAAGTTGACAGCTGTTCCGAGAATTGCACGAAATAATTCGGCGTCGACAGCGAGAGCCAGCGCGGAACCTGCGGCAATTCAGAGAACACCTACGCCCATCCCCTCGGAGAAGACTGAGTCCTTCTGTCAGTCTAACAATAACTCAGCCCAACCCCGAGGAGCATCTAATAATCATACAACTATAGCCCCCACGCCAATTCAACCCATTTATCCGAATTATGAGGCCAGGAAAATATCGAGTAGCCAAGGACAACAGGGAGTGCTAGGAAGTCGACCTGCTTCGGTTGAGCCAGGTGCAATAGAAACCCTAGGAGCGACTTCAAACCAAGGTCCAGGTGTTCTCGAGAAGCAGGGCAAGGTTAACGAAGAGCTAGCAATAGCACCAGCTCCGGCCAAGGGAGGCAAGCCCCAATCGCGTCCCGCTTCTAGAGCATCTAGCCGCCCTCCCTCAGGACGACCTAGAGGGCGACCCCGTAAGAAGCCTCTTCCAGCCGAAGGTAGTACATCTGGTATTGAAGACGCCACGGATGCGGATGATGGACCCCCACGAAGTAAGAAAAGGGCGACGATAACTAGAGTTGAACGTAGCAATACTGCTACCTTCGGTTCTACGTCAGAATCACTTCGAGTCACCGCCAGTACTGCGGGATCTCTCAGAAACTTTCGTCCTATTGCTGTTGCGGGTGATACACGCGCAGGCAGTCATATTCAAGAGCTCCCCCGAGCTCCCACACCAGTTCCTGGTCAACGTATGTCTAACATGCTTCAGGCGCGACCCACGGGCTCCAGCAATTTAAGGCGCGAATCAATGCCTGGCCCAGGGATGGAGCATTCGTTTACATCATCTTATTCGGACCTGAACCGTTCTGCATCCTATAGCCAGGATGCTCGATCTCCTGCAGAATCTGCCGGGGTCTCGCCGTGCCAGTTTTATTCAGATGAAGCTAGTCCCGCCGACATTTCGTCATCCCCGCCGGTTCCGCGATCTGCACTGTACAGTGCTCATTCCAGTCCGACTCCTTCGAGTCCTATCTTACCCCCAATGCCTATGGCTATGGCACAGCCTGATTCGGGTTATATGAGTGGAATGCTAGACGGCAGTCGAGTAGAAGAGGATGCTGCCGGCAAAAGACCCGCTGATAGCGCGTCTAAAGTACCTACGGTGGTAAAGCCAAAGCCGCGTCGGAGCCGCGCAAAGAAGGTGCCGGCCGCCCCCCAGAGTGATCTCATTATTCATACAGAGACCCCAGGACCCCCTGAGCTACTTCCTCAGACGTCAATATACAACCCACCCCATCTTAGTCGAAAGAACAGCGAGGCTGCGAAAACACCGGTAGTTTCTGAACCCCAGAGCCTACCGGCGTTTGGTGGAGCACCATCAGAGACAGCTGAGCCGGAAATTACTGCGGAACACCCCTTAGAGAAAGTAATGTCTAAGGACGAAATAGCCACACAAGGAGATATCACAAATACAGAGACAACTACATTGATCGACTGCGCAGATCAGCATCAGCAGCATCTGGATAATCTAAATCTTGGTAGTCAGTCGTTTACCCCAGCTCTCGAGGAGTCGTCAAAGCACGGCGAAACACAGCCATCTATGGACACGGCTATGGCCGACCGCATGGAACCACCCACATTTTCTCAACCGAGCCAGAGTACATCTGTAGAACCGGAGCTTCCGATGATACCTGCAAGCGACCCAATTATCTCCCAGCTAACATTCCCAGCACCTATTTCACAGCCAGCGCATCCTCAGACTGATGTTGTCGGCCCCGCAGATGGAAAAGCAAATAAGAACTTTGTGAAGAGACAGACTATCCGACAGAAGTTAGAGGAGKCTATTGCACAAGGTCAGCTTCCATCGTTTTGTAACAATTGCGGGGCACTCCAGACACCGACTTGGCGAAAGATATGGAAGCAGGCATATCAAGGAACTCCTACCTACCACGAATACTCGGACAAACCCGGCCATGTCACCGCAATCAACGTTCTCACTAGAGATGGAGAGAACAATCCGACTTCTTACGAAGTTATAAAGAAGTCTTTGGGTCCAACCGATACAAAGAGCGCATGGACTGAGGTGCTCCTTTGCAATCGTAAGTGTCATCGCATCAATGCCACGTTGGCTAGTAACTAACGATCTGCAGCGTGTGGAATTTGGTTTAGTAAATTTAAACAACACAGACCAGCGGATAAGTGGGAGAAGGATGAGCAGAGGCTGTCTCAGACGCGAAAGAAGAGAGCCAATGGTGGTGGGCTACCTCGCGCAAAGAAACCTCGGATGAAGAATGATACGAATCCGGCTTCAGAGTCTTTTCTTCCAACAGATCCTCTTGGACCAATGGACAACCCCATGTCTCTAACAGCAGGAGCAACACAACACCAAGGCGATCCAATTGCGGAAGCGCTCTGTCGAGGCTCGACATTTTCTCGGGGATCTACCCGCTCTAGAGGAAGTGGTACCCCGGGCAGCCCCATTGCCGTCGACGAAGATCTCGGAGGTACCCGACGACTACTTTTCCCATCTCCACGAAAAGAGGGCGAACAGAAGATTCTGGGTGAAGTTGCCGTCAACATCGTGCAGACTTCCCCAGATTTTCTCAACGCCAAAGTCGACCGCGAGCTGCAGAAAGAGAATGTGGATCAAGGGTCACATGAAGAAGTCTATACCGAGAACGACTTTGCTGACATATTCGGCACTCCGCCCCGGCCTTCAACACCGCCTCCCAAGACCAACAGCGGAGGGCCCTTCAAGACCCCAACTCGTCCGACTCCAGGCCATCGACCGGTCACTAGAAGTGTTACCAGATCCATGCGCTCTGTTAGATCTATCACATCCCCTACCCAAATATTAATGATGGACCGGACACCAACGAGAACCCCTCGCTCTAGTATGGCTAAGCACCATTCACCGAAGGAATTCTTGCCCTCACACCTTCTTGATAATCAAATCTTCGATACGCCCATGTCTAGAGCCTTCGACAATACATTGCCGAATACGGATCAACCTATGATGCCGTCGCCCTCTCATTTTGGATTGGATATGAGTTCTATCTCCCTCCCAATGTTCGACGGCATGAATACTGAGCCTTTCGACATGGGCTTTTTCGATACCGATGTAACGATGCCTAGTTCTAGTTCGCCTCCTATGCGACGCAACTTTGGCCAGAAAATGAAGTTCGGTCAGAGCCTCGAGAAGAGTGTAGATTACTTCACTAAGATGGACGCTGGCCCCGTCCATATTCACGACACGAAGAAGGATGGTCAAAATACCCAATAAAGGACTTTGCATACACAACTGCAGTTTTGTGTTGATGCAATTCGGCGTTTGGCAGCACAAAGTCGCCTGTTGGTACCACCTTCAGGCCTTGTACGTTTGTTTGATAACGCGGTTCTCTGGTTACGTGAGATGATCTCTAGTTGGAAGCAGGCCTAGGTGTGCCTGTAAGATACCCCCGATAGAGGAAGTTGCTTTTGCTGGTGGCGTTTGTAAGAAGGGCTCTACACAAGAGGATTCACATCATTATGGTCGGCGATGTCTGAGGTTAGGCAAGTCAGCACCTTTGTAGACGGTCGTATGCGAATAAGGCATCTACACTTATACCCCCCGGTGATGTCTAGGACTAGTCTAGTCCACAACCAAGAATAGGAGATGAGGAAACTTGCTATTGCTGTACAACATGTATCCCTCTGCATGTGAAATGAGTCATCGCCGACTGTTGTAGTGTCTACTGTGCAATATGATGAAGCAAGGGGKGATGAGACGTTACATGTTATTGGCACCACCGGAATCCCTATTGCTACTCAACCACCGAGATAGCTTAATTGACATGAGAATGAAAACCCAACAATATCTAAAAATTGCTAACCCGTATGTTCATAAATGGCAGCTCAAGGTTTCAGCTTATCATCAGCCGACTTATGCTTGAAATGCTAGGAAATCGAGACGAAGATGATCTAGGACATAGGGGTGAATTACTAAAAGTCAAGTAGTCTCTACGCAATCAAACATAGAAAGTAGGTAAACAGACTCGGTGTCATTAAACCCCGAAGTAGTATTATTCATGCATTTATCTATCATTAAGTTCACTAGCGAAAATAAAACCTGCATCTAAAACACCAGGTAATCTAAGGGATTTCGTACGTTTCCACCTCTATGGGACTCTGCCTCACGATGCGCCAGCGGCCAGCCTCGTCCATGCAGAAGGAGATGGCGCGCGACTGTTCACCGCAAAATCCCTCGAGAATCATGTCTAGCAGATCATTCTCGTAGTTTTCCCTTTCCCTACGATGGCGGATTTCGGCTGCTGTGGCCAGGTTCCCGGACTTGGTGCGGTAGAGTCGCCCGTGCCGCTGGGGAGGTGGGGAGGCGATCCAGGATGAGATCGGAGACCACCAGGACGAAGATGGTTGGGATGATTCTGCCAAGACTGGTGTTGGAGCTGAGGCTAGGGGKGGAGGTGGAGATGAAGGTGAAGATTGCTGAATGATGGCTCTTTGGAAGGATGGTGCTGCAGCTGGTACCGGCGCTGGTGCTGGCGTTGTCTGTTGATGAGAATACTTAGGCACAGGCCGGTAGCTGCTTTTCTGTTTCTGCTTTCGTTGAGAGCTGGTTGCTTCTTCTTGTGTGTATTGAGTGTGCTGGGTATACTGGGTGCCTTGCGTGCTAAGTTGCGTTGGTTGAGTGCTGAACTGGGACGGTTGGGTACTGTGAAGAATCGATGGCTGAGTACTGGATTGAGACGGTGTCTCTTGGATGGATAATTGGGAGAGTTGGTTGGTTAATGGAGATGGAGTTATCACTCGAGAAGACTGAGAGCTCCAAGAAGCGGCCAAAGTGGGAGCAGAAGCAACATTGATAGATAAATCAGCAGCGGTTGGTACTTTTCGTTTCTGTCTATGTTGAGATTGAGTCTGGGCTAAAATCAGAGGCTGAGATTGGGACTGCTGAGACGATAATCGATGCCGCTCTCGTCGTTGTGAGCCAGCCGGCCATCCCAGAGACACGCGTCCGCGAGCGAACCGTCAGTTCATGGCGTTCCGGTCCGGATAAACGAAGATCTCTTTAAACTGGTGCGTGACGTCGACGACGTTCTGGCATATTTGAAAGTCTGCGAGGTCAAGTATTAGAAATCAAGACGCCCATATATAAAGTAGATCTCTCCAATGACAGATGAAATACGACTCCATTTGCTTGATGAATGAGATAAGCGAGGATCGAAATCGAATTTCATTGGCTGATGTAAGCAAAGCAGAGGATATGCATGGCAGATATATATACCCATGCGACTAAGGGTTGGGGTACACACCAACGTTGGGACCAAGGTCCATGGCATTCAGGACCTTGATGGTTAGGTCGGGATTCACTTTTCCAATGATCTGGGCCCCATTACCAACCATAAGATGGCAGTCCTGCACAGTAGTATAAATGTTAGCTCATACTATGTATGTACGTGTGAGGTAGCTGGTATGCCGGAACTAGCCAGTATCACATGTATGAGGCTCCGACGCTGGCGCGCGGATGCAAAAAGTAAAGTATCCGGGGCGATTGATTCCACTCACTCTGTTGAGGTTGGCTTGGACCTGGCCGTCTGCCTCGAGAAAGGCGGTGTCGCCCCGGAGCTGAACGACCTTGCCCACGATGATAACGTTCTGGCCGACATACGAGTCCATGAGGGCCGCGGAAATGCGGGGTGTAGAGGTTGACTCCATCGTGTAACCGATAGCGGTGCCACTAAGTACAGGTCTAGAATCGGCCGTGATGCTGGGGGTTCACTGAAGGTTTGAAGTCCCTTCTATGAGAGTATGTGCTTTTTGCTATTTAACAAATATGCAAGGTGCTGTAATGATGAATCTAGTGTGGGGTCACCGAGTTGGATGAGAAAAGCGCGACGCGTCGAGATGGGGCTGCTTGTTCAGTACTGCCGCCACTGGGCTGAAAATTAATTGATTCACTGGAAGATCGGGTTTAAGCTGTAAGCCGCTAATCTGAGTAGTTATCTCCACCTGCTACATACATATATGTACATAACATGTACCTAAGATACATATACATACTTAATGCACAGTAATCATTCTCTGACAACTATGACATTTCGGGCACGAATCGGCCACTAAAAAGCAAAAACGGTCCTGTCACAAATGAAATACGGTGTTAAGATAAGATACGTGCGGTGGATTAGAAGCCGACCGGATCGGCTTCTATGTAATCTCGGGGGAGKCTCCCCACTGCAACGGTTACACAACAGCCCCAGCCTGACTCGAAAACCCGGTTGGGGCTGAGTAACCTTATTTACTTTGTACATCCAGCCAATTATAGCCCCCGGAGACTCTTCGTCTTTTCCGTAGCTCCCCATTGGCTGACGAGACGACTCTAACAGATATACTTGACACGGAGACTTTTTGTGTTAATAAGATATGTTTATGCATAGGTAAGGAGATAAATCCCAGGCCGTCGCGCTATTTTACCTACAAATGCCTGCAAATCAATCATAGTAGATAAGTACCAACCTACCGGGACCGAGTATACCAGCCGGAACGCCTGAGTTTGCGGGGCATCCCGTCTTCTATTACTATGGTAGTAGGTGCGAGCAAGCCAAAAATGGAATGGCCAAATAAAATCAGGAAATTGTCCCGAAGCTACCGGCAATACCCTATCTCATTTCACAACATTCCCTCCTCAGTGGCAGATTACAAAAGAAGCATCAATTTTCTCAAGATTCGGGGGCGAGATTCGGCACTCGCACAGCTGTCAGAGACTATCGTGGCGTGGCTTCGCTACCAACACGTTACGTTGGATACGATAACAACTTTCCGCCGCCAGATATATTTTGTTAAAGATTTGTCATCTTTTGTGTATGGCCCTAATGACAATGTAAATAACGACCAGAATAGGTCTAACTATAGTCGAACTCCCCCCGCTAGTACCCGAGTCCTCCTGTGCAAGGATGAGGCCGCAAGATGTTGGACTCCTCATATTAAAACTCAATCACTCATTGTGGGAAAACCTAGATAATGTGGCGAGATTGCAGCGAGTTCTAACTCTGCAGGACTGAAAATAAATTCTAGCATGTCTTGTCAATGCTCTTGTAGTATCGATTTTTATCTATAAGCAGCTATCGTTTCCACCATAGTTGCAGTGCTGATCAGGGTTTCCGGTCTGTAAACTTAGAATCCACTCATTTGAGAATCTCATCCGTATTATTCATAATGTCCGCATTACTGCTGTATGTATCCCCTTGCCCACATGTGATCCTTAGACTAGTCCGTCCAGTCCAAATGTACATCCAATCTATTCTGAGAACGCCACAACCCCTCCCAAAACCCATGCTTGGGTATTGGAGGCCGTTATCATCGATCTACAGCGATATCTCACACTTTAACAGTCGCCTGCAACCATTAGACAGTCGATTCTAATAATCCTAGTCTCTACCTAGGTTTCCAGAAATGCGTCGATACCAATGAGATCTTCTGGAAAGTTGTTGGAGATTCAATTTGTTTTTCGGGCCATTCTTGAGAAATTGCCTTTCGAATTTAACTAATCCATATACTTTTGCTACCATTGAGAAATATCACGCTTTTTTACTCACCAATGATAAATAAGATGAAGGCTTAGGTACATCCTGTTTGATGCTGTCCGAGCTCCATGACAGAATGTTAGATGTGCGGAACGGTCATTTTTCATATGTTAATTCTCGTAAGGTTAAGTTCGATATGACATAATGCTTTTCGGTGGTTTCCAACATATCTCGACTCTTTTCTAGTTATTCAATAATTATTTTTTTTCTGACTTGACGTGATCAAAGGGAGAGTTTGCTGCAACTTGAATCTAGAATCGGACTTTCAACTAGTTGCGCGGCGGTACCAGCTGCCGAATAACGCATCCTATAGGTTAGTTTTGGTGACTATCGCTCATCAGCAGTATTTCTTGGATCCCACATAGAACGCCGTGCGGAATCTGCCCCTGCCACACTACCCCAACGCGAAACACGGCTTCCAAGACCAGAGAGCCCTGTTGACAAGTAATAATTGGGCGGTCTGAATAAAAGGGGAGAAATAAGAAGAATCTTGAGGGGTAAGTGAAAAGAAAGTTTCGTCTAATAAGCAGCCAAAAAGTAGACTGGCGGTGCTACCCATGTTCATGTTGCTGCAAGGAATGGAGGGGGGACCTAGACTTTGAAGCTTGAACGGGTATCGCTGGCTAATAAAGCACTTACATTACGTAGTGAGCTTGGAGACCCACGACTCGGCCCTACCTTCTTACCTACCCAAGCATCCCTCGTAGCTACCTCCCCAGCTACCTCCTCAGTCCACTAGTCTCTCTTTCCTAAAGCTCCCGAAGCCTGCCTATAATTTAGCATATCTCTTCTTCATAACAAATTCGCTCGAGCTTATCAATATTCAGTTCCTCACCTACCGCGATCCAGCCAATGAAGACTTGACAATAACCCACACGCTCGCGGTGCCTTGAATGGGGCAAGAAATAGAAGTACTGTCCTTAACACGTGAAGGTCGGAGACCCGTCTTCTCAAACGCTCAACTCGAATGGCAAGCGGCATTTGCCAGTCTGTCGGCTATTAGCAGCTGGAAAGCAACCGCCTAGATCGGCGCCACCTTGTCGATGCCTTGCATAACCCACGCCCTGACTGCAACCTTGATCGACCCTCTGTGGCCCAAGGCCGTGCGAAACCAATACCAGGTATGGATGGAACATCGAATTTCTTCAACTATAGCCCCCGGGGCGGCGATCATTATGGATACGAACTTTTTGACAGCCAGGATATGAAGGACCACAGCGATAATTATCAAGATGCCCCGTACAGCAGCGATTCGAACGATTTTCCCACCTATGTGCCGCCACTCGAGACCCATTCATCACACATCGTAACGATGGACTCGGATCGCGCCCCAAGCTCATCACGACCGGCGAAACACCACACGAGGAACCAATCACAAATATCGATTTCCAGCTCCACTCAGACCGAATCTCTCGGGTTGGCCGGCGGATCGTCGGAATCGCCAGGAACTCGCTCGTCGCAACCGACCACAACGCCTGAAGAAGCACCTGCTAGCACTGGCAACAAATATAATGGCGCGTCTGGGACCGACGGTTTCCTGGCAACTGTTCCTCCCACTAAAAGGAGGAAACAGCTAGAACAGGAGGTAAATGAAATTTTCGAGGAGGGACGCCCCGAGATAACGAAGCGGAATAAATTCTTGGAGCGAAATCGTGTCGCTGCGACGAAGTGTCGTCAAAAGAAAAAGGAATGGGTATCGGACTTAGAGGAGGCACGGTTTGGCTTAGAAAGTCAACACAACCAGCTTCAAGTTGAGTATAGCAATCTGAGAGACGAAATCACCAACATAAAGTCACAACTCATGGAACATGCCACCTGCAACGACCCGAATATCGACAAATGGATCGAAAACGAAGCAAAGAGATTCGTCCTAGGAACTAGTGAGCGATACGACCAGATGCTGGCCAACTTAGGCCACTCCCCTGGAATGATTAATCGCCAAGAAAACATTCCTTCGGCTTCTGGATATTCAGCAGTTGCAGACTCGGAGCTTACTAGCCCAATAACTCCG
This sequence comes from Hypoxylon sp. E7406B, assembly GCA_000931505.1. Lineage (NCBI taxonomy): Eukaryota > Fungi > Ascomycota > Sordariomycetes > Xylariales > Hypoxylaceae > Hypoxylon > Hypoxylon sp. E7406B. The sequence goes on along the minus strand of JYCQ01000042.1, from coordinate 200,915 downwards.
TCGCAGCGCGGTAGCATGTCATTCCCTCCTGGGGTCATGGTGCCAAACTCACCGATATTCTACCAGCCCGAACTGACGTCGAACATCCCAGAGACCACAGCTCCAGTTTCGGCAGAGGAGGTATATCCAACGGACGTCCTTGCTACTCCGATGCCTGGAGGTGTTACCGGCTTTGAGAGAGTGTCGATGGCAAACAACACGCTCCAGACTTCAACTAGTCCCCAAAACTAGAAACAGGTCGCTGGCACCTCAAAGGGGGAAGCCGTGAACGATACGACCGTATGAGAACTCAAGTGAGATCCTCGCGCCCGTCATTTTTCTCTGTCGATGCGTAATATCGGTCTTGGTTATACCGGGGCCGGTGTTTGACGACAGCCATGTATGGTAATCTATTGCATGGCGAGCTCTCGTTCACGGGTATAATAATATCGTTGGGACCATAATGAAGTCAATTTTTCCTTTGTCGTAGGGTTAGTTACTTATGGGAAGAATGATTTATGAGATTTTAAAGGAATAATTTGAAGGACTGAAGGGCTTATCCCGAGTTATTCCTGCTTTTCAATATTTCTTCCTCGGGGAAAAAAAGGAATTCATGTCTTTTTTTGGAAGGGAAGAGGAAATGCGGGCGTCCTTCGACTGATTTGTTATGCGGATATCGGTTCAACTAGGGAAAATAATGATTGAATGTGAACATGATCGACCCGGGGCTACTTCCGGGCTGGTTGCTGGACATGGTTGGCTGGGGATATTCCTGACTGATTGCGGCTTTGTCGCGGGGAGCTCCTATTGCACAAGGGCAATCCATAGTGCTTCTAGGCTTGAAACTTGCCGAGGCCACTTCTTCCTACTGGTTTCATGATTTCTGGTTGTTAACGTGTATCCTTGTACATTGTCTCTCCAAGACACTTCGAGTCCTAGGATTTGCTGTGTATATAGCGCCGTGGCGTCAAACGATGTGGCCGTAACCAAATAACTGGGTATGTCTGGAGGACCATTGTCCCTTCTGCCGAATTCATTACGCCCGGAAGAAGCAAATACGAATGCTGCCTTAAATGCACTTCCAAAGTTAGTTTGATGGGAGATACTAATGGAGACACACCGAATACAGTCAAATTAAACCGCTTTTTCATTCATCTGGTGAGCACGGCGTTTTGCCGTAGTCCTAACCATCTGTGGGTTAGAATCACGTCGCCTCGTACGATCGACAGGGTGTCTCGTCCGGGATGCCATGTTCGAGTGGCAAAGGGCCTTAATCTGGTTAAGTTTATATGAAGCTAAAACACGCTCGTATCAACAAGATGCGCCTGAAGGTTTATGAATTATGATAGGGTGTCCATCTAGCAGGACAGGAACTCGGGGCTGAAGGGGAAGGATAATGAATGACACATGAGCTGCCAACCGATATATCATTAAGGAAATGGGTCCATAGAGCCGTCAGCTAGGAGGCATGCATTCATTAATTTATACAGGAAGAGTGGCCACCCGTCGTCTAATCTCTCACAACGTAAGAGGGTCGAGCGAGTATCATCCATGACTTCGCCTCCAGCAAATCTTTCTTTCTACGGCCATTCAATCTAGCTTTTGTGGGCCGTTTGCTAGTCATCTCGAGCAGTTCGTTCCTCTCGAGGTAGCAATCTAACATGTCTTTTTTTCTATGAGTGCATCGTGATCTAACGACCAAAAGGTTGGGGTGTATCGACCCGGAAGTGGCTAGAACGAGGTAAGTCTCGCGTAAGTGTGACACATAAGATCGACATCATGCTCTCATTGCTTCTCGGTGCCGGCTGCACGCATCCTCGAAATTTAATGGCTCTCGGGCTCGGGGGTTGGTGGGGCTGTTACCACTCCGGTACCCCCGTTCCGCCTGTTGCACCTCGACGGAAGATAGCATTCTTAGGGACGGACCTACGACTGAGGAATTAGTTTATAGTGTCTGGCAAACCCATTCGGAAATGGAATACTGCTCACGATGGATTCTTGAAAATTATAAGTGCGAGGGGACTATGTACCGACGTTGGAAATCAAGAGAATTCTCAATTACCTTACGTATTTTTAGTAGATAATATATGCTTTGGTAGATACAGAGGTTCTACTACCCTCACATAATATACAGCCAAATGCAGGGACGTGCCAAGCACTAGGTTCGCCGACTGGATTGTGTCTATTCTACCAATACCTTACCACTCTCGGGCGTCCTTGGCAGGGCAGCATTGGCAACATACACCCTCGTGATAAGATCACTCTGATGTCTCTCAATCATCTCCATCAGCGTTTCCCTCTCCACCACCAAACGACCCGTCTCCAGGAGGTCCTTGACATCGACGTCGTCAATATCCAGCGCACGTCCGTAATTCGGCACCTCCTCCAACGCCTCGTACAAGTTCTCCCTGTAATCCGTCGTGATGAAGGTGCTGCGCCCGTGCCGGCGCCCCCACTCATTAGCATCGAGCACCTGGCGCATCCAGCGCGCCTTGAAGCTGCGCTGCAGGTCCTCCTGCAGCTCGCCGCCCGCGACCAGCGCGGCGAACTCGTCCGGCAGCGGCAGCTCCATGCCGTCCTGGCACACGACGAGCTCGCCGCGGCGGTAGCGGTAGCTCAGCGCCGTGCGCCACGCCAGGTCGTACACCTTGCGCGTGATCCGGGTGCCGAAGTCGCGCGGCTTGGGCCCGAACACTTTTCCACCGCCCCTCAGCATCGGCGACTGCCGGGTCCCCAGACGCGCGGCACCGACCCCCTTTTGCGGCCGGATCTTCTTGTGCGAGCCGGCGACCTCCCACCGCGTCTTCGTCGACGCTGTGCCCTGCCGCGTGTTGTCGCCTTCGTAGACTACCGCCAGGTGCAGGATGTCCCGCCGCAGCGGCACGAGCAGGTGCTTCGCGGACCAGGACTCGAGGCGCTGCGGCTCGAAGGAGGGGAAGTTGAAGATGGTGAGGGGGACGGTGCTTGCTGTAAGCTGTATTAATATCTGGGTGGGTTCATGTGTTGTGAGCAGAGGTTCAAATACCTGGTCTCCAAGAGGCCTCAACGTCTACCGGAGTTGTGATCTTGGGCAAAGGTGCCTCGGTCGCCATTGTCCGCGTAAATGTCGAAGGTTTTATTCGATGCTAGATTCGTTAGCAATTGCATTTGCAATTGGTTATTGGGGAAATGTGTAGCATACTGAAGCTGCCTCCCGACATGATTGTGATGATAGGCTCAAGCTTCTTAAGGCCTCGTTGAGGCCTCTCGCGCCTTTGCTCGCCATGTTTCTAACAGTCCGAAGGACGTTCTTAGGCGATTTCGGGCTGCGACAAGCTTGCTGGCGACGATATTTACGGGCACGGTTGAAGACGCAGAACTTGGAACTCAATTGAACCCCGGAAAAATTATCGCAAATGCAACTAAAGGTACGTACCCCATATTGATAAAATGTGGGAGGTGTCATCCACTCAGATGTCGCATTGCCCTTTTTTAGTGGGGCATGAGAAGAGCTTCAAAAAAGTTCGGTATTTTCTATTCTTCCACTATAATCAACCCACCATATCACTCGACAGAGCCCCCGTCATGTCGAGCTGTCAGAGGGTCGCGAGGCCCCTCGTGCAGTCTCTTCGGCAAGAACGCCTTCTTCTCCAAGGCGCATCGCATTTCTCGCGATCTTTCTCGAGAAGTGCGCCCCGGCAAGATGAGGGTCCAACACCACCACCGACTTCGTCCACAACCTCAATGGACCAGCTCGAGGCAGCCAACAAAGCCAATGCGAGCGCCAACGAAAAGGAGGCCGAAAAGGTGCGCATGAAGGAAAAATTGATGGACCGGGAGACCACGACAGCGCACTGGGCTGAGCGGAAGCTGGTTCGCATGGGCACGCCCCCCATCGGATCGCGACGTCGGCGAGCCGCCATTCGTACATCCGAGAACGTGCCCTTCGAGCAGTTGCCCTACCAGTGCTTCCAGGAGGCCCGCAAGATCCTGCAAGAGGATCGGCAAGAGAAGATCCAGGCCATTGCGAAGGAAATGGCCAAGATCAAGAGGCTGGAGGAGACCCCCGCCGACCAGGTCCCCGGCGGCGAGCGCAAGAAGAATCTACGTCTGGCGAGCTTGAGGAAGTACCTGGAGGAGCTCAAGATTCTGGCTGATGTCAACGATCCGGTTGTCAAGCGGAAATTTGAAGATGGTCTCGGTAAGTTGTCATTTTTCACATTGTTCTTTAATTACGGGTTTTCTATGTCACTGGATTCCAATGGTGCGCAAAGGGGTTGGAATACTATGTCCGTGGTTTCGGAATGCAGAGTGGATTTGGAACACTGGTTGGGTCATAATACAACTTAACTATTCTGTCTTTCACATACGACCATAGGATCTGGAAAGCTCGGGATCCCGTCCGCTCTCCCATAGATAAGCCAGATACCGCCAGATTAGTAGTTGGGTCGGTGACGACCAGCGAATCCCTGGTGTTGTATGTTTTTCACTTTTGCTTTTCTATTTCCTTTTTCCATTTTGTAATACTTCGTTGTTTTTACTCTATCTTTTTTATTAACTTCATCCCTCACTGGTTTTGACTTTGAATACATTCGAATTCTAACATTTGCATAGGTGATATGGACAAGCCCATTTACCGCTACTATGCAGAGAAAAAATGGCGTGGCCTGCCCTACCGGCTTATAACACAGCGTATCCAACAGCTGAACATCGTTCCTGATGTGCTACCTAAATTTGATCCTACTATTGATGTTCAACTCTACTTTCGGCGAATTAAGGTTACTCCTGGCGAAATCCTAAATTCCCTGATTACAGAAGTGCCACCGCGCTTGAGAGTCCAAGTCTTCAACCCAGGCGAGCGTCTCGTTTCCGTTGTGGTCATGGACTCTGATGTCCCTAATCCCGAGACGGATTCTTTTGACAGGCGGTGCCACTATCTTGCGGCGAACGTGCCTATTTCTCCTAACGAGCCGTCTTTGCCCCTTGGTAAGGTCGATAAGGAGACCCAGTTGGCTGTGCCGTGGCTCCCCGCCTTCTCCCAGAAGGGCGCGCCTTACCACCGATTGTCCGTGTTTGTCCTAGAGCAGAAGCCCGGAGAGAAGTTAGATATCGCTAAGTTGCGCGAGCTGTACTCTTCCCGAGATGGTTTCAGTCTTAAGAGCTACCGGGACAAGTTTGGCCTCACGCCGGTCGGCTTTAACATCTTCCGCACTATCTGGGACGAAAGCACCGCCGGGGTCATGGAGAGAGCCGGCGTACCGGGCGCCGATATCGAGTTCAAGTTCAAGAGGGTCTACTCGCTCAAGGAAGAGAAGAAGCCAAGAGGTTGGGAGGCAAAGAGACAGAAGCCCAAGTACAGGGGCTTATGGAAGTACAGCAAGAGGATCCGTGGAATCCCACACGGCCGCCGATAGATGTATTATCGAAGATAGTGTATCATATGAATATGTACAAAATAAGACCACTAGCAAATGGGCGTGGACTGTGTTGAAGTCTGGTTGTAATTCGGTGCGGATTTTCAACCATCCAGATCTCATACGTCTTAACGGGGAGCTTCTATGAGATTGCTCAATCTATATCTCATTTTTGGGCTAACTTACTACAGATCGGTCTCGACGTAACGTATTCGCGTTCACACCTACCTAAAGCACTGGTATGGAAGTTTGAGCTGCTGTAAGTCCCCAAGCCAATAGCAATGATATTATTAAATACAAGCTCGCAATGGCGCATTCGACTCGATAGTCTCGACCCCACAATTTATCACGATATCCCAAGGGTCGAAGACGACATCACACTCCATCGACCCAGACTGCAACCAGTCTCGGCATTTGTAAATTGCCGCCGCATTTCTGTAGTGCGTATACCTAGGTAGCTTGTATGCTATCATTATCTAGTATCGCAACATTAGGAGCTAGAATGATAGAATCGGCTTGGTTTCCGAATCAGATAGCAGTCACCTTTTAGATAATACCTAGCTATCAGAGCCTAGCCCTTGGGATAACGTCGAATCCCACGCCTATGGTATTATTCACATGTGAGGTCGGTTCCATTACATCGGATCCTACCTCCCGGCCCTGGTCTAACCTAACAGATAGGTTCGGGGTCTTTACTAGTGATCCGCGTGTTTCCATAGTCATAGGTCTATCATGGTTTATAAGTGTCGGCCTAGGTCTGAGTTGTGCGGAGTTCTCGCTCTTAATTCTAGCTTGGGCATAAATGACAAGACACCCAGCATGATAGGTTGAGATTTTTAAATGGCGTCACAAGTCACAGAATCTTTAGCGGTAGCTGCTACTGCTGCCGCCCCGACGAAGACAGCAGCGCAACTGATTAATCAAGTTGGTGTTGATGTGAAAGAGGAGGGACTTAGCACACCATCAGATGGCGAGTCAGGCTCGGGGGATAATCTGTATTATCACCAGTACATTGAGAGAAATGGCGAAAGAATCCTCGTAAGCTGGACGAAAGAGGAGGAGAGGCGGGKGGTTCGGAAGGCGGATTACCTGTTTCTCCCGATATTCGCTGTAGGTTACCACGAGTTTCATCTTCGGCCACTCAATACTAATTATACTGTAGCTGATGTTCACATGGATGGCTATCGATCGTACCAACGTCTCGGGTGTCCTGACTTCGACGTTCTTAAAGGACACGCACATGACGCGGGATCAAGCTAATACCGGTATCTCGCTTCTCTGGTTTGGAATAGTGCTTCTAGAAATCCCTTCAAACGTAAAGACTTCCCCCTTTTCTCCACCATGCCCATACGCGGTCACTAAACTGAGCAGATCGTCCTCCATCGCGTGGGGCCACATTACTGGATCCCGTTGCAAGTCGTGGTCTGGGGCGTGATCGAGGTTCTGCAGATGTTCGTGAGGAACTACAGCGGGTGGATCGCGGCACGTCTGTTCCTAGGTCTAGCTGAGAGTGGTTTCATACCCGGTGGTCTGTACATGCTTTCGCGGTGGTACACGCAGGACGAGCTCGCGAGTCGCACAACGCTATACTTCTTCGGCCCCTCGATTTCGGCGGCTTTCGGATCGCTTATAAGTGCCGGGGCCTTGCACATTGAAGGGGCGGGCGGGCTTTTCGGATGGCAATGGTCAGTTGAAATGGTATTGAAGGGTGGTAATTCTATACTGACATTACTATCGTAGGATCTTCCTCATCTGTGGTACTTCTACGATAGGTGAGGAAGGCTGATTTTTTTTTTTTTTTTTTTTTTTTTTTTTTTTTGAAATTGTCGCCTCAGCCATTAAGTGCTGACTATTTCATTCATTCTAGCAACTGGCCTCATAGCTTTTACCCTCGTCCCCAAGTCTCCCCATGACACGAACCGCCTCTTTGGTGGACTAGTCCCATGGAGTGGGTGGCTTTCCGAGCGTGAGGCGGATGTCTTCGTTGCTAGGATTATCAGGGCAGACCCGAGGAAAGGACAGGCTGCTACCATGAGCATTAGTTTTAAAGATGTGTAAGATATACGCTCCCAGAAGTTCAAAGGAGGGACTGTAGTCGGACTAGGTACTGACAAGTTTGTCTAGGACTGACGTCCTTTTCGATTGGACCACATGGCCTTACTTGATCATCTGCCTGAGTGGGCTGCAGTCCGCTGGTGGTCTACAAACCTGGGGGGCAACCATCGTTCAGTCCCTGGGCTTTACGAACATCCGCGCGAACCTGCTTAACGCACCCGCTCCTGTTTTGGCGTCTTTGTTCGGTCTTGTTTTGTCTTGGTTTGTGGACCGATATAAGCGATTCGGCTACACTATTGGGTTCGCTGCGGTATGGACTATGGTTGGGCTTATCGCGCTCTACGTAAGCAGCCACCCCCACCCCCGTGTGGAATAATGTCTCGGATCTGACCTAGCGAAGAACCTTCCAGTTACTACAGAGGCTTCGTGGTCTTTTTATGCCGCCTATGTGGTGACGGTAGCTGCCCCGTAAGTGCTATCTATACTTTCATCTAGCGGGCGTACATAACTAACTGAATTCCGATATATAGGAGTTGGCAGCCCCTTAATGTCACATGGTTGTCCCTAAACCAAAAGACACCACAGAAGCGTGCCATTGCGTACGCTGTATACAGTACGTTGAGCACACATCACAAGCCAACGATAGCTATTCTGACAACTTCTCTCTAGTTGGTTGCTCTAACTTAGGCGGGACGTACGGAAACCAAGTGTTTAGAGGAGTAAGTTTTCCCGATCCCTTGCTCTCCCTAACATCTCGTACTAAACGGATTGACACTTAGTCCGATGCGCCCTTATACCGCAGAGCATGGACGGCTTGCTTAGCCCTAGGCGCCGTGTGGATCGCAACCCTTATCATCCAGACGACTCTATTCAAGTGGTCGAATCGACGCTTCGCTAAAAAAGTGCGTGACGACCCGTCGTTAGAGGCCGAGGCGCTATACACGGATCGAAAGGGTCGGAAATACAGATACTACTGGTAGACATAGGGTCGCAAGACTGAGCGTGTCCCTGCTCATTTCTGTTCAAGAGGCTATACAGGTAATTTATTTCAGGGGCATATTGTTAAATACATCCAATAAATCCAGGGCAATCACTTTCTAAGATCCGTATGGTTCATGTTCGTCCAATTTCACTTGGAGCTGGGAATATCCATATAGTCAAATTCCACATAACTCAGCACCCAAGACATGAATACCATGTCCTCACGATCTGCACAACGCAGGGAAAATCGAACCACTTCAAGTGAATTTACTCGCATCACGCTTTAAGTAAATCTAACATTCAGATACGACATCCCCGGATCCACCACATCCACACCTAGGGGCTCGACCTCCGCTGCATCTCCTGCCGCCCCAGCCGCCACGAGGAGCGGCGTGAAGTGCTCGACCGTCGGATGCGACCGCCTGAACTCGGGCAGCGACTCCAGCTCCAGCAGCGCTTTCTTGCGTTCCGCGGCATCGCTCTTCGTTACCGCAGCCCGGAGGTGCGTGTCGAAGGCCCGCGACTCTTTGAGCACCTTCTGGCGAGCGAGTTCCCTCTCCTCATCGGATGACGCGCTGCGGATCTCTGCAATGGAGGGGAATGAGTGGACGGCCATGCCCGATCCGACGATAAGGTACCCCTCGTTTCTATTCGTCGCACGTCGGTGAGCATAGCGGAAATAGGGGAGAGTAGAACTTTGGGTTGACGACCCAGGTACGGACAAGGTCTGAGTAAAAGTCAGGTAAGCTTACCGTAGCGAAGAGACGGCCTCGCCGAGACGAATCTGGCTCTCCAGATCGTAGCCGTTGAATGTGGAAACCTGGACGATGGGAATATCAGGCGGACCCTCGGGCGGAAACATGAGCTTAAAGGGGACCCAGACGCCGTGGTCGACGCCACGCTCGACGCGCTTGGCTTTGATACCGGACCTTGTCAAATGCCGCCAGACTTCAGCAGCCAGCTCAGGGGCATCCTGGTGCGGCCAATTGTACTCGTAAACGAAGGGTGCCGAGTCGTGGAAGTCGTTGACAAAATCATGCTGTTTTGCAGGTTAGATAGCCTCGACTTCTACGGCTGAGGCTTGGGATGGATGGGGGKGTCAATGGTCCCAACCCACCATGATATAAGTTCCTCTCTTCACATTAACTACAGAAGGATACCCATTACGTTAGCCATTCGTAATTCTCAATTGCTACCCCGACATAGGCTCAACCAGGGTAGTTCAGGTACATATGATAAGCAACTCGATCTCACCCTCTATGACCCCCGGCCCATGGATCTCTCCAGCCTCAAAATGGCCACTGAAAGTAAGAATGGCCTTCGGCCGGGGAGATACGGCGCGGATCTCCTCTCCGATAGCACGAAGATTGTCCTGGACGATCCGATTCTGCGGCGACTCGCTAAAGAGGAGACCCACCCCGGCGTGGCCGATAAAGTACACCGGGAGCGGCCCGGTAGGTGCAACGACGGACGGCATATCGGTGTCGACTTATATAATCTTTACGTTATAGCGAGCGTATGCGTGTGTATGCGCAGTGTGTTTGTTAAATCATGCAGGCGAGGTGCAGGAAGCAGTAAGACGGAGTATCCATTCTTTTACTGGGCAATATGGGTGTTTATTCGCTTTAAAGCACCCTTAGCCGCTGTAGCACATATCGGAAAGTCTGCCGAAGCTAGGAGGGGTCGATCGTTGGGGTGTTGTGTATGGTCCTGTTACGTGCGGATAGTAGAGGATTGCGTGATTCATACGCTACACGGCCCCTAGTATTTAAATCGTGAACTTTGCTAGATGGCCCACCACCGATTAGACGCTACCAAAAAGAGTACGGGTCTTTTACCTAGATCTCCTCTCAAAGTTGGAACGTGTTCCAGGAACTCGAATATCGATTTCCAATGACTGAGCTGCCGACGTTTCGTATAGAATTGGGAATCTCGTGCACACCGAGGGCACATAGGAATTTGATAAGGTATAGAGAGGAGTAGGTAGCAGCAAAGACTTCCCCACGGCGCTTGTGATCCCTACTGTACCATCTACCATAGCTATCTCTTTGGCGTGATCGCGGCATGTGTCACGCAATGCAGCATCCTTATCGGTGAGCGAGCTCCGTACGCATTTCTTAAGAGAGTAAGCTCGGCTTAGCTGCCGCATAAAAGCCGTTGGTTGCCATGCTCAAACTTGGCTTTTAGTAGGCTCCAGGAACTAAGACCATAAATGTGACCCCGTAGTACAGGCTATTAAGGGGTTATATCCTGCGCATCATCGTTCGTCTTGCCATCCCAAAGCCTCTGTAAGAGAGATACAATGCCGGTCAAAGCGCGGCGCGTGGCCGTTATCGGAGCCGGCCCAGCCGGTGCTATTGCTACGGATGCGCTGGCCAAGGAGCAGGCGTTCGAAACGATCCGGGTGTTCGACCGGCGTGCAGGAATCGGGGGCACCTGGGTCTATACGCCTCAGTTGCCGACTGCTATTCCATCCCTGGGTGATCTGGTGTCTGGCAAAGCAGACGTCGCAATTCCTATACCGCCGCAGCTCCCAACCGTCACACCCCTCTCCGAGGAGGTAAACGGCCATCAGCGGCGGTTCTCAGACACGGCGCTACATGAGAACCTGCACAGTAACATTACGCCCGAAATCATGAGCTACACGCAGGAACCCTTCCCAGACAAGCTTTCTCCTCGCACGCTAGCCGATTATGGCCCTGGTGCGCCGTTCCGACACCATACCGTGATCCGTGAATGGATTGAGGGGATATTTTCGCGAGGCGGCCACGAGAAGCTACTCGAGTTGAACACGACGGTAGAGCGCGCCGAAAAAGTCGGCGGGGAGTGGGTATTAACACTAAGAAAGGAGACTCTGGGAAGGAATTATTGGTGGAGGGAGACATTCGACGCTCTAGTCGTGGCTACAGGGCACTACAACGTCCCCTGGTTCCCGAATATACCGGGTCTCATTGAGTATGATGCAAAGTTCCCAGGGAGGATACAGCACAGCAAGCACTTCCGCAACTCAAGGAAATTCAAGGGCAAGGTGAGTAATCCCAACTCATTTATAATATAGCTTCGGTGTTTCTAACCAGTACAACAATAGCGAGTAGTCGTAGTAGGCGCCTCGATATCAGCGCATGAGATAGTTCATGAGATCCTAGATGTGGCGAAGAGTCCTGTCTACGCTGCCCTGCGAGGAGAGCCCATCCCGGCATTTGGATGGGAACCGTTCCTGCATCCAGACATAGCTATCAAGAAAGAAATCACACGTCTAGACCCAGAGACTGGACGCGTTTTCTTCAAGGACGGCTCGACACTCGACGACGTAGACTACATCATCTTCGGAACCGGTTACACGTTCAGCGTTCCGTATATATCTCACGTTCAAGAGCGCATCAGAAATGCATACCGCCGGCTCCCGGGGGTATACCAGCATACATGGGACATCGAGGATCCGACGCTTACCTTTGTCGGGATGGTAAGTCTACTCTATTAAGTTAATCCCTTGCTCTTAGAAAACCAACCAGCCCTGCTCAACTATTCATAGCTTGGAGGCGGCTTCACATTCCGCGTCTACGAATGGCAAGCCGTAGCCGTGGCAAGGCATCTCGCAGGCCGCGCGAACCCGCTTCCTCCTATCCCAGAGCAGCTAGAATGGGAGCGGAAGCGCGTCGCCGAGAGAGGCGGTGGAAAGGACTACTACTCGATCGCGCCCGATTACGGTGCCTTCTTTGAGTTCTTACGGGGAATAGCCGGCGAGCCAGCGCCAGGAACGACTGGTCGTGTGTTACCTGCATTTGATGAGAAGTGGTTGGTGCTGTGGACGGGTATGGTTAAGCACAAGATCGAGGGATTCCAGCGCAAGAGGAAGCGGGCCGAGGAGGCGAGGGGACCTGTGAAGGCGAAGTTGTGATATGATGAGAAACGCCCTGTGACGTTACCATATGGTGGGTAGGTACTCTAGTGGTCATCTCACCTTTGATTTAGAAATAGCTGTAGGGATATCCATATCTTGGGCGATACAGATACCATGTCAATATTTTCACTCAGGGGCACGCGTAAAGTAAAGACAAGCTTAACCTATAAAAAGATAAGCCAAACTTACCCGACATGTGTTGCTGGGTTCCATTCCTAATCCTTACCAACCCACCATTTGCCATCCTTCACATGAATCCACGTTAACCAGCTGCCAGACAGCCGGTCTACCCCCTCGACAGTCTTGGTGGTAGATGACTCCGATAAGAATAATCGGCCTCCCCTGAACAATGCGATGAATAGTAATAACGACATGGCTACGCTCGCTACGAATAGCCATGGTTTCCTGCTTCTGGGGCGTGAGAAGTTTGCTATCCGCCTAATGCTCGTCCTCAAAGCCTCACTTGTCTCCTCCCAGTTTGACTGGTAGAGTATCAAACCGATGAGTGCCCAAGTGTAACCGATCAGTTGAATGAAAGCTATTGGTGTGCCCCAAATTGCCACAGCAGTGATTACAAGAAGGATGTTCTTGAGAACACCCGTTAGTACGAGGACAAGGCCAGACGTCTTCCCAATCTGTTATCAGTCAACATTTATACTCCGCGAGCCGCAGTGACGAGGAACGAATCTCGAAACGCCTACCAGAAGGACGCTAGACACGTTTAATAAAAATGCCACAATTGCATTCAGCAATAGCATCCAGAAACCGACCTCAGCAGCATGTGTCCATTCGACCGAACTCCATCCAGAAGCAAGAGACAGGACGAAATTGCTGATAGCGCAGATAGGAGCATAGTAGTAAAGACTGACAAGAGGATCCATTTTCAGACCCGTACTCGACACGAGAGATTGTATCATAATGACGCGGACTGATTCAAAGAGAATACCGACGACCTGGTAGATGAAACCCGGCCAAGAGAAATGTATTTCCCCGGCACTGGCCATTGCAACGCCTACGACGATGAGCATGATTTGGCAGAACGTTTTTCGAGTTGGATTCTCAACACCCCAGAACCAACCGATTAGTAGAGTGACGACTGGTGCTGCGGCCTAGAAGTTATTCGGAGATCGTTAGCATGCCTTATAAGACAACAGTAAAACACACAAGTGCTTTTATTCACTGACCTTCAACATCTGTATGAACGGGACACTGAGGTAGAGATAGACCAGAGTGCTAGAGACCATACTTCCGCTATATAGAAGCCCTATAGGAACGACGGTCTTCATATACAGCTCGGGTGTCATCTTGACCGTGTGACGCCCATTAAGTATGCTCGTAGTCCGAGCGAGCACCTGAGTCGCCAGGGCCGCGAAGGTCATATGCCACCATGTCAGTATCACGGCTATCCATCATAGTTAGACATGTTCAGGGGATAGGGCTGAGAGTATAACTTGCGATAACCTGAGGGGAATTAGCATCTTCACCCAGAAGCCTTGAAAGTCTAAAACTGAGAACTCACGGAAGCCAGCATCGTCAATTAGCCATTTGTTAAAGAGAATGGTGAGATTCGAGAAGAAGATCCAACTCCTAAATTGCGCGAAGGCTTAGTAATCATTCTTATTGGAGTTGACACCATGATAGATCAAGCCTTACGCTATGTAGAAACCAGGATGCAGCGCAAGGCCTGCACCTGTATTGTGGGCAGGCATGGTCGAGGAAGAGATGCGGAAGATGTCGCCCGGCGAATTCGAAAGTGGATGATATCAAATTTCAAACTTTGGTTTAACTGTAAGATATGGGAAGTTATCATAGAGGATGCCACCTGTGTAGCGCAAGCATCTCATCAAGAGGTTCAATGTTAGGCGAGAAGTTCTGGTTGGGCACTGGGAAATAAGTGGCGTCGGAGGGTTAAAGAGCTGCTTTGGCGTCAAACCTAACACGAAAGGTTTTGTTTTCCATGTTATTAGTGAATCTACAGGAAGCAGCAGCTCATGCTCGCTAGTGCTGTTTGTTGACGCGAAGTTGCGATGAGGCTACCTGCCCGGAGTTGAATTGACATGACGGTACGTACATTCTTGCCGTCTGATAGCGGCTTTAAATTTGAACCCCTAGAATCACTACTGTAAAGGGTTAGCGTGGAGATTAAGTTCCCTTTCCCATTAGATCATTAGTCCCGCTTACATCATTGATCATACCTCGCAGGCTGCGGTACTGGCACCAAGTAACCCAACTAGGCAAGCTCTGTGACCCCTAAAACAGAAATAGGATCAGCCAGCTGTGTACAGTGGTCTGCATGGCCTGCATTAGCATTGAACATTCCTGCGATGTCGTCGTACACCAGCAAATCCATACCTTATTATGCGCCGTCCTGTGCCGCATCAGCCTGCTTTCCTATTCCTTTGGCAGTTCTGTTCGTGATTTATGGCATAGCTTGACGCATAACATATTAAGCACAAGTCTCTTGGAAGCTACCTAACATATGCGGATGATTTCGGATGAGCTCATACAACATCAAGTTGGATCTATGTATCGACTCTATGAATTACATGTAGACACTATGAGTTTCCATAAGGAATGGAGGTACATAATCTTGATATAGTTGGTACCTGGTTTAGCTCCTCCCCGGGGGGACTGAGACTCAGCTAGCCATCAAACTTCAGATCTTTCATGGTATAGAAAACAATTATGCCCCCTCGGCAATCGATCCTGCTCTTATTATCCTGGATACATAGTTTTTCCACTTGCGCAATGTCCCTGCTTGCATATGGGCTTCTGACGTCGACCCCATTAAGCACTTGTAGGTAACCTAGTGGGCTTGTGCATTTAAACCTATATTGTCAGTACGGTGAACTTGAATATGGAAGCTATACAAAAAGTACACTATGCAGCTTGGGAAATCTGTGGATGCTCGGCTTATTACCTAACAGTGTGATACGCCAGCATAAATGTCACCTGTTTGGATACTTGAATCATGCGTCGCGGTCAAATCATGTATCGGGAGATAAGCATCTTGCCTGCTCACTTCCCTCTTTGTGCTTTAACTATTTCGGATTCAAGCCTGGTATCTGCAAGAGAAGCTTCAGTCCACCCCCGTCACTAACCAATTTGAATATGTTTCCTTCGTCAGTGGTAATTTCTCTCTCGCGGGTCTTCTAGTCCGGCCACTTCGGTACCCTTCCTAACTTTTCGTGCCCCCTTTCCCTAATTCCTTCCCGCTAATTTCACCACCCATTGTGCTCGAATTGCGATATCTTGTAAAAGCCATCTGTGCTGGCCGGACGACGTCGATTTATAATTGCATATCGTTAGCACGAGGCCTCATTAGGTACAATATAAGACCATGATGTCGCAACGGGAGTCATGCCGCTTAATGAGAAACTGGGATCTGCGACCTGGGCTTTGTCCTTTATATGGAACATTAAGAGCGAGCAACTACACGATATCGACTCTTTCAATTGCGCAGGCTTTGAATAGGTTCTCATTAACTTATCCCAAAACAAGATCGAGGCGTTGTTGAACGACACACCATGACAGATAACTTCATTGTCGCTATTCTGGCTTCGTCTGAGAGTTAATGTGTATATTGTGGCTACGTCGGGTTCTTAATGAGTTGAAATGATTTACTAGCGGTCTAGTAGCGTCAATTTATACCAAAGATCTTGGTTCGACTTTTCCGAGAATGCCCTTGATCTTCGCGCGCCGATCAGGCTAAAGGAGGCCATCAAGATTCCAAGCGGAATCGCACCCTGGAGGAGGGGGCCACACGTACCACAAGAACACCCAGCGCCCGTGCCCCGATACGCCACCACAGACTTGGAACTCGCTGCATATGCAGGCTTTGAATATTCCGGATCAAATGGACAAATGAGGTGCTGAGGGGAGCGAGATGTCACACCGCAACAAAGAGGGCACAGAAGGGCCGGGCACCGCTGATTTGGACATATATAAACAAGAAATGTATATTTCTTCATGATGCCCAAGGGTATCACTTAATTCTTTCAAAAATCAAAATTTTCTTCTAAAATAAATGGATATCAGACAGATGATGATGAGTCTCTTCGCAGCTCAGAAATCGTGACAGTTTCCTTCGTTCGGGTAATTCTCTCAAGAAAAAAAAATAATTGCTTCGTCTCGTGCTGTATTCCAATCCATAAATTCACGCTGAACAGTCAAATATGCATGGGATGGTCATGCTCCATAAGTCGGGAATCGTGGCGCCGTGGTTTCTGGCACGTGCGCGATAATGTGTCGTGACGGGTCGTAACAAGCAAAACTTCGTGGTATCAAAATACAGAGGGAGACCAAACCTCCCCGGCCTGGTTTTGGTGATCACATCATTGGCCTTTGGAATCGAATACGCAATAACACGAGTGCCTGGTTCATAGGAACCCGCCTTCGTTGGTGCCGAACACACCAACGCTTCCCCGCCATCGACAACGTTCCTCTCGTTCGCTAGGCGATAATGGACCGCCCCTAGGGCTTAACGCACCTCTAGGTGGTGTGGTTTGCTGGGCTCCATCGACCTCACTGCTTCCCCGACTACTGTTCGCGCTCGCATTCGTCTGGACCAGCAACAAGCTACTAGTGCCGCTTAGTCGCTTAGTGAACTCGTTGAAACTGAGACGCTTGACATCGGATGTCGAGTGACGTTTCTCATGATTCCGTCGAGTAACACTCTCCTCTGGCACCCTATTAGGAATAGCTGACATTTCAAGTGTGGACGCAGGGATATGCGGTTGACTGTTCGTTCGGTGGGCTGCGGGTCTTAATCTCGAATGAGCAGTATGTGGCCGGAGAATGGATGGGCCTGCGTCGTGATTCGAGGCCGTCCTGCTACTCGATTGTGACCATTGCGACCTTCCGCTGTGACGATTAGCAATGAATTGAAGTGCCCTCTGCGCGGATGGCCCAATCTCGTCAGCTCCTATATCCTGCTCAAATGCATCATCATCGCTATCCTCTTCGTCATCCTCGTCAGCACCTTCATCTTCATCGCTTTCATCTTCCTCCCAGGTGCTTTTCAGAGGCTCCTTTACCGGTACCCTTTCCTTATCGAAGGCCCTTTGCCGCTCCTCTGCCTCGCGCATTAACGCCTCAAATCTGGCAATAGAGCTGAGTTTTTCCTCTCCCGGAATTTCGCGGTCTGACCCAGGAATACATCGCAACTGGAAAGCCCGATCTAAAATCGTCTCTCGAGGTGCTGGCGGCGAACTGGAATGAATACTGGGGAGAAAACCTGGCGCGGAGCCAATGCTCTCTCTTGTTCGAATAGGAGAGCTGAGAGTGGATGATCGTCCCTGTGCTGATGTCCATCCCTCAATGAATTGATCGTGATATTCGCCGACTGTGGTGGCGGGAGATGGAAGATCAGAAGGGTGGACTGTCGTATAATGCTGGGTTGCATACGATGTAGCAACAGGAGCCATCGAGCTAGCATGGGAAGACGAGATATCGCTACGCCCAGAGCGTATGCTAGGCGATCCCGACCTATACGTCGTAGTCGCATCCCGGCTTGATCCATGCGTATGGCTAGACGATTTGGTGTCCATTCTTGTCCGTGTCTTCGATGAACTCGCACTCGACGCACCAACGTAGAACCCGCTTGCTGCAGAGGGAGCAAACGGATTGACGAAGGTTGGCGAGGTTGGGCTAATTGGACTGATTGGATGCCTGCCAGGAACTTCAGGTTGTATTAGTGATTGTATAAAACGGGCCCAGTCCTCCAGTGTATACGTGCGGTCATCGCCAAGGCGAAACCATAGCGTCGTCGGACCCGATTCCTTGGTGGTAGTCAAGCCTGCAGTTCGACTCGACCGGCGCTTCCGCAACTTGTCAGTGGCTGGATCTGGGGAAATCTGGACGGCGAGAGTCGGGAGCACGGGTCCTTGCTTGCGATGGGAGATCTTTTGGAGCTGGCAATCCGTAATGGATGCTATCGAGTGTTGCTGGACAGGTTCCCAGTCGTCCTACAGCGCATGAGTATTTCTATGTAGGGTCAAAAGTGCTGCGAAGATTTTCTCACCCTTGTCTTATATATCGAGAGGAAGATGGTATCGGGCTGTGCTCTCTGTTGCGATTTCGACAAACGGCCACTGGGGTCTTTGATACGAGCGGCGGATAGGACTTGGGAAAAGCCGGTATTCGTTTGATATGCATCCCGTTGAGGGCCGATAACCAGATATCGAGGCTAAGGGTAAATTTAGTGTGAGCAACTCGGGATGAATGGTGGTGACTATGTCGGGTCATTACCTTCCACACGGCTCTTCCAATGATAGTGCCCCGATCCGGGGGAACGAGCAGAGTGCCCTCCATATTAGAGTGCGCCGTTTGTCGTCGTTACGGCGCAGATTGCGCGATATGTCGAAATTCTGCCGCGGCTTGGTCTGTACGATCGCGCACAGCAAGCGACAGATCGGAGATATAATCGACTTGGTACATTAAGGATTAAGGCAGCATATTATAAGAAACGGAAGGCCGAGAAAGGAAAGACACTGTCTTTCTTGTACAAGAGAACAGACAAGGAGAAGGAAAAGAGAAGAAGACTCGGAGACTCGGGTCTTCCCGACGACACACTTGAAGACCTTTTTCCGGAATCACACGCTCAATTGGCCGTCGTAGCAAAGGTTGCAGGAGAGGTAGAGCCAACCGGATGGAAGGGTGGTGGCGAGTTAAAGGTATAGAAGGGAGTGCCAGGTGCAGGTGTGCAGGTGGTGAGCATTTGCTGACGAGACGAGGCTTGGAAGCTAAGGGCTCCCTAAGAAATTAATAATTATTTTCCATGCATGTCATTTGGGTGCGCATGCCTACTAGAGTCTAGTGAGGTCTAGCGCAGAAAGGTACCTAACCAAGCCTACTGCGGTGCTACACTTAGAGACTTGTGGTACTGTGGTACTGTGGTACGGGATGCAGCAGGGTCTACGAAAATCCCAGGTCATCCCAGGTACTTTGCGCCTGCCCAAGATCTGCAGATTATAATACAAATCTAGACGCCCTACGTAATTGCATCTTCGTCTGTTGGGTAATCTAGGGGAATAATAACTCTAATATGTAACAATTGCTAATATACATACATCATATTACCTCTCATATACATCATATAGACCTTACATGTAGGGACGTAGAATGGTCGTATATGATAGATTGAGTCGAACGCCAATAAATTGCAAACTGTACGGAATTGAAGATATCATGTATACCACACGTGTATCTACACCTCGGCAGGGGGGGATGGTGCTAGCACATTTAGGTAGTGCATAGAGAACGGGGTCTAGGGGGACTTTCATAGTCAAGTCAAAGAAGACATTGGAAGAAAAAAAACTCGAGGAATTATTTCCGTCCCTGCTACATAGCGGATATACAAAAGTTCGCCAGAAACACACTGGAAGCTGGAATATCCGAATCGATTTCTTTATACTTAAATAGACTAGGCATTCTTATTTGCTTTGTCTACCCTGGGGCAGTGATTCAACTTAGGGAGAACTACAGTAACTAGCGCGGCCCCCAACTGTTAATTGCAATCGCTTATTGGAACCCTTGACAATGGAGTCGATGGTTTCAGAAAGAGACGAAGGATTCAGGCACAGGGTTATGCAACGTACACAGTGGTGTTTCGTCCGCACTCTGCCTAGCCAGATAATAACATTATGAGGTATCCGACAACTTGGTCACATACTTATCAGGTGCTATTAATCATATAACTACCAGCCTGTTGGAATCACAATACATTAGGCGGACTAGGCGTTCCAAAGGTTAGACCATAAGGAGAGTCACTACGAGTAGGTAATACCTACTGTTACCCCCGTCGGACCACTATCTCCGATTTCATCCTCACTGCCACTCCTATAGGATCAAAGGTCATCTCGGTATACTCCACCACCCTGCCATTAACTCCCTCCTGGTTGAATCCCGGGAGACTTGAAAAATGTCCGTAGAACCAAGATATCTTGATATACGAGAATGTCCATAGGAGGTGGGTGCTTTCTACATGTACCTAAGTAGGTAGGCAGATGAGATGTAAAATGCTGTCCGAGGAATTATCAGTATGTAGTCTACTGCTTCTAATTCAATGAGGAGAAAGGGGGTCTTCCACCGCTAGTTTTCAATTGTCCACGACAGCTACCTAGCCTAATGGTGACGGCCGCATGAGAAGCGGCCATTGCACTAAAAAAGTCAACAAAGAACTTGTTGCCCCCTATTGGAGAAGACCATAATAATGCGAACAACCTCGGGTTTCATTCTTTTTCTACTCGTTCGCGGAATGTTTTTGGCCCTATTAGAGCAATTACCTAGGTAGTTAACTACTAGTCGTCTGCACGCTTTGACCTCGACCTTGACTTAACAACGGACAAGTTTGCCAGCCCAGGGGGCCGCGATTCTATTGGACACTTCGTCCATCAGCTCTCTGCAACTAGTCTGATGCCCATGTGTTTTGCATGTACATGTTGGTAGGCAAGGTGGATCACTTGACATTGCCATATGTATGTGTATGCAGTAGTGATGCACCAGAATCCAAGGAGAAGGCGTCCTTAGTGGATTACTTGGCCGCGGATGTATGTCGAGTGCAGCAATTTGGCTGGGAAATCCACTACTGCAGTTTTCTTCTATTATTCTAGAAGCCCGTTAGAAGGCCCTCGACCCTGCATCTAGTATTTGGGGTCTGCTATACGTAGGGGTTCAATATACCAAATATCACCCAAGATAAAAGCCGTTTGAAAGGGCGATGGCATTTGTAGACCGGGGGAAAGGGATTACATACGTCGAGAAAAGCAAAGTGAGAAGCGACAGTCTATTTTAGTCACCTGATGGCCAGTCTGACATGGGAGATAGCCGATGTCTTAGAAGACGATCCCGGTAAGGATCAGGGGTAGAAGCTCATCGTGAACGGTTCAATCATCGGGAAAGTCCCCGCACTCTCAAAAAGGGGAGGCCCCACTAGATGCCCGTTGAGATTTCAAGGGTCATCGTATTCTTTTTCGTGGCTTCAACACAGTCCAGGTCCAGCCACAGCACTGATTTGAAAGGTCGTTAACCGCCATGCCTCCAGGTACCTGGTTGAAAGAAGAAGGTGGTTTTGTGTTATGACACCCCAAACTCGTGTCGAGGATGATCGTCAACTTATGAGGGCATCTCGTTCTTCAGTCGTAAAATCCGAGTCTTTTGATAGGGCGAAAGCTTTTTCAGGAGTTTTAGACATATGTACAGCCAAAGCAGCCGCGTCCAAGGCTAATGCAAATGCTTCCAAGGTTCATAAATTTCACAAAATCATTCGGATTTGGAAGCTTCCGCTTACAAAGACTTTACAACGATGCTAATGTCGATATACAGGTACCTAATCCCCGTCAATCGCAACGTCGGCCTCCCGAAAGAGGGAGGACCAACATTGATGAATGTCAAGGTCCCAAGTTACACAAAGGATCACCTTACAATAGTAGTAGTATCTCACCATCTTACCATCTTACAGTCTTACCTCAGTCTACATGGTCCTTGATGAGCCTCATGATCTCTTTATCTATTTATTATATCTCACTACTCCGCCTTCGGCCAACCAACAAGCTTGCGTCCTCACCGATATAGTGGCAATTTCGCAAAGATTTCTGCTCCTTGCATAAGGATCATGCACATCAGCACCGAAACCGTCCCGGTGTTCAACTCTATGTCCGGTGTAACCCCTAGCAGCAGCCGAGCAGACATGTTTAGTCATCGACCCCTTAATTGAAATTTCCTTCGTAGTCCAGCACCCGCACAAACCAGCCAGCCAAGATTCATCTATATGGATTACTCGGACTACTTTCGTTTATTAACTCGACCCGCATAAAATTTGGTCTTGGACAGGATCATGAAGCAGCAATTTGAGCATTTTCTTCAACGTCCGTATTCGGCAGGTAGGTGCATCTTTAAATGAACCCTTCCTTCATCAGCAATCCTATCATCATCATCGCCCTCCATGCAGTCAGATTGACACGCATATTGAATCTCCATCGATGCGGCTTACTGCCACATAATGCATACATAAGCGTGAAGCAACTTGTGAGACAGATCACGATGAGAGACAAGGGCTGCTCGTTTGCGAAAATGGGTGTACATACTATGAATTGCTGCGGCAAATTCCGCAACTGAAAGACCTGCCCCTTTCAACATGTGTGGAAAATCCAACCGTTACCGTGACACGCATCATCATCAGCATCATCAATCGTTCGAACCCTGTTCCCTATACACGGAACGTATGGAAATGACTGCACAACGGGCCGGCCCTTGTTACCCAGCGACCGTTGAGAGGGTCTCAACCTCGACAAGAATCGGTCAAGAAAGCAGCGGACGAAAGAAGGACAAATTCAAAGAGTCCACCCCACCGCGGATCACACCCGCAACCCCATTTCCTAGCATGCTAGTGTACAGAAAGGCCATATCCACCTCTTCGCGTCCCCATATTAGAACAATTCTGTTGTGGGGATAGCCCTCGACAGCGAGACGAGACAGAGAAAACGTGGACCGAATTAAGAGCATGACGGTAGGTACCTACAGGCAATATTCACACATTTTTTTTTTTTCATTAGATCCAGTGCAATCGATATCCTAACCTAATGACGAATTGCCCTGTTGATCAATATCACATTAGGCCCCCTTTCCTCTAACCCAACTGCGACTTCAAGTTGCAAAGTTACCTACCCCTGAAACCCTACGTCTGCACGAATGGGTGATGGCCACGCAGAAATATTGGATTTGGGGCGATTTCCAGCAACTTCGACACAATATCACGCAAGAAATTTGAAGACCCTTTATCTGAGATCGGTACCGGCAAGCCAATGCTGTCCCGTCCGTTTCCCTTGCTTGCGTGGCCGCCGATGTGACAGTGGCCCACTAAGTTCCAAAGACTCGTTACGGGCGAGAGCCTAGGGGGACCCGTCGCTCCCATAGACACTGGGTACCCTGTGAAGACTTCGAAGACAAACATATCCTTATGAGCGGTGACGACAACATTCTAGAATTTTGAGACAGGTCTTACTGTTGGTGTGGAACGTCCGTCCGGGACCGGAGAGGATCACCTTGGCTCGCGAGTCGGGATCGCTTCCCCACGCGGCGGGACGGCTCAGGGTTCTTGAGTTACGGTTAGACGAGGTCTCACCCCCGGCCTGCCCACATGGCAGATGTATGTGCTACATACAAGCATACATCAACGGAAAGTGCCTACCTTTGGTACACTACAAAAATTACCTAGGGGGCCAACCATATACCGTCCAACTAAGGCCCGGGACTCCCTAGTTCTGGGATAGATGAGCCGCTCGATATGATCGCGGGAAAAGGAGCATGGCGGCCGAATGACTCGGGCTTGGCTGTTTGTTCTAGCCGCTGAAGCTTAGACCAAAATACCGTAGACGTAGACATACACACAGACCGATCGGCGTCCGTATAGCCCCTTGCGATAAATAGTCGCCGATGTCATAAGATGACGGTTGAACAAGGACTGTGTCTCTCATCTTATTCATTAACTCCCCAGATATATTATAATACCTAGAATTTACCTTGGCTGGCGCAAACTTCGTATGCGTTGACCGCTCTTTTAGCTCCCATGTCCGCGCGGTACCTACCGAGCAATTCGGAAGGCTGGGAAATGATCGTGGAAGTCGAGTATGGATTGTTATATGTGGGTTAGGGTATAATGAGCACGCAAATATTTCAAATAAAATGAAACCCGAAAGGATGGTTTAAGACAATGTTTGATCTTGGCATAAATGAAGCGATCCGTGCTTGTGGATATTTCTGTACGACCTCATGTTGATGGGTGGCAGCCTCAAGTTTCGTAGACATCCAGGTACCGTAGCCTTGTGGGTTCAGGGAAGGGTAAGCGATCAGCGACACATCCCCTTTAGGAAACGAACAGTCAAGGTAATATTCATCGTTCTTGTCTCAAGGCGACTCCCCTGCCTACTATGCAGCCACTAAGGAGGTAGGTATTACTCTTTTTTCGTTGCCCAGTACAATTGCTCCAATCCGCCTCATCATATCACTATCATAAGTTAGGGCAAAATCCCAGCCGTTTCATCTAGCGCCTTATTCAATAACTCCGTCGCAATGGGGTCCTGGGGATGGATAGCTAGAGCTTCGTGCAGGATCTTAACCGCCTCATCGAAGTTCCCCTGCTCCATATAAATCAAACCCTTCGCCGAGAATATAGCTGCATCCTTGCCGCCCTGCCTTAGCACCTCATCGAATTGATCTAGTGCCTCGTCATATCTCTTCGCGCGACGGTACGCGTGCGCTAGGTTCGTGCGCGCCGAGAGCCAAGCATTCGGCTCCGAATCGATCTCCTCGGCGACTTCAAGCGCCTTCAAGAATAGCGTAGCGGCGTCCTGGGGTCGGTCCTGGTGGTAGTAGACAACGCCCATCTCGTTGAGCAGCAGCGGGTCCGTCTTGCACAGGCCGTAAGCCGTTTTGAGGAACTCGTCGGCGAGCGTCATGTTATTGAGCGCGTGGTTTTGCATCCCTAGAAAAACCTGCGGCAGGTGTGTGCCCATGAACAGGCGCGCGGCCGTCGAGTACGCCGATATGGCCTGGTCATGCTCGCCTTCGGCTGCGAATGTGTGTGCGAACCCGATCCAAGCAGGCCCGAAGTGTGGGTCCATCATACTCGCCTTACTAAAGTAGCGGCGCGCCTCGGCGATCTTGTCGATGGCGAAGTAGTAAATGCCCACGCCGAGCCACGTGCAGGGTTCCTCCGGATGCGTGTCGGCAAGGTCGTGCGCAATCAGGAAGAGCACATTCTTCATCTTAAGCTCGTATAGGCAAGCTAAGTGTAGGGGATATATGCTGAAATTGTACTTATCTTCCTGGAGTACGGAATCCGTGATGGCCAAGGCATCTCTGTATCTGCATTGCGTGTAAAGTAGATCTGCTCGGGCGAGTAGAAGGTCGGGGTTCGTGGAGAGATTGTAGTGCGTGGATAATGTTTCACAGGCCGTCGTGAAAGCCACAGGGTTCCGGTATTTGGAAAGCCTGGTAGTGTAGAGCATCTTGGTGAACTCAGCAGCCTCTTGTGACGAAGATGAGTCTCCGGGAACTGTGATAGCATCGAAATCTAGCGATTCTAAAAATTGCCACTCTTCGTCGGGTGACATCAGTGAATTCTTCATGAGTTGCTGAAATGCCTCGAAGCACTGGACATCGATGCGTACAGCATCCTTGTAGCACTCTTTCGCCCTGTCGAAGGCGTTTTGCTTGGCGTAGCAGATGCCTCTTAGAAAGCACATAGCAGCCTCGAAGCGTCTGTTAGCTGCATCTTCCTCCGACAATTCATTTCTCCGGTCCTGTGTTTTGGCGGCGCCCCTCAAATGATGTGAAGCGGTGGTGCGTCCACTCGTGTGCTGCGCCTTACGCTTGTTTGCTGAGTTGGAGATTAGGTGTGTGGGATTTCGCTCACCAAGCACGGCAAGCGCTTCGTCGAACCGAGACTGCTTGATAAAACAGTGAGCAGCTAGGTATCGACATGATGGATTGCGGTTGATGAGGTCCTGTTTAGATAGAAAAGCCTGCGCCCTGGTATAGTTGCCAGTAGCAAAGTGGACCTGAGCAAGCCAGAAGGCATCACTGTCGTCATCTATGAGATGAGTTTAGCTTCAGATGTGTGGCGCAAAGCAACACATGCCCGACTTACTGGTCAATGCCAAAAGCTTGTCACCGATAAAGATGGCCGAATCGTACTGCGCCTTGTTCAAGGCATCTAACCTCCACTCGCGAAGGAAGCTCTCCATATTCGAGTGACCGAATAGGCAGGCTCATAGATGTTGGATTGAATGAGAGTCGGCTCGAGTTTGTTGTGGCGTCGCTTGGTACGTGCAAGAAACGCGTGCAGACCTTGCTCCGCGAAGCACAGTATGGACAAACCGCCGAACGCTATGGCAGCATGAGGATTATGCGGTGTCTTCACAGATCGGTCCCGGAATTGTGCAGTTCAGGAATATCCTTCTCATGTATTTTCTATGGGTTGAATTGCGTTCACCTTCAATGTTGTTGATGATTTGGTCGACGTTCTCAGCGCGTGGTGGGGGCTAAGCCACTGAAGGCTAGGCTAGTTTCAGCCCTAAATTCAGTAGTGTCATCCCTTAGCGCTGGGTAGGGTAAGTGCTACGCGGGATGCAACGGATAGCACTTCCACCTGAGCCGCAGCTGTTATAAAACATGTTGCTATTCCTTTACTCGAATATTATCCGTAACCTTAGTATCTCATTATACAATATATTAGACGTCGTTTTCGTTATTATATCTTTTGGGACCAGCCGCCAATCAGGAAGATAATACCACTTGATAACACAAATCGACGCTGTTAAGAACGTTTTATCTTAATTACCTACATACCGATTTGTTTCCTACGAGAAGCCCTAGATCTCTTACGGAAGTATTTAATTAGGACATTATGCGTCTTATTCACACGTAGTCCCCTTCTCCACAATAGTTGAAGTATCATAGGTAAATGTATGGCAGTCATTCCGGCGTTATGAACGCTCTCAAGCAAACATCTGTCGATGTATCAGTACCTACTCATGCCTTCAATAGTGCCCGAGGTAGTGTGATATGTAGGTCTTAGCTAATGTGTAGCTGTGCTTCGCCGTATTGGGGCTAGATTCACTCTAGAATAAACAGTGCACCAGATACATGTTTCGGTATCATCCTCAATAGTGAAATGACGGACCCCACGTCAACGGAATAGAAAATCATGGTTACCAACCAGAACTACACACTGCCCTTGTGATTGATACTCGGTGGTTCCAGGCAGCGCTTCTCATCGGGCCGGCGTCGGAAGGGCCTCAGACGATAGCAGAGCAGGCCGCCGGCTTATTCGTGCGAGTAAATGTACCGTGATAAAACATCCCAGTATCAGCCGGCACACAGGAAATCGAGAGGTTATATGCGATCGCAGATGTGGTTCCGGACGACCACGAAGGCGAAGTGGGTGGGCTGGTGCCGCAAGTCATGCATCTCAACGGAGTGGCTCGCCTCGTTCGACAATTCATCTGGTCGTGACGTGGATTCGCTTCAGGCGCTCTAGCTCGTGTATATCTTGCAACGTTGGCTTCCAACTCCACCGACTTTGCCCATTCTACCATCTACGAGAACCCCACTGTCGTCCAGCTAGCAGTGCTCATCCTCCAACAGAATGACAACAAACAGGATGAGCACAAACTCACAAGAACGTTACTCACTAAGTACCTCCTGCGGACTTGTTCAAAATTTTCGGTAGATAGAAACTCAGGGGAACCCCTGACTAGAACGTTGAGATAAGCCAATGTGCTTCAAGTCGAATTGTCCCGTGTAGTAGGTAGGAATGCATCTCCTCGCGTGTCGTCGGACTAGGGGGATCCGACATATCTTCTGCCCGAACCGTACCGAGGACGGCAGGCGAGCCGCTCAACGGCAACGATCGTGTCACCTTCGTCAGGGTCAATCTCCATTAGCGGGAGCTCCGCATTGCGCAGACTGGAGCCCATTGGACCGGCAGACTCAATGCGCAAGTGGGTAGAGGAGAGGATCGCTATGTGGGAGGAGAGATGAAGCATCAAACGGGAGGAGCATGGAGGGCGAAAGATCTCCATTTTGCTTTCTTCTTCAAAAAGGGTCTGGTTCTCAAGAGGGAGGATGGGGGCGGAACAACGCCACCTAAAAAGCAACGCCTCAGAATTCTTCTCGTCAGACGTATCTTCATAAAGTCACATCAAATGTTCGCAAAAGTCCGCATTGCACTAGGGAGTCCCCTATATGAACCTGTCCAAAGACATGTAATGACATAGGGTTACCGATACACTACAAGAATTATTTCCTGAGTAAAGCACTGCCCTACATATATGAATAGGGGGAGGTACTTACGTATGTAACTTAGAAGACTTGTGACACAGAGTAGGGGAGGACGTACACAGCGACTGCTGGGGTTTTTATTGCCACTATATTTCCGTATTCGGCTTGTAAAGTTAGCATATTCACCATATTAAAAGGGCTCAACGTTAGTCAGGCCATTATTGAGTCCGATTTAGATCAGCGCATGAGGCATAGGCAATCAGGGACCCGTTTGTCCCTTAGGAATACGATATGTACACCTAAGGGGCAATAAAGAGATAGATAACTCCCAAGGAAACTATTTTTACAGCCCGAAAAGACCAACTCTCTAGCCAATAATGCCAATAACAGAGAGTTGACAATCAACATGGCTGCTGCTACTTTTGGAGTCGAACTTGAAGCCGCATAATTTTACACCGTTCAGCCAGGCGAGGCAGCTACCACTAATGCCGGAGATGGGGACCTAGCCCCGGTGGTGGACATGTCATTTGAAGCAGTCCAGTGTCGTAACCCGGAATCTCCAAGCCACAAGTTCAGAGATGAGGTAGACACGCATGCCGACATGCCCTCGGAAGAAGAGCGAGACACGTGCGATCCCGGAATTTATTCGGTTCTCTTTGCTGATAACGCGTCCGAGCCTCTCCCCCAGGAGTCCGATATTTTGACAGGGGTGACGGAGCTTTTCCAGTGCTGTAGTCTCAACGTAATTGCATCATTAATGAGTACCATTAAGAAGACAGCCGAGTTCCGTCAGGCGCTGGGTAGCCTCCTACGCCAGAATCTGCACCGGCACGGCGCGGTTCGCATCGGCTGCTACGGAAAGTAGCTTATGGAAGTTGATGCACGACTAGAGATAGACAAGACAGGATACGACGTTCTTGATCTGCTTTTCGATCCAGACCTAGCCGAAGAGGTCAAGGTTGAATACTGCGACGATTTTCGACCAAACCGGTCGCACAACATGCAGCAGCAAGTTCAGCAGATGATTCTGCCGCCTCCCAAGCACAGCATGGCTCAACACGGCTCAACATAGAAGCTGCCGGACGGGTCAAAATGGGATGGCCTATGGGGTTTAAAGTCGAAGACGATGAGGCTTCAGTGGCGTCGCGCTAGGGGGAGGCACGTATTGGTACTGAATCGCGCGTATTGAAACGCATGGTGTAATGTGCTTCTTATTTGTATAATTAGTGGGTAGACCACGATTTCCAAAGGTGAGACATGGAATAAGGGAGAAAAATAGGCTGGTAGATCTTTTCTATCATTAGTCTTAAATAAGAGTTGATGTGCAAAAGGATTCTGTGCCGCGTATGTATCCGCGAATCAGGGAGTGATATTTTCCACGGTAAGACAAGGGACGATTTGGAGTGAGGGCAAGATTTTACGACATACCTAGTTGGTCGGACGGTAGGAATGTCAGCAGCCGCCGCATCGCATACAAGCCACGCAATACCGGCTCTGTCATTGGCGAGATTCGGATATCGATCTCCAGAATGTTTGGTGACTGCCAAGTCTGCAAGGCATTATTTGCCTGCTTGCGTGACGTAGTACAATCCAGCAGAATCGTGCCGGTTTTGCCGATTGTTTCTTGGTATTTACCATCGAAGAAAAAAAGCCTACCGACGATGACAGAGAAGCGTCTACAAGTAGTGAATGTCAATTTTGTGCGATGTGCCATCGAATTCAAGATCGTTGAGGCTTGATTATGGTGTAATCTACAAAGATACCATTTATAAGCTCGTTGAGCGAGTCTTTGCTATCACCTGTTACATCACTTTCAACCAATTACAATGCCTAGCATTTATAAATTAGCGGGCATTTCTGTAACTGTACTCATCTTGATAGGTAGGCTCCGAGATCAAAAGGGGCGTTAGATCCATAGGTATAGACTGATACCCGAAACCACAGTCCTTTTCTTCGCTCATTCAGTCGACGTCGAGTACCAATGGAACCGCTTTGCTAAAGGAAAAGACAAGACCTCACACGATGGAGCTGTGGCCGGCGGAATGCCTTTGCGCATTATGTTCTTAGGCGCGTCGGTCACGCGAGGTGAGGTCTCAACTGGTGATAGAGGATATAGGAAGCAGCTTCGCGACAAGCTTACGTCCCTGGGAAATCCAGTCAACTGTGTCGGTTTCAACAGGTTTGGCGACTTCCCCGACAACGACGTCGAAGGCTACGGCGCCAGTCGAATCCGGCAGATGCACCATCATGCCGCACAAGCCGTCCCGTACCTACAACCGAATCTAGTTCTTATTCAAGTCGGCACTAGCGACTGTTTTCAAAAAGATGATCCGGCGAACATATTGACACGAATGCGGGATCTTGTCGATTACCTGCTAGAAGCTTCACCGCGAGCGACTGTCATCATGTCGACCCTATTAACGACGCCGGACCTCGAATTCGAGCCTTGTATGCGAAGCGCAAACGCGCAGATCCGGCAAGTGGCCGCCGACTTGATCCGAGAGGGAAAGCCAGTCGCCATTGCAGAAATGCATTATGATCAAGGGCTACCCAATCGGCCTAGGCCCGAAGACATCGGGAACGATCGTATACATCCTACCGACGAGGGTTATTTCATGATGGGGGACATCTTCATGGAGAAGATCCGCGAGGTTGAACAAAAGGGTTTCTTAAAATATCCCGTAGACAATGGGATCGTCGAAGATGGCGACGCTAGTAGGGAAGTTGAAGACCAGCTGAAAGAGAAGGCAGAAAAAGAACATCCCTTGAAGGCGTAGAATCAAAGAATTATACCTGGGTGCATTTCAAAGAAATAAATAGGTACCCGCTGTATTATAGAACTGACAGTTCGGCTTGGCTGGAATATCGGTTGAACATGAACAAAGGKTTATATCGGGATGGAGCTTCGGCAAAAGTACTCCCGCTGAGAGTAGGGAGAGGTATCACTTGGACAAGTCGGCTTTCATATGCCCTTAAGATAGATCGATTCCGGCTTTTTATCTAGTTTAAAATGTATTAGTACCTGGAGTCTAGTATTCATAGCTAACCTCTAGTCTAATTATGGTCCTCTTTCTCGGGGAATCGGGAAGCGAGTCGCATTTGCAATCCGAAAACGATCTAGGAAAAGTTGTTGGATAGAAAGACCGGACTCTTCGGTAGCCAGGTTGATGCTTAGACTAAAGATCGAGATTCTTCTGCGATCGTGGAGGCTGGACGGAGGAGTTGAAAGATCTCCACCCCGATAGCTGGTCGTTCAATGCGACCTGCATACATGTAGTATCACGATGCCTGTTGAAAACTTGGACGGAGATGCATATAATATGTGGATAGTAAAAATTGATCCTGTATGATATATAGAGTGATTATGATGACTTAATAACAGTGTTGTATTTGAAACGGGAGTTGATAATAGTCATAATGGGAAGTGAGAGTCTGGTGTGATAACCCAAAATCAAGAAATAATGTCTGATTATTGAATAAAAAGCCCGGTCATTTAAGCCTGGATAGATACATACAGCATCCGGGTTCACGAATAACCTTATCCAACATTCTCCACATTCAGAACATCAAAGTCAAAATACACTAAAGCCTGTTCCTGTATGCCAAGACGGACAATCCCGGTGTCTTTGTACTTAGGTAGCTCTGTGCATACACGGTGTATTCAGGTACGATCTTGGTTCCAATTCACATGACGAGCACGTTCCTGTACGTCAGCTGTAAGGCACAATGTAACGAGCCATTTACAGGGCCCTTAATTCCAGAACAGCAGGGGTAGCTAAAATTATAGTAGGTAGCTGACCACCTGCAAAGTCCTTCGAGGCCAATTTAGGATTTAAGGCTGCCGCTCTGGGTAGGTAGCAGCAGGTAGTACGGTAATAATAAGCTTATTTGAGGTTACGTTAAGGGTAGATCACTAAGACAGCCCTGTAATGTCCCTCAGCTCGAGCCACGTGTTGGCCGAGGTGCTAAAAGAGGTGGCAAACAAATGAGCGGTGTTATCTCACCATAGTTGATTCATATGTACGGAACTATTACCAACAAGATCTGAAACTTGATAGGATTCGACTTATCCCAACGTTCTAGATTTTCCCGTCCCGTTTGCATCCGGGCTTCAACAACGTTGTGCCGCTTTAATAAAGTACATGTATCTCAGACTTTGAGCTTTGAGATCTTAGATCTAGGTAAAACCACAAATGCAAGGAGCACGTGTTCTTTGATGGCAGTTCTAGAGCCCTGAAACGCTTATTGGTCTCACGCGAGAAATGGGTAGGGTGTTGGTAAAAATGTCTCTTATTCAGCTTAACCCCCTTTGATGGGGGTCATCCAAGTTGGGCTATTCAATCAACCTGCGAATCCTTCCCCCCTGCCACCTTCCTTTGTTTGCGTAAC
Organism: Hypoxylon sp. E7406B; assembly: GCA_000931505.1. Lineage (NCBI taxonomy): Eukaryota > Fungi > Ascomycota > Sordariomycetes > Xylariales > Hypoxylaceae > Hypoxylon > Hypoxylon sp. E7406B. The sequence goes on along the minus strand of JYCQ01000042.1, from coordinate 168,434 downwards.
TATACTGTTGAAACTCCTGGCGCAGGGTACGTACTTAGAGATTCCTACGACCAACAAGTGGCTTTGAATTAAGCAGGTGATAAAGAGTGCTGTGTTAAACGTTGGCATGGCAGATGCTTTGATTCCGTAAGCCGCGTAAGCCGGACCCGTGGACTGGACTTCTATATAAGTCGAGAGCCTCAACCATCCCAAGATGAAGATTATAGTCGATCGTTGCCTATCCCTGTATCATACAACCGGCCGGCCAGTCCTTCTTTTCTAACTAACTAAATACCATTCCTTTAAATCACAATCAACATGCTCTTCAGCGCTGTAACACTCCTTTCTTCAGCGGCGGCCGTGTCCGCCGCAGCCCTTCCTTCTTTCCACTCGAAGCGAGGCGGATCAATTGATATCACGCCTCACGTCCAATACTCTTCGTCCATTGGGGTACTCGGATGCAAGATAAACACGAACCGGGTCGCATACTGGCCTGAGGCAGTCGACTGCAACAACATCTGCGTCAAGGTCAGCGCCAACGGCCGCGATGTGCATCTGCTTAAGATTGATCATTCGGGCGCGGCCCATGACATTTCGTATGACGCCTACAACTACCTCGTAACCGGGGAGAGCGCCACGGTAAACCCGATTGCGGGAGGCAATGTCGCCGCTACCTGGGAGGACGCCCCTATGTCCGAGTGTGCTGATCTACTGGATGGCGGCAAACTTCCCTTCGCCGCTGTTGCTGGCTCGAGTTTCATCTACAGCTGCCCAGCTGATAGCTGGACCGCCCAGAACTACGCCGCGTACAACATTGCGAACATGGTTTGCACCCTTGGTGTCGACGAGCTATGCACGTTACCTCCCCTTAGCGAGGGTAACCAGCCGATCTGTCCGCACCAGGCCGGCCTCCAAACACCATTAGCCGACCACACTGTCTGGGACATCGAATACCCCACGGGCAAGCTGATTGCTGCGGTATAAAATTCGACTATCGTTAAAGCCCGGCAATCGCATGTTGCGTTGTTTTGGGACAAGCGTTATGAGATTACTCCTATTTTCGGAGCCTTGTCTAGGAAGCAAACGTGCTCGAAGCACCTTTACTTCTCGTTTATTTACTTCCTGAGACACCACTTTCGTTAGCTGTAGATATTTAGTTGCTGTAAATAGCTTAATCAAAGCAAGCACATACCTTCGTTATACACATATCAGAGCCCAACATAAGCCAGGGGTTGCAAGTCAAGTGATTATGGTTGCTAGCTAACATAGTGCGATAGCGGGACTTGAAGCTTTGAAGTCCTAGAATTACATGTTGGTACTTTGGGTACCCAACCCAACTATCTATCCATCCATTGAACGTCAGAATCTGCCTTATTTTCCCTTCCCCAATGCTGTACAAGAACTCTCAAAACACCTTTGCAATGCAGTAATTAGCGGCCGTTCAAGAGTGGGGACCCAGATGCAAGAAATATCGCAACTGGAATCGAGTCCCAATGCTCCGGCGGCAGTTCAAAGGCATACAATCGACTGATTGATGCTGCTTACAGTCTTCCTCCATCGTACATGCTCGACGCAAAGCAGTAGGACACCTTGTGCCACCCGCTGATACGTCCAATTAACTCTTTAGAACTAGTGTGAACTCACACACTTCCAAAGCGCCTTGTGATATTACTCATCAGTAACCTTTGCCTCATGGCCGTCGGTCGTTTCGGGTACGCGCAGACTAGACATTTGGCCAGCGCTGTCGCAAGCCGTCCACCCATCGACCATAAAGCACATCTGAAAGCTGTTTACAATGTTCCATGCCGGGCTGGGCCTCACGGCCGGGGAACTTAGCCTGCAGTGCAGCCTTCTCAGGATCTTTATCTCGATTGCTGACCTTCTCAGGGCTACCGGTACCATTAGATGCTAAGCTCTCTTGTCGCCTTCGGTGGCTCTTCAGATGGGGGTTGTTAGCGGCCATGATGAGCTTCGTTGGGCCCTGGTTCTGGTTCTGGTTCTGGTTCTGGTTACTAGGCGTCTGCTGACTCTTAATGATCACAGTGCCTTGCGGGGTTCCGGTATCGAATCCCTTAATAGAACCTTCCGTGTTCTGCAAGAACGCCTTGGATAATTTGGTGTCTTGCGAAATGGCCGAGTTCAAGTTGCGTAGGAGATGGTAAGCACCCTCGGGATCAACTGAGTCGAGAAGTGCAAGTGCATCGGAGAGCTTACCAAGTGCCTCACGCTTGGTCATGTTGGATGTCTGGGCATGTAGTTCGGCGAGAGTGGGCTCCAAGGCCTTTGAGTATAGGCGGCGTCCCAGAACTGCTTCTTTGCTGGTTGCCTCGACTGCGTTGGGGTGTTTATTCTCATCCGAGGGGATGTCGGTTGAATTGAGAAAAGCAGTCTGACCAGAGGCGGAACCATCAGAAGGCACCCTTCTAAAGAGCCGCTGTGACGATCCGGAGTTACCGAACGACATGTCTGGCTGAAGAGGGCGTCGCATGGCCGGGGTAGGCGAGCCACGTGCAGATCCGGTAGCCGACATTTGTGCTAAAGAGGACTGTCTTCGCATGGTAGCCTTACGCATAGTGAGTGGAGCTGGTGCTGGTGAGGAAGGTTGTAAGGGTGCATCCTTAATGTCCAATCTGCGCAGGGCCTCTTCTGTAGAAAAGATTGAAGATGGCTTGCGAGACTTGACTGTCGCTCTCTTAGGGGCGACCGATCTGACAGTGTCGAAAACCCATTCGTCCTGCTCATCCTTCGGCGACAGATCTTGCAACGTCTCTTGGTAGAATGCTCGGCTCTTCTTCTTGGTCTTTGTGGCATCGTACTTGCGTCGTCGCTCAATTAACTCTTGCAAAGCCTCTACCTTACCTGAAGATTTGATGAATCGATGCTTTAATAGCTCCTTTGCTGATGGTCTACCTTCCGGGTCCTTCATAAGGCACTTCGATACGAAGTCTTTGAAGTCCTTGGAGAAGTTGCCCTCCAGCTTGGGCGGGGCGTTCTTGGGAATGTGGAATAGTGCCTTCATAGGATGAAGGTTGGCGTGGGGTGGTTCCCCATTGGCCATCTCAATGGCAGTAATTCCTAGCGACCAGATGTCTGCCTTAAAGTCATACCCGGCCTGCTGGATAACTTCTGGTGCCATCCAGAATGGTGTACCAACAAATGTGTTACGTTGAGACTTGATGTTTGTAAGTTGAGCTGCTACGCCGAAGTCGGCGAGCTTCACCTTTCCGGTTTCTGACAGGAGAATGTTGGCGGCTTTAATGTCTCTGTGAATCTTGCCCTCGGCATGGAGGTATTCGAGGCCGCGGAGTAGTTCGCGACATATGATAGCGATGTGAGTCTCACTGAAAGAACATGGTTCAGGTTTGAGCTGCAAAGAATGGCCTGTCAGAACCAGGGACTTCGGGTCGTTGTCCGTTATGATATCTTACCAGGTCAAGACAGGATCCGCCACCCAAATACTCCATGACAATCCATAGCTTACTTCCTCGCAAGAAACTAGCTTTGTACTGTGTTACATACGAGCTAGCGCATGTACTCAGAACAGAGATTTCAGCCTGGATATCTTGGATGTCGTCTTCCGTCGACTCGAGATCAATCTGTGCGAACGCATGTTTATTAGCGGACGTTCGCAAAGGATCTGAAATCAGACACTTGACTTACGTGCTTGATGGCAACCACTTCACCTGTTGTCTTCTCAATCCCTTTATACACCACTCCGAAGCTACCACCTAGAAAAGAATGACAGTGTTAGCACAGATGCTGCGGATGTTGTATTTATGCATAAGTGGCGGCGACCAGGTGGTGAGGGGGAATACGCACGGCCGAGCTCCTCGAGCACCTGGTAATGATTCGCGATGGGTTCCGTCGCCATGTTGCTGATTACTCAGAGTTACTGTGGTCGAACTTCAATGACTGCGACCGCAAACAACTGCCCGCCGCGATAGAGGGGAAGTTTAGTTAGGTGACAAGGATGATGGGGACTGGAGCGTAGTGGCTGTCAAGTGGTAGCCAGACGCCGCGCGAACAACACCTACCACCAAACACGGCGGCGCGAGTGAAATTTCTTCCAAAGTTGTTTTTCTACAGAACTAAGAGTCGGCGGAACAATGGCTTGGATCTTAAGGAGGTTGTAAAGAGAAGTTGCGGCGACTGGCAATTAAACGGTGCCTTGGGAGGATCAAGTGTTAATCTGCGATAGGTAATTGCTAGAGCGCCGTTGTCTGGGTGCAAGCTCCTGGGAGCTATGACCATCAACAGATTACCGTTCTGGGGGTAGCGTCGAACCTTATCAGAGCTCGTCTCGTAAATACCGTCGTATCTAATCTAACTGTCTAAGTGATTATTACAGCTGTTATTGCAGTTCGTCGATCAGCCGTTTCTTCTTCGACGACATGGGAAAAATCAGTGAATTTTCTTTTTTTGCGACGTCGCGATAATTCTCATGGTGGATATCCAAGAGAAACAAGAATCAAGATAAAGTTGCATGTTCTGGATTCCCTTTTGCTGATAAAGCACACAAGAGGCGCATCAGTCGCGGGTGACTTACATGCCAGCGGCTACATTAGTGTCATCGACACATGCAGGTGAAATCCAGGGTTCTGATTTGTGCATTGAGGCAGTGTAAACAAAGTGTCATGCATTTATGTATGTACCTACCGTCTATCAGTGTCTTAGGTTCCTACTCTACACCAACCTTGGAAGCTATTAGGTAATTTAGTTTCAGCTGTTCATGGCAGGGCTAGAATGCAATTGAAAGACATAGAGAGGAAATATCTCATATACATATATTCAAGCAAATCCCCATATGACGTCTGTATTCTAGATCTTGACGGTTTACTATGGTTCCTTGAATTGATGCGACTTATTTTTAGGTGCATAACCTAGCCTGGAGAGGTACGTATCAAGATTCTTAGTGCGCATGGACTCAATGCGGGTGCGGGTACAGGAACCCTACACACCTTGTCCCGTTTAAACTTGTGGGGTCACAAGCTGACTTTGTTACCCGGCAACCACGTTGAGACCCCTCTGTTTTCCTGCGATGGTTGTGCCAAGCTGGACTAAGTGCAACCTGCTCCCAATACTGCCCCGAGCTTCCAACATTGAAGGGCAGTTTTGCTGAGAATATCCCAATCACAACCGAGAGATCTGACTTGATGTGCTGGCATTCCCCATACTCCCACAATTTCCCTAGGCCTGCAAGTTGCCTATTCCCGCAGCTGCCTCTTGCTTGCTTGGTGCTTAGCAGTCCGCAATAATCATAATAATACGACATATTATTGATCGGTCTTGTTGATCAGCCTGCATATCCGCGAACATCACACCGCCTCAGATGGTATCGACTTCTTCAACTGCGTATTTACTCCATCGCCTTGCAGCAACCACCGAAAACGCCGTAAGGGAATCAGAATAGAGTCAAAATCCTCTAAGCGCGATCCGATTTCCACCTGCGCTGCGTATACAAACTGGCGAATAAACGACTACCAAGACTGCGAATATCGGCATAATGGGGTCAGCACCGCCGCTACCCACGCGGTTTCCGTGCTGGTGCAGAGCTGTCTATTCTTGGGGAGGAGAAGTATGCAATTCGCTTGGAGTTTTACCTTTCGAGTTTGTTTATTTTTTGCTAACATCCGTCACAGTCGCAACACGATCTAGGGTTTATCGAAGGAGACTTAATAGAATGCCTCAATGCGGGAGATGGTTCATGGTGGACGGGCAGGTTACGGCGCAACAAGACAGTAGGCGTCTTTCCATCCAATTTCGTCGAGGTATTGCCCGAGGATTTTCGACCCGTGACGAGGTCAGCGAGTCCATTGACTTCAAGTCATTCTCCGAGTCCCACAAGCACGCCGCATAAATCGAAGTCTCGAAATTTCCGCAAACCGTTCGAGGCCTACGCGAAAGCACCTCATTACACAACAGCAAAACAACCTGAAGTAATAAGAAACGTATCCAACACGCCACCAAGACAGAATTCACGACAGAATTCGAGACATGATTCAGCTGGATCATTTAAGAGCCATGCGCGACATGGTAGTGACCGTCGTCCGTCGCCGTCCGAGATTCGAGGGCGTGGATCAAGGGGTCCCTCGCCTGCGCCTGCGCCTCCGCCTGCGAACTCCTATACCCCTAGGGGCGCATCCCCTATCCCTCCAATGCACACATACAGCTCTAGGGCCCCTTCTCCAATCCCACCCAAACCATACGACCATCAACGAGGGCCATCCCCAGCCCCGTCTCCAGTACAGCACTACGGCTCAAGAGAACCGTCGCCAGCTCCATCGTTCAGTTTCAAGCCGTATCGGCCTGGGGCAGAGCGCGACTCMCCCCCTCCGCCAGCTCCGCCGCCACACCGTCATGTAGTTACTAGGGGTAATTCAAACGCATCAAACGCGTCTTATGACAATCGGCGACAACAAGAGGGGTATCATACTCCGAGGATACCTTCACCATATCCACAATCACCAGCTGGCGATGGATTCACTCCTTCACCGCTGCGAGAAGCGATGGATGGGGTAATCGAGCAATTGGACGCGTTAGGAATGAACCGCGAGACCGAATCTCCAGAGCCACCTTTAGATCCGTGGTCGCCAGAGTCTTTCGACTTGGTTCACCACCGGTCGAGAAAAAGAGCGCATACAATACAAACAAGGCCCCTGACTTCCATGGGCGTTCCACTTCAGGATTCAGGGTATGGATCGCTACACGGTGGCTCGTCGCAGGATAGTACATATCATAACGGCTTTCAAGAAGAACAGCCACTCCCGCAGCTAAGCAATTACGTTGAGAGAATGGAGACTCGCCTGCGAAAAATGCATCACCATAGCTCAAGCGTACCGATCATCGACAACGATGACACGGGCCCTCCGCCACCCCCACCTCCTAAAAACCCATTGTATAGCAGGCCTAAGTCTTCGATGGGTGATCATCATGAACGCAAGTTCCTTCGCAAGCAAAAGTCATCCTATGAAGTCGGCCGCCTGGATAGAACAGGCACGACGAAGACCAATTCGACGAATGCAACGAATAGCACACAAACGACAAACCGAAGTTTGATGAGTGGCACCTCTGCAGGCGGGATCAGTGCTACAAGCGCCGGCAGCCTGGCTAGGAAGAACAATCGAGCAAGGAGTGCTTTAGGCTTCCGGGATGGCGACGAGGATTGGGATGCGAATCGGCCAACTACACCATTCACTGGTGTATCATACCATCCAAGCCACTCCACATCGGCCCAGCGGCCTCAGTCACAAGCCGGTTTCGTTGAGGATGGAATTGCTCCCGTTGGAGGTCTCGTGCAACCCGGAACCACAAAGCCTAAAAAGCAGAACTTCATTAAGAGAATTCTGGAAGCGACAAAGACTGGCGTTGCTAGCGGTCGCAGTAGTATTGCGACCAGCTCAGGACCTGCTCAGACTTTGCAAAATAGACGCTCAGTTCCTAACAGACTTACCGCGCTTGCAGGAGGTGCTAGTAGCACAAACTTGACGCGAGATGTGGCTACCGACATGGGACTGAATAATGGCGTGGACTGGGTCCAGGTACGAAGGGATGTTAACCGGTCAAACACTCTGAGCAGAAACGAACGTAACGAGAGACGTGACCGCTGCATGATGCTGGATTATCCAGCAATAGATCCCGTTGATGAGTTTTATGAGAGCGTCGAGGGGGATGAAGGTGCCGACGACATGCCGGTTCAAGAGCCGATTAATTACCAGGTTATAAACCTGAGTCAAGTGGACAAGAACTCTCGCTTCATCAGCAGTTTGCCGCCTATGACAACTGCCGTCACTCTCGCGACAACTTACGTCTGCAGACCGTACAAGAGCGAAGTCCAGCGGCTCCGAGCGATTTTCACTTGGGTTGCGGAGAAGATCAATTGGGAGGAAGATTACGAAGGAGACGTAGATACACGGCGAGTGATCTCGACCAAGCGAGCATGTTCCGAAGAATACGCTGTTCTAGTCCACGAGATGTGTACGGCGATCGGTATACATTCTGAAATCATCCGCGGTTACCTGAAGACACCGGGCGAGGTTCCGGAAACGGGTATTTTCCCTCGGTCAAACCACTGGTGGAACGCCGTCGTCATCGACAACGAGTGGCGCATGATGGATTGCTGTCTTGCAAGCCCGTCAAACCCGCGCCGAGGATTATACTCGAGCGCTAGCAGTACTACAGCGGAGTTTTGGTGGTTCCTCACGCGGCCTACTGAACTGTGCTGGACTCATATTCCTGAGCATCATGGCCAGCAACATATTTGCCCGCCGGTGGCTCACGAGACGCTGCTCAATCTACCTGGCGCTTGCCCTCCATTCTTCAAGCAGACAATTGCTATGATAGATTACAATACCTCATTGACTCGTATAGAGGATCTGGAGATGGTACATATCAAGTTCAACGTACCCCCGGATATCGAAGTAGCAGCCGAGGTCGAGGTGAAAGGATTCACTCGGGATGCGGATGGTGACTTCTTCGAGAACGGCGAGGTGGTCAAGAAACGTGCACTTGCGCAAGCAGACTGGTACAATGGCACGAAGCGGTACACTGTGAAAGCACTCCTGCCTGGTGACGAGGGCAGTGGCGTTTTGAAGGTGTATGCAGGAAAGCGCGGACTTATGCATAGCATCAAGGATATCCCGCACCCCCTTGCATTTGCCCTGCCAATCATCCACACGGGCGAAAACCCGCCATACGAGTTCGTCACTCGCCATCCGACACCGCATGCGCAGCGCCACGATATCTACGTCGTGCAACCGCAATGCCAGCGTCTGGCGCTAAACAACACGTTCGTCTTCGCCATTCGTCAGCACCCGTCCAGTCCAGCGGGCGGGCCTGGTAGCAATCCAGGCGGAACAAGCCCGATCCCCTTTGCAAGGCCCAGCAGCGCCATGAGCATGACGAGCAGCGCGGCCGGATCGCAGCCTAGCTCAGCGACGGGCAGCATCGCAGGCAAGAAGCCGGCGAAACTCGCGATCCAGACGCCCGGCGGCAAGATCCTGAGGCTCATGAGAAAAGAGGATCGCAACGGCAGGTCCGGAATTGGGGTCGGCGGACGCAATGCAGCAAGCGGGGAGGAGGAGGCTAGCGACGGCGGCACGTGGGAGACGATTATTAAGTGCTCCGAGCGCGGGGTCTGGCGCGGCCTGGTGCTGGCTGATCGAACGGCTAGGTGGTGCGTTTTTGCGGAGTGGGTTTGCATCTAATGAGAGAGGGGAGGGAGCGACGAGGGCCCCCGGATGAGGCCCCTCTCCTCCAACCCAGCTCCGCAGCTTCTAGACCTGAGACCCCAACCCCGATCCAACGGGGCTGTGGCTAAGACACGTGGCGTCATGAAACCAGTATGTATGACTCGAGGGGAACTCAACGGAATTTGATGGAGGATGTTACGAACATTGAAGGTAAAGGTAAAAAGGTAAAAGGTACCCAACTGACTGTTACTAAGAGCCGGTGACGTGTGTGGCTGGACGATGGTATATTTCTTGCTTGCTTGCACGCACTTGTCCGCATTTGCTTGGCGTTTAGGGATGACGTTTCAGGAGAAAACGTTGGATGATTCTTGAATGCTTATTTCCCAGCACTCGAAGGCGTTTTTGGCGGCATGAGAGAGATAAGGGCGTGTCGAGATGTTTTGTTCTCTTGCACACAATCATACCATCGATGTTATCAAATTCAATGTACTTGTAATATGGAATGGAATGCTACACGTAGCGCTATTCAAAGAAAAAAAGAGAGMCCCCAATTGTCCCTGCCACTGTTTTGTCCCTAATTGATGCTGTTCGTGAATATTTTTGCTAATGTGGAGCTGTGCTCGAGTGATTGACGCCCTACTCCAACTTGCCTGTAAACCGATACGCGCCCGAGGAATGGCCTGAAAAGAAGCTACATGAGAGTTCAGAGGTTGGCTTGGAGGCCTGAGAAGTATGCGCCAGTCTAGGTAGTTTAAGTAATATTTTTTGAACTCAATTTTTAAGGGGTCTTCGCTGAAGATTCTTCAGCAAAGTTAGCTTTGACACCTCGTAATAACCCTACCGGTAATTCAGGTAATTAACATGACCTTCGAAACCCATGCGTTAAGCCGAATTTAGTGCGGCAGCACCGATAGCGTGGTTTTCGGTGCCACCGAGAAAGATCCAGAAGAGCTTTCCGATTAGCTTCACCTCCCAAGCCTCCTTGGCCAACCAGGCTTGTGTAGTCTACTGCGCAGTCGCTGCGCATACCAAGGATATCGTCGATCTTGCATGACGTACTGATCTATCGTATCTATTTCTTGGAAGGCATAGGATAGAATACCAATTCTCACGTGCTAATACCAAGAAATTGTGAGACACAATGGGAACGTTTCAACAGACCCTTCCATCCTCGTTCTAGTTATCGATAACTTTGCAGATCGCGTAGGCCAATCAGTCCAGCTATGTCGAGTTTTATAAGGGTAATAGACCGAGTCGGACCGTCTTCGCCACAAGTACGTAACTTAACGATCTTAGCCACCGGGGAAGCTCCTCCAGGTCACAGCTCAATTGAATATAACGGGGAAAGGAAATAAACTAAATGGATCTATCCTAATTAGCATCGAAAGATTAGAATCACGATTGATTCGACCGTCGTCGCACCAAGATAACCCTCCTTCAGCTCGATCGGAGGACTGTTTTCTGTTTTCTTCTGTTTTTTTTTTTACCCCTGGCTGCTTGCATGACATAATCCTCACGCCTTCTAGAATAGTTCTGCTTGGGAGATTTGATAATAAAGATCTACCACACAAACCCAGCCAATTGCCGCGCTCGAATCAACGCTACCAGCGGAGCCGCATCGCATCTACATATGGCCAGGGGGGGTAAGGGGTAGGCCAGGCCCCGTTCGAGCCAACTACAAAACGGCCGACGCTATCACCGCAGCTCCACAATGAAGCCGAGTATACCGAGTCAGGACCACACAAAACTCCAGATTTGCTCGCAGTTCTCTGGTATCGAGATGCTCGTATCGGTCGCTTTCGTGCCTTTTCCTGCTTCTCAAAAGGGCCTTTTGGGGGATGCATCAATCCTTTTCTTCATCGGCCTGGTTCCCCCGGACTTGACCGGTGTAGGGGCGATTGCTGGGGTAAGTTGGAGAAGCGTGGTGGGAAGGTGAGGATCTGTCAGCCAATACCCTTGTGGAGCTCCTCATCTTCTTCTGGAGTTGGCGATGGGGAAAAAGATATGGGGATGAAATCAAAAGACTTTTCCACATGGTTCCTTTCCCTCGGGGTTCATACTATGGGGGACTAGACTGGCGGACTTTTGCTGTGCTTCTGACCTCTGATACGGGCCTACGGCATTAGCAGACCGAGGAACTTGCTTGCTGTCAAGGACATGACAGCTCGACATTAGCCATTGCAGGATGACATGCCCGAGTTTTTCATGGGGTATTGGTATTAGGCCGAAAATGTCATGTGCAAAAGACGTGATTGTGAAGGTTTAAACAGGTTCGTGGCCATAAGCTTTGAGTACCGAATAGGGTCGTATTGCGCTCGAGCTAGTTTCTTTCCGCGGTCGTTAAGCTTTCTGAGAAGAAACCAATAATTACACAAGTACACACGATAGCTTCACAACCAATAACTGATCAACATATACAATCATTGCCATTTGGAGCGGAATTGGTGACCGTGGGGGTCAGGGGTCGCGGTGATTTTCAGCATGGGATGCATGACGCGTGTAACACGTCGGGATGGATGCAACCTCCCAAAGCTACCAAGCTCCAAATCTCATCTGGTTCCAGAAACGTAAGGTTCCTAGCTAGAATGGAGCTAGCGGCGGCCATGTTTAGGTCATGACCCCGAGGGGATGGCATCCGGAGCCTGGAGTGCTCTGGGCATCTCTGCGGGCTGGCCTCGTGGGTGCCCATGGAGACGCTAGCTGGAGTAATGTGGATTTCAGCGTATTTGGATTTTATTGTCTGGGGGTGGAGGTGGGTCGACGGTCTGGGTGAAGATCTAAGCAGGTGCAGAAACTGAGCCGCCTTCTTGGTGCAGTCACGCACAGCTGTTATTTAATGCATATTTAATAGATGCTCCTTCCTCTGAAGTCACTCCTTCCCTACATCTCTGCTACCCCTTCCCTCTCTCTAATTCTCCCCCCACCTACCTTGGTACCTAATAAACTCGAACTCCCAAGTGCACACTTAGGATAAGGGCCCGCCATATTAGGTTTCTTTCATTTGTTTCATTAAATACCTAATTACTTAGCATCTCGCCCACTCCTTATTCCTCCACGGCGCGTGCTCCATTATCCTACAACCACCTAATAATCACAACCATATCGCTTCAGCTATATATATATATATATACCTATATATTATACCTGTCTATATATACCGAATATCGAGCTATACCAACCTAGGCACCCTTCAAGATGGCTGGAGGCGCTGTCGTCCAGGGCTCTACCGACCCCAACCGGGTCGAAGCCCCCGTCACCGTCAAGGCCTACCTCATGTGCGCTTTCGCTGCTTTCGGTGGTATCTTTTTTGGATATGATAGTGGTTACATCAACGGTGTGATGGGAATGTCCTATTTCATCAAGCAGATCGAGGGCCCCGACGCCACTGTTCTCTCTGGCGATCACAAGTCCCTCATTACCTCGATTCTTTCTGCTGGTACCTTCTTCGGTACGTGAAAACTATCTCCTGTTCTATCTAGCTTCCGTGCCACTAACATAGGGGATAGGTGCTCTTATGGCTGGKGATATCGCTGATTGGATTGGTCGACGCACTACGATTATCGGCGGCTGTATTGTCTTCCTTGTCGGTGTTGCTCTTCAGACCGCGTCTGCCGGTCTCGCTCTTATTGTGGCTGGCCGTCTCGTTGCTGGATTCGGTGTTGGCGCTGTCTCTGCAATCTTGATTTTGTATATGTCTGAGATCGCTCCTCGCAAGGTCCGTGGAGCCCTTGTCTCGGGATACCAGTTCTGCGTCACTGTCGGCCTTCTGCTGGCGTCAGCTATCGACTACGGCACCCAAGACCGAAACGACAGCGGTTCTTACCGAATCCCCATTGCTCTCCAGATGCTCTGGGCCCTCATCCTTGGTGTCGGTCTCTTCATCCTTCCCGAATCTCCTCGATACTTTGTGAAGAAGGGCAAGCTCGACCAGGCCGCCAAGGTGTTGGCTCGTCTACGCGGCCAGCCTGTCGAATCTGAACTCATCCAGGATGAGCTTGCTGAGATCATCGCCAACCACGAGTACGAGATGTCTGTTGCTCCTTCTGGTGGATACTGGAGCACTTGGTTGAACTGCTTCCGCGGTTCTCTGTGGAAGAGTAGCAGCAACGTCCGCCGCACTATTCTCGGTACTTCTCTTCAGATGATGCAGCAGTGGACTGGTGTCAACTTCGTTTTCTATTTCGGTACCACCTTCTTCAAGCAGCTCGGCACTATCCAGAACCCATTCCTGATCTCGCTCGTCACCACCCTCGTCAACGTCTTCTCTACCCCTATCTCCTTCTGGTCTATGGAGAGAATTGGACGTCGACCCCTCCTTCTCTGGGGTGCTCTCGGTATGGTTATCTGCCAATTCATTGTTGCCATTATTGGCACAGTCACTAGCACCGAATCCGCAGTCAAAGCTATGATTGCCTTCATCTGCATCTACATCTTCTTCTTTGCTAGCACCTGGGGCCCGTAAGTTTATCTCTATCAAAAAGTCATTGATTAATAAAAAATGCTAACATTCATGCAGTGGCGCCTGGGTTGTCATCGGAGAGATTTACCCCCTACCCATGCGTGCTCGTGGTGTCGCCCTCTCGACCGCCAGCAACTGGCTATGGAACTGCATCATCGCTGTCATCACCCCCTACATGGTTGACGAGGACAAGGGCAACTTGGGTGCGAAGGTCTTCTACATCTGGGGTGGCCTCTGCACTCTCTGCTTCATCTACGCCTACTTCCTGATCCCCGAGACCAAGGGATTGACCCTTGAGCAGGTCGACCGCATGTTGGAGGAGACCACTCCCCGAACATCGGCCAAATGGGTGCCTCACTCCACCTACGCCGCCGATATGGGCTTCACCGACAAGGTCGCCGTCACCAACGTCGAGAATCCTTCGAAGGAGGAAGTCTAAATGTTTTAATAAAGGAAAAAAAGAAAAAAAAATTGGCCCAGGATTTCATAGATCCCTACGTATGAGTTTTACGCACGATAATGGCGTTGGCGTTTGTGTATGATATGCCGTAGGCGTACGGTGAATCTAAAAACTCTGGGACATGGCGGTGCGTTTTTGTTTATGACTTTACCTGAATTGATGATATTATTCAGTGAAACGTTCGTACGTGAAGTGATTTAGCACACATCATATTTGCCATTTAGTAACGAGTTGCATGAACTTGTATCTCTTCAAGCAAGCACAACTTGCTGTTCTATGTTTAGTATCTGATCAACATCGGTATGACAGTTGACGACAAGTACATGCGATGTAGATTATTTCGGGTCTCTCTAACCTACCTAGGTATTCTCAAGCCCCATAGTACGGCAGACAACTATTTCCCATGTATTTACATGAAATTCTACCTGTTTTTCTAGATGTAGGTACATATCATGAAGTCTCAGCACTAGCAGCACCAGCATCGGTACTTTGGACCGATAAACGTCTTCTCTCGCGTTGACGTTTTGGATGACAATGGCCATCTCCTACTCTTGATGGCAGCCATCTAGCTGACAAGTATATCCTCTTCATCACGTTCTCGCCAATTCCTCGCTTCTTGCGTACGACCTGGGTGCTATTCCCGTAAGTCCCTGCAGAAATTGTAGCACGCTTAAATTTTTTCATAAGGGCCGAATCGTTTGATCCCCATTTTTACCCAAGCACAGAGATTGTACGCCCTGCTATGCTTTTCGCAAATAGGGCCATGTAGGGAAACGAAATGACGTTCGTGATGACACCACATGGGATAGCACAGGAGCGCCCGTGTCCGCGTCAGCGTCAGCGTCTCTCGTCGATCACTGACATGGATCGAATCCAGAAGCGACGGCTTAGCAGCGTCTCGCTGGTAGCTAGGTAGGCACGTCGAAGAGCGTAGCTAAGTGATTAGCTAGTCGGTTTTCTAAACATGGTCTAGTCTGCTCCCTTGCTTGTGCCTGTGCTGAAACTCGTGATAGGGAAACGAACCGTAACACAGTGGCTATGGCGTGCCTAGAGAATTAGGCTAGACCCCGTGATGTGAGGACCCGGACTGAACATGAAGTTAGCAAAGGACTGAGCTGGTTAATCGCAGGGAGCTCATCTTCGTATGCCACGTTTTCGCTCTTACGTCCGGGCCGAGACATGACTACGATGCCGGTTGGTAATTCAGACTCAGCCTCCATAAAACAAACGATCCGGAGATTATGGAAGTTGATCTAGCATCTAGAAGGCCTAAGAGCTGGTAATAATAAGCTCGTGCTATTGTTTCTTTCGGTCGTAACTAAATCCCACTGCATAGGTAGGCTTCTATCCCTTGGGCTTAGCCTCATCCAATCGCGAAGATTACTCTCTACCTACGAGGAGCTATGAACGTATCCCACGACAGGGATCTAGGAGGACACTAGTTTATCCATGCAAGATAGATCGTAACATTTTGATACAATATACACTGTAGACTTTGGATCGCTTAGGAGGACCTAATCGGCTTGCCGAAAAGCGCAGCCGGGCCAACACCGCTCTCAGAGTTAACCCTCTACCTACATATCTCCCACCTCAAACAGCAAACCATAAATCGTGGAATAAGGAGAACCACAATGCCAGACATGTTGGCGCCTGAAAGCGAAATGCGACGCATGCCACACGCTCAACGCGTCAGGCCGGAAACAAGTCGCCCGAACATCCGCGGAGGGCGGTTTATGCCATTCGCATCCCGGATCAATCCACCATACGATATAAACTTGACTTGAGCATTAGATGTACCAAATAGAGGTTCTTTTTGCTAAATACTATTCTTCATACCTACCTGTTTATAGCTGTCATCACAAGGGCTGCTTATCCGGTGTGGATAGCTGAAAGGAGAAGCAGGTATAGGACGGCTTCGAGTCGAGTAGTTAGCTAGGGATGGTAAGCGGAATGACTCTAAGAGTCGGGAGGATTGCGATCTCTCCAACAAACCCGCATGGCAAAGATTACATTGGAACGTCCGGGGAAAGGTCTTGGCAAACACGTTAGAGCGACGGGCAGGTTTTCTAGAACGTGGGGGCCGGATGCCAGACATATCGGCCCTTCTATCGACCACTGGATTTCCACTTCTGGTGTTCTGCAGAGATACCATTCCCACGCGGTGTATGGCCTCATCGCGTGCCTAGAGAGAGATAGCGGTCAGATGTACTTACCGACAGGCGCGCTTGGATAAGCTTATCCAAATATTCCCGGTAAGTAATGCGTCGCATCCACATGTCCGTAGGCTGTCAAAAAAGGGCAAACTAGTCCCGCAAGGGGGAGACGTGTTGAAGCTGCTTCCGCGAGCGAATAGGTCCTCAAGACTCTGGCCAATGGGATCGCAGATACTTGAGGATAGAAGACCATTTAGGGAATTAGGAATTGCACAGAGTTTCCTGGTACCATCATGTCATAGAGCTCGCTCAGGTGGCTACACATTTCCACTTGGAGGAAAATCCGTATTAGCCGGTAGTAGACCTGTAGTTGAACCTTGTCCGGTATTTCCCAAAGCGGTTGGAGCTAACGGGACTGCTACCGTCGGTAGCGAATAAAGCAACTTGACTTTACCCATCCAGGTATCAGATGTATTGGCCGATATCATACATCGTGGACGTCGGGAACCATTATCAAGACTTCCATCCGTAGCTCTTGGCGTTGAGGTGGTTCAGTAAGGCATAACAACCACCTTTTTATCTGGCCCGGGGGGAGACCATATGTCTTCTTTGCGAGCCAAAAGTTAATTAAAACGACATATATCACGGCAAGAAAACACATAAACTTGCACAATGAATGATCATGGGGTATCTAATCCCGGGGGCACGTTTATCGGGAGCTAAAGTTGGCCAGCATTTAAGACCACGGAGGAGCGTCACTTGACTTCCGAGACCAGGGATACTGAGACAGATACACCCTGTCGGTGGGATATATTATGGCACTCGGTATAGCTCACGAAAGCTCTAGAGTGGCCTATCGTGTTGGTGAAAGAAAACAAGGTTAGACGGGATAAACGTGGACAGTTATACTATGAATGAGATGCTTCCGATTTGGGACGGATACTGCCTTGATCACCCACGTGCCGCAAAGTTATGCAGCGACACAACTATGGTTCATGCAGGAGGCGGACGAGGTACAATATCGGGCCATAATGGACTGCTCCTGCATGAATCAGAGAAGCATGCATGTCAGGGTAGCAGAGGCGGAGAGATGACGAGATCCATGTAGGTGCGGGTTGATATTTTTATGCTGAGCAGCTTGCTAGCTTGCATTTCTATAGTAGACGAAGAAATAGGCCTGTAATGACGTATCGATAGGCTAGCGGTTGACGGCAGATAGGCTGGAGGTTGTCGGAGGTCCTTGAAAGGGGCCCCTAGCAGTMAAGCCGATGTAAGATATGCCCTAGCAGGAAACTACTAACGTTGTTGCCGAGAACATAGCCGCAACTGACTGCCGCAACCGAGTGTGATGAGCCTTTCGGTAACTCCTTGGTCTAAGTTGTGCCTAAGTCAGACTATCGAGACTTACGAGGCACATGAACTTTGCCACCAGCTATCCCTTGACTGGTCTACGAACGTTAGCATATTCAAATGAGCTATAATGTGAAAACATGCATGAAGATAGTTCCATGTCTGTGGCTTGGACGTGTAGAACACTGGTAGCCGACAGGKAGGGGGCGCCGCTAACGATATGTTACTTGAGAATTGATGTTGCCTGCCGACTAAACATGTTTACTGTAGTGTTTAGCCGCGCCGGCACGTTTAAACTGTCTCCATGACAAGTCTCGAGTCAGACCAGGCACCATATGCGAGTATAGCATACGTATTACACCTAACGGCCATCAGTTCATCCCGCTTAGGGAGGAAGTTGCGGAATCTAGACACCTAGAGTTCCTACTATCAGGCCATGAACCCACAGACCAGAGTACGTAATGTGGCTTGCGCTAAGCATTCCCGCTCGGCCGTTAGAGTCTTGGGKACACCTTCGTACAGTCCACTGATTAGAGGAGATGAAAATATGTAATTGTGAGGGATATCCATGCCTAGGACAAGGGGGATAAAGCAGTAAGAATCTAGATGTGACCTGTAGCGTAACCATCTTTGACCGGCGTATGGCTGCCAATCGGCAGGTTCCATGAGGCGTCCTTTGTATGTGCGAATTCGAATTTCAACGTTGCGGAAATCGCCTCGGTGCGAGGATCTGCATTGCAGGCCGGCGCTGATATGAGCCAAAGCTTCATGGTCAATGCAGGTGAAGGGTCAGGGTCCCTCTTCCTAACCGATTCACCACCTCAGGGGAAATGAAATCCCAGCAGACTGGTCTGCAACGTTCGCAGTGGCGCTTAAACAGAGATTCGGGACATTAAAGTGTCAGGTAGTCCACGTCTTGGGTAGTGGGATGTTGCGTCGGAAAGACGACGAACGATGGCGGGACTGTGGGTATAGCAGGTTGACGCAGGCGGCTTGGAGTCTCGGACAGCCGTCACACTGTTTTTGCTCGCGCCTCTCTAAGCAAAGGTGAATCCGCGAGCTAGGTGAGTGAGGTCGGTTCCCGCCCTCCATACCTCATTTCTTGATCTCGGGGTCCCGGCCACTAGCTAGAACTCCGGGACGGCTTCCTGCATAGTCCTATCCACAATTTTCGAGACCCAGTCTCGCAGGCTCAGGCTTAAAAGCGTAGATACAGCGCGGGTATAGGCTAAGGTGAAAATGAGGTGGCTGTTTTTGTACAACGGACTACCTTGACCGGGATTGCGCGTGGCATCTCAGAGACGTAAGGTAGAGAATTCGTATCCGTCGTTAACATGTTACAGGAGACGATAGCGTGTAATTACAAGGGGAGCGGTCCGCTAGGGGCAAGGAGCAAGGAGAAAGGAAATGTGAGAGAAAGTGAGGGTGAGGAATCATACGTACGAAAACATGTAGAAAGCTCATCTCGTGAACAGGCCCTGGTATTGATGATGTTTCTGGTATTATTGGTATCGCTGATATTACTATAGGAGACACTGGGTACCCTGGTAGGGGCTTATCGATAGGATTCTGCGCATACCTAGCAGTCGCCTAGCCTGTCTAGGATCTATGTACGGGGCTCCCATCCCTCCTCTCTCTCTATCCCTTGTCTAGGTTGTTACAGCGGCCAACTTGCATCTCGACTGCGAGGGATGGGAAGCACACGGAGAAACCAAGATCTAAGTCCAATAAAAATTGACGCACAGACATGACGAACGGGGTCGTATCTCAACTACAAGGCAAGGAGATTTTATCGTAGCCCTCGCCCAAGTCTCCCACTCCGTCGACGAAGTATTCTCGCATTTCAGCTCAGCCCTACGATTACTGACCGTTTGGTATATACCCTGCATAGTAGTATCGAACATTATGAATTAATTACAAGATATATTATCTAGATTGACGAAGAATCTGGTCAGCCGCTGTCAACCCAGGGGTCTGCTATGGCCGAGTACATATATACCTTGGGAAGCTTGGGTTGCTTGGGTTCCGGTATCACTTCAATTAGACTATTGCCAAACCTTGGAGTCGTTGTGTCCCGCCAAGTACTAAATCTATACGACGCAACACATGGAGGTAACGTGGACCAGCATGCAATGTCTGAATAAGAGGTAGGCGGTAATCCTGCATAAGGAGCATAGATACCAAAATTAAGACGGCAAAACTCGAATCTGATAACCGATTCCGTGGCTGTCACCGCAACAGTCAAAGTACGCCGTGTTCTGCAACGCCTGTCTACTATGGAATCATACAATGATGGATTTCATGTCGCAGCTAGTCGCGCGTCGGCTTAGCTGAGCCCCGATGGATTGAATCTCAAAATATGCCGACATGCGGAGATTCAACGTTACCTGGATCTCACTCCTTCTACCCGCAAGATTCTAGGCCCTCTCGTGACCGCGGCTATATTTCCAAGCCATGCATAGTTTCAGACTTGAATGGCGGAGGCGTTGCGCGGTCAGCCGAGAAACTGTCATGGCGAACGGAAGCACGTCTGACGACAGTAAAATCTTGCCAGTGCGGCAGAATCGCCTGACGTGGTGGTCGAGACCCCGGGGAGCCTTGCGAGAGACGTCGAAGACATGGCCACCGGGGCTAGCGGCTGCCATCCGTCATAGTACGCATTATCCATGAGATTATCAGGTTGGCAGCTTGTCTGCCGCCGGAATCCTTGCCTCAGATCTCTCGAGATGGTAGGTCGCTTCACCTTGGCACGGACCGGCAACAACTACGCGTGCAGAGATCTTCCTTACTACGTTGTATAGTTCCCTTGAAAAGAACACTTGGACGGCAGGTCGAACAGTACGCATCCGGCGTTGAAACCTGTGACGCCTCAGCGCACACTGGCAGAAAAAAAAAAAGTTGGCCTACCTATTTATATCTTGCTGCACACCTGCCTACCTATGTAGGAAAGGACTGAAAGAAGGATCTGCGCTCATGCTATTTCCGGTAAGCAGAACGGACTGCGCATGTCGCATCATCACGGGCCCTTAGCTGCTGTGGCGCAAATAGAACGCACTGGTAGCTTTAGGCGTCCTTCTTCAAGGATTTTTTTTTCAACCTCATAAGATGTATGTGGTAGATCCAGTGCTAAATACAGCTCAGACCGAAATGCAAACCAGAGTTGGATTTCTGCAATGGATACCATAGCTGCATGGAGTCTGACAGGGGGGCAAATAGGGGGTACATCGTATTCCATCATTGCGATTCGTCACTTTTTATATCAACCCCACTTATAATCTGTCAAGTCTTCCAAGGGCTTTAAGCTGGCCCAAGTCGATGTGGCTTCAACACGCCATCTTAATAGAAGATCGATTCATGAAACATCCGAGTCGCCAGAGCACCTTTGCTAAGGATTCCAACGGCGAGGAAATATGAGGCAACTATCATTTCAGGCTTAGCTGTTTTAATTATGAGGATGGGGTTAGGTGAAAGTAAGACTCGACGGGCGGCACAGGTGTCACAGCTACACCACATGTGACTTATGTACTCAACAGACGGGTGCGTGCTTACGGTTACTCAAGCTTACCCAGTCGACCAATTTAGCTACCTCTACAATCGGCTGAGGATAGGTAGGTACCTACATAATATAGGCAGACCGTAACATAACCTTATGCAGAGGATGGATACCCGAGAGTCAACAATTCCCGATCCTTACGGCTACCTACTTACCTGCGTCGACGGCACCTCGTGGGGGCGGTTTCGCAACTTTTCAGTATTTCGGCGCTCGACCCCTGTTGTGGAAAGACGAGCCGTACCTGGCCACCCTGCGCCGCACGCCCTCCAAATCTCTTCTTACCCTACCCTACCTATGATCTGGTAACTACCGATGTCGTTGTTCGCCTTGTCGATTTGCGGCTCTCGACAGTAGCACTGCAATTCCATACCACCTACATAACCTAGCACCTTCTCGCCTAATTGAGACCCTACGGTGACGATCTTAGCTAATTCCTATGCAGAGGTGAATTAACAACAAACTGCTGGAGACATTTCTCCATGCAAGATAGCGGGCAGCAGAAGTGCCACATGATCACGTTGGAAGATAGCTGTAACGGCTTCCAAAGCCAAAACCAGTAACCAAAACCCGAGCAAGCTGCGCAATCGTCGATTTTGAACCATACCGTCGGATTTGGACTGGGGCAGATGTAATTGCTAGTCAGGCACAAGTTATTAAGTCATGTAGCTGTCTCAGAGCCTCTTCGTGCGATCTGCGCGACCCAGGGTGTGGGTTGGTAGGTACTTTCATGTATGTTAGTAGATTAATGCTTATATGTAAGGTGGGTTAGAGAATGGCGAGAAGCTGGATCCCTGCCGCGGCCACGTTCTCGCCCCCTTAACGTCATGAAAGAGGCATGCCAATTGAGCACGTTGGTGCTGTTTACGTACGTCGTTATAATCTTGAAACTGAAATCATAGCAAATAGAAATTTATTGGAGTGAAGGCTAGGCGTACTTACGAGATGCCTCATGAATATCACTGAATCAAACACTGGGCACCTTGCATAAGATAGAAGAGGGCATGTGTTGTATTCCGAATGTAGTAAAAATAAGGTATTAATAGTCGACATATACCAAAGATCAACAAACGTTCTAAAATGGCCATGGAGCTGTCCCCTTGCTCAGCCACCCCGTGCTGCAAGACATCGATAGGTCTGTGCTGGATGATGCTGATGCCAATCAATGGACACAGATCCATCCTGGGCTCTTTGTACATTGTACTTCCGGAGTAGCGACCCGACACGCCGGTATGCAGGTACATCTACTAGCTGCGAGACTATCCTGGAATTGCAAAATGTGATCTCAAATGACCATGCCCAATCTGCTGACCCCTCCATCACACACACACCCACACACGCACATGTACCGTATCCCATGCTTCTAAACCTTCTCTTCTTTATTTTGGGGAAAGAGAAAACAAGTAGCGAGGTTGCAGTATTCACCGCCTCATCCAGCGATGTATGGCTTCAGACTCCCAACTCCCCCTTCGGCTACAAGATAGATGTATGAAGATAAGGGAGTTTCCTATCTTGTCCCTATACCCAATTTCCATGAAGCAGGACGATGAGGATGTCTTCGAGTTAGCATGCCCCAGAACTCCGGGGCTTGTAATCCTTCCGCCTATGCACGGTATGACATAACAGCATTGAAGTCAAAGTATGGCGTCCACCTGCAGGTACAACAAGTTACGCAACGATGCCGGGTGTTTCTCGCTGCCAACTTTTCGTATCCCGCTGGCATGAGACAGCCTGTTCCATGAGGACGGTCTCACAGGGAATGAAAGGGATCTCGCACGGCTCCACAGCTCATAACTCTCGGTTTGTTAGAGCTCGTCTTGCTGTAGTCATCTACGTTCCGACCTCCCAAATTCGCCATTTCTCACTGGAAATCCTTCTTGGCGCTGGCGTTGGTAGTTGTTTTATGAATCTCCTTCGTCTGTCTCGAACACTATCTGGGAGAAATCAATCTTATCGCGCCATCTTCGCGTCTATCCCGGCAGGGACCCCATGTCATGGCCAGCCAGCCTCCCCTGATGAAACCATGGCTGATATCCTTGCCGCAGAGCCTTCCCACGCTAGAGGCATGCTCCGTCTTGTACCCACAGACCTCCCTACAATAGTCTAGCCAAATCGGCCAGCAAACTTTTTGAAGTCTATTCTAGATTTTCAAGTGTCGTCCAACGTCGACGGCCTCAACGGGGATCTTCCAGACCCTTCACACATTTCACGTCATCCCTAGTCCTTGTCGACTCGTCTCTAAAGTCAAAGTCTCATTCCCCGGAGCCTCTCTCCACTTGATCTCACTTCACCTCTCTTTTCATTTGCGGCTCCTTCTGGGAGCTCGCAATCTCGAGAAGATCAGGACTGCACTGCTACCTCAATACCTGCAATACCTGACTTCACTTACCGTTGCACCAGGCCCCACAGGTTTTTGTAGGTAACACATTATCAGCCTACGGCTCATTCGGCGCAGATTCCCACAACCCCCCCATCCAGTGCTCGGGTGGCCCTTGAGGTTTAGCCACCTAACCTAGCCCGTCTCTTTGTTTGCCTTCCGTGGCGGCCCCCAGATCTGGAGCTGTTAGTATGCATGCTTTCCGTACTGTACATACATGTAGCTTCTTCCCCCCCAAGAACAGCCCATACCTATTCGCTGTCGAGCCATCGAGCGCAAAACACGGATGACTCTCTCTCGCCTTCGTCGCCTCCATTATGTGTAGGCTCACGCTCGCCGTGTTGCGGTTATTCGTGATCACGGGGACGTCGAGCAGAATCCTCATCTGTCCACATCGGCTCACTCTTCTTAATAAGCATCAGAGCCCGGGATAATGACAGGTACTCTGCATGCTCGCTCTGTCTGTGCGAGGTACATGGATTGTACTGGTTTTCGGCAAGGAAGATCTTATGGGAAGATCCCTTGATCCCCTGTCGCCACAGCCCAGGGCAAGCATCACAAATCGATACCCCTTGCTCGCTACCTGGCCCACATTATTCGCAGGCTTACTTCCCTACCGATTCGGATGCGATCCTCCAAGCAGTCTGTACATCTGTACATAGGTACTGCTGCTCTTGTCTCCTAGACTCCTGGCCCAGTCCTTCAAGCCATCCCCGCAGACTGTCGAGGACCACACCCACCCAGAAGCGTTGATCTTCCTATTGGCGTGAACTTCCACTAGTCTCATCAACGGTCATGCGTTCATCCGCGAAGTCTACGCTGAGCTAATGTAATGAAGGACCAATTACCAGCTCCCAGATGTCCCAGCCGAGATGTTATGTTTTCCCTATCCTGTCCTCTCTCTCCGAGGGTGCTGCTTACCGCTGTACCTCAGTTCTATTCGTATGGCATAAGTCTTGACTTGAGGTGACCGGGCAGTGCGAATGACTTTAATGAAGGTCCCGTTATCCTGGATGTGTCAGATTCCTTCTCTGTTTCGTCTGGGCCTAGTTGTCGAGGGCATTTAGCACGGAAATCCTGAGTTTTGGACATTCGAACACAAATTACGCCTAGCAGTCTAGCGGCTGTCTTTCCGTAGCATCTTCTACTGACATTTCCGGTTGGGGCCTGTGACGGCAAGGGTCTGTCTGTTGGTTCTCTGGCAGGCCACCATAACACGGCATTAGCCATTCAGCCGAGAAACCCAATGGTTACGGCCCACTCGATATAGACGTTGCTACTTCTGCTATCATCCATCACCCATGACAGAAAAGGTGTGTGGCTCAGCAGCTACCATGCTGGGGGATTTTTTTCTTAATATCACACCTAGCCTATTAAGCGTGCGGCTTCTGTCCTTGTCGACAAAGCCTTAAAACGTGCATCCAGTCCCTTTCCAATATCTCTACCGTATCTAGCCAGGTACCGTCCCAGGCTGACCCTACACTCACGAACACCCTCTTCTCCAGCCCGTGCAGGCCCTGTCCTTTCCTCGGACCCTCCCTGGACATTTCTCCGTAAGGATGGGCGGTACCATTCGGTATTAATTCCACCTCTGTCATCCTCAAGAGCAGGGGTTCCCTCGAAGGCGCCTTGTTGCGACCACGGACAACCTTCAAAGCCCAATACATACATAACGCAAGGCCTACCGGTGTCTAGACATTTTGAGGCGACCGACCCCACCAGACCATCATTCGAGGATCCTCGATTTATACACGACTCGTCATAGAATTTAAGAAGGACAGACTTTAAGGCAACTCCTTTACGCTCCCAGCTATACGTGGTGGCTTCACGTCTATGTCACGCAATCTTCTTGCCATCCAATTTAGTCGGTGACAGCCAGGCTTGACCATAGGTTTGTACTATTACAGCTTTGCGTTGCTTGACTTCTATCGACGATTCGACATATATCCAATAGGTCCTGGTCAGTGAAGAGTTTCTCTACCCTGCGGTCTTCGAGCGTCGATATTTAATTTTTTCCCCCACGACAATCCTTAAAGGAAACCTTACATAGCAACGGAACACAATCTCAGAGAAAAAAAAAAAGAAAGAAAGGCTCCTCAACAAACCTATATATCTATGGCAGGCTTGTGCGATTGCTTTCGGCGGTATTAGAAAACACTTGAAAACCAAAGACTATCTGAGGCTAGCCTGGTACCAGAGTTCTAGGTATTCTCGTCTCGCTGTTGTATCGGTAGCAGAGATTTTCGTTGGCCTCGAGGTTGGGGACGTTCTTCTTCCAGCCTTATACTTCGCCGAACATCGACCGTGGAGTTACTCTCCTTTGGGGCTGATCTGACGACGTACTTCGGCAAATAGCTTCTGTAGCTTTTGGAATCCACTCGCTTTCAGTACCCAACCCTGCAATATTTCCAATGCTCGTTACCAGGCATCTCGACACGGAGCAAAACCACTGGTCTAGCAAATTTGAGACCACCTTCCACAAGTCTACAAGCCCACGCATGTCGAGCTACGACGGCCACTTGTCGACACAGCCTGATTGGCAAGGGCAATACTCTTTCCTCCCCCCCGGGGAGAGCAATCTCTTCGCGCAGCCTTTCGAGCAGGTTCCGGGCTCCAGCAGTAACAATGACATTACTTCTCAGCAGCGCCCCTCTAGTGCGCACAACAGCTCCCTTGACAACACAAACCAGGCATCTCAGAGCAGTCTCAACTCTCCCATGAGCCACCATCGTATATTAGATCCCCTTGGACTACGACAGCCGAAGGCCGAATCACCTGCACCAGAACAGCATGACGTGCAGGGCGCTTCTTACGCTATCAAGGCGGAGTCAGCGCATGAAGAGTCGTTAGCTTCTACTGATCCCCAGGGACTTCCACTCGGGCCGAATACAATTGGCTCGGCGTCTTCAGCAGGGCGAGGTCAAGAAGCAACCTCTGGTCCAAGTGGGAACGAAGAGGCTGCTATAGGAAAAGATGAAGATGATGAAGTATTGGAAGACGATGAGATGGTGGAAGCAGAGGGAGAGACTACAACGCAGCCACAAACCGCAGCCGAGCGCACTGCTGCTCGCAGGAAAATGAAGCGTTTCAGGTAGGGCGTGATGATTCGGTGGTTGGTTAAAACTCTGTTAACAGTAGCAGGCTTACACACCAACAAACCCGATTCCTGATGAGTGAGTTTGCTAAACAGCCACATCCGGATGCCGCACATCGAGAACGACTTTCGCGGGAGATCCCAGGGTTGAGTCCTAGGCAGGTTCAAGTCTGGTTTCAGAACAGGTAAGACTACCAAGACAACCTTGTTAAGAAGGAAATCTAAATTTTCATAGGAGAGCGAAGATCAAGAGGCTTACAGCCGATGACCGAGATCGAATGATCAAAATGCGTGCCGTGCCGGATGACTTTGATAATGTCCAGGCATTACATTCTCCTTATGGAGCGGTTCACGGGCTAGGAACGCCGATTACGCCTCCTGTCGACTTCGGGACTTCTTCATACACAGACCATATCATGCGACCACTGATGGTGGACACCATGCGTAGAGAGAACGATGATCATATGTCTCCTACCGGCCTGAGCCCAGCTTTTGGAAGCATAGGCTTCACGCCTTCGGGGACAATGAGCAATTCTGACCTTCTTTCGCCATTGTCACCGTCCTCGAATGACCGAGGATATTACTCAAGTCACCTGACAGGTCCGCTCGCAGGAGGTCATAGAGCTTCAAACCCTTTCGCTAGACAAAACAGCCTGGACTCTGGGGTTCAGATGCACTCACAGAACAGGCAGCAAATCCGCCCTCTACAGCCGCTTCAACTCAGAGAGACAATGTCAAGGTCAAGACCAGATAATTTACAGTCMCCCTTGCGCTCCAGTATGTCATGGAAAGGGGATTCCATCGACTACACTACGTATTCAGGAACTAGTGGCAGCCCTGGAATCGGCGGGAGGCACCAGTCTATCTACCAGCCGGATCAGATGAGTAGCAATCCAGGTAGTTCGCTTAACTACGACTCTAGCTCTTATTCCTGTAAGGGATATTCCCTCCTCTTTGGTCAACATCCGACGCTAACATCCTTCGCAGCTTCAGGTGTTCAATCATCCCCGACCAATATCAATTATTCAAGTCTACAGCAACCTTCGCAAAATAGATCACGTCTTCGGGCCGCTTCTGCGACTCTCCCACTAGGTCTAGATTTACGGCATCAATACCGACCTATGTCGACGAGCCATGGCCTCCAGTCTCCCAGTCACTCTTCAACACCTCGAATTGCGACTACTGCGCCTTACGGATCGTCGTCTGCATACACGACCAGTTTTCCGTCTGCTCCTCTAACGGCACCGATCGATTTTCCGCTTTCCAGGACGCCAGGGATCAACAGAACCTCGGTTCAGGACTACTCAATGCCTCAGATGAGCGCGCCAATCGCGCCTCCTCAAGACTTCACGCAAGCTCTACATGGTAGTATGGCTAGCTCAAGTACCAGGACGCCGATGAGAGATACGTTTGGGGGTGGTCCCTTGAGTGTCAATCAGGGACAGGGATCCGGCGAAAGAAGCGAGGACTACTCGCAAGAAGGGTTAGGTGGATCGGGTCCGAGTTTGAAGCGCAAACGGAGCTCATTTAGCCTCTCGCAAGGGGGTCACACTCCTGGGCCTACGCAGACCTCTCAACCGTACGGACACACGACTTGAAGGATGCATCACCCGGAGCTAGCAGTCTATAAAATATCAGCAAGGGTGAATCACGGTGATACAGAAACTCGAAAAAAAATCAGTGTGGCGCTCTTCTGATTCAATTCGAAAATAATACCCCAATCTTCCGACGGTTCTACTAGATTAACCATGTGTTACTATATACCATTATTTTCACTTCTATTGCATTTCTCGGTGCGGATGTGTCACAGCGTCACAACAGGATTTTTTTGGAGTATCGAGTGTTTGGTATGGCGGCGGTTAGGCGGAATCAGAATGATTGTGTTTACGACACCAGAAAAGAACATAACAAACTTACCTACCCATCTATCTACCTACATACAACATACATACTGGAGGAACGGGACGAGTAGCGCGGCTTGGAAACGGAAACGTCGTGTGATCAAGATGGCCAGCTCCAGCGAGCATACTTTGGACCGCTTGACGCGCACACTAGGTGCCCTTTTGCACCTAGGACTGTACATAGACACTTCCTCGATCGAGATAACTTCTCGTGGTCAATGTAAGCTCCTGGTTCGGAAAAAGCGAATCGGGTCTTGTCAACAATCTGCTCATCAGATCCAATATTTTGCATGGAGGCTTATTTCGCTTCTCGCTCTCTTGCGGGATCCACATGATAATAGTACGAGCTGTAGGATTACTACATGCCTTACATACCTCCTATTTGAAGCTTGGTACCGATCTGCATTCCAAATTCTAACCTTCTCCGCAAGCCCCATAGATCTGTGTTGAGGCTCACGACTAGTAAGGCACGAACTCTCCCGGTATGCATCTTGGCTTAGACTGCTCAACGTAATCGATGATATAGACACTTACCGAAGCTATGCGCCCCAGCTTACTACTGCTACAGTACGCCAGGTTATCTGTCTGCTCGCCTTATAACATACATAGCGAAGTTGTAGCAGCGTGGAGACAGAGGGATTTGCCCCTAAAATCGGAATGTAACGCCGATAGATGGTAAATCTCGTTTTGGAGAGATCTCGTTCCACTGAGAATTCCCCGAACACGTTTTAGCAATTAACAAAGACGGCCCTCCCTACCCAGGCAGCTTTCGATACGACATTGCAGACGCGGACGACTATGTGCCTCTGTCCTTTTTCTATTCTATATTATTATTTGTTTTTTTCCTCTTTAATTTCTATTATTTTCCTAGAGTAGCTTTCCAGGTGGGCTGGCGTCGTTCGCGTAAGAGAAAAAAAAAGGGCTTGCAGCATCGTGTCGGCTGGAGGAGGGGKTTTAAGAGGAGGAGAAAAAATTTATCCCTGTGGATATCTTCCGCGAGCCCTTCTCATTATACGAAAAGGGCAAGACAGAAAATGAATGTAAGGACTTTCTACATAACAAACAAAATCMCCTCCAAAACGACAGCCAGGGGTCTATAATAAGCTGGTAGTGAGTTCGGAAAATTCGATCCATCATCATCTCGCACTCCCTCGCCAGTGGGGAGGCACCAAAAAAAAATTACCTGGGATATCCCAACATCCCTCCTGTAGGTAATGCAGGCATCATGGCGAAACGCGCGGTAACAACTAAGGCGCTGGCATTGTGTTGCATGGATGCACCTGGGGTGCTTAAAAAAGGCCAATAAAGGTTAGGGGAGACCCAAAGCTGACAACTGCATGATGGGTTGCACAAGACGCAGCCCGCTGCATACGAAAGGGATGGATTTATGACGGCTGCTGCGTCTGGTGCGACCCTCCACGACCTAGGTACCTAGGCACAGGTAGGCTGGGAGGTAGGCTGGTATGCAGGAGGGAGACCAAAGTACATACGGCGCAGTGAGACCCTGTCGGGAGCTGGATCTTAGTTCTGTGGAAGACAGCACAGGGACCCAAACTGCTGTGCCAGATACCACGACATAACGATTGGTTCAGATCTTCGGGCACGGGAAGGACTTAGTTGGACGGGCCTTACTCCTCCAACTTGGACAACAAGGAGGGATATTCCCGTCAAGCGCAAGCGAGCAAGCAAGCATCCACCTACACGACCCCCTACCTGCCTTACCCAACTATTGATGCAAAATGTGTACCTCTTTACATGTCATGCTGCACTGCAGATGCCGCCGTCGCTCGCCGGCAAAGCTGTGTTGAAGCTTAGCCTAGGGCACAGGCTCCGGCCAAGCATTCCCGGTACAACGACCGTGCCCAAGATAGACAGCTGCGCTACGACGCTTAAGATCGCTCCGATATTCCTGGCTAGACGGTACGACTGGCGCCCAGCTCCTTCGGGACTAGGCGCCGGACAGCACAGCATCGGTAGTGTGTATAAAAAGAGAGAGAGGGGAGGATGGACTTTGCGTCATTCCCACACAAGACAGCATCGCATTGCAGATGATGATTTTTTTCTTCTTCTCTTCTCTTTCGTCTTCCTGCGCCATCGAGGCACCTGTCGGAAGCTTTCGGTCTAGCCTTGTGTGCGACGAGCACCACAGCTACGTTTCGCTCCTCTGGTGCCCTGTTGGTGTCTGAAAACTCCAATCCACCCATGCCTACGTATCTATGCAGACTGCATACAACATCAACGACGGCCGAATCTAACAAAACTGCAGTCAGATTTAGTCAACGTGTCTCTGCGTTGTTTTAGGCGTCTTAGCTCTCTGTCGTGTTCTTCTGTTATTCTCCCGTTCGCGTCGCTATGCCCACGCTGATACACTTCACCTCGCACGCCCCCCTTTTTTTTTTCAGCCACAGGCGCAAGCGCGCGTTGTAGATCCCGTTACGGACGATTGAAATCTTGATCGAACAGATTTAGCTGATTACTGTCAATCAAGGCCGCGGACCCGATTGAAGCCACAGTTTGGTTCGTGTTATGCACCTGGCCGTGGCAGCCGAAGCCAGGGCTATAAGATGTGCTTTTATAGCCCCCACTCGTTCCACCCTGTCCAAGGCTTCTTTGAATCTTGACTTCCCCTATTGAGACGCAGATATTCCAATCCCGTCATGGCCTTGACCGTTTCCGTACGAGTAGGTTACTAAGGTAGGCCGTCTATGTACCGTCTAAGTAGTTACAAGGTACAATGTCACCCAGTAGTCGTACATCTCTCACCGTCTACTCTTTTCGTATATGTGCGAATGCACGGTGACGGGCGTGCAGAGGGAAATCCAGGAAGGCGATCATTTTTAATCAGGCTCGATCGAGTTCTAGGCTCGCCTCTTCGCTAAGTTATCCGACCTGCGAATCATCTTTTACAGCACGGACATGACTCAGCATTCCCATTCCTTACCTTACATCCCGCTGACTAGCTGTATTCGGGAATGGGGACCCCTGGTCCTAGATCTGCCTCTATATCCTAGAGGCTCCCTCGTATAAGTTCGTAGAACTGACCGGGAAAGGAGGAAAGAAAAGGATGAACGAATATGACGGAGACTTCAGCCTTGAGCACCGACGGAGCCTCGCCCAACGGCCCCCAATCCTCCTAGCTTACTAGCCAGAGGCCGCCTAGATTCGCTAGGAGGGAAATCGCCCGTCATTTAGGCAAAAGGTGTGGAATGACAGCATATGGGGCCCCCAGGGGCCAGCCAGCCTGAGAGCCGAGACGATAGCTGGGTCTGGCCTGCTAAGAACCCCGTACGATTCTCTAACCGGGCAGAAATTTTCCGGCTGTGGGGGAATGCAAAAGCGAGAAGAGCATGATGGAAGCTTGCGTCGTTCTCGTGTCCTGGGGAATAACAAGGGCCGCCGCATAGGCGAAGGGAAAAGCAGAAATGTCGACGATGTCGAACGATGGTAGATTCCGAAATGACCAAGGGTCGACAGAGGCAAAGGTCGGGGCCCCGGAACGACGATCTCCAGAAACCGGTTCCTGGAGCCTAGATGCAGTTCGGCACTTTTCATCAGTAGCTGAGAGCAAATCCCATGTGCACATCTATCTATCTACCTATCTCCTCAGGCGTAAGTAGGTGAACAATGTACGAGCGGCTTGCCGAGCGGAAGCTTTAGCCACCCCGACCATCTTTCATGTAGGTATCATACCACTGTGACCTTCCCCAAAAGCTCCACCGAGAACTGGACGTCGGTTTGTTAGTCGAGACTCTATTACTGAAACGAGTGGCGGCGCCAGGGGGCAGCCATACGAGCAGCGTGCCGCGCCGAGGGGCAAGCCACTTCGGCCGCAAGCCCGGTCGCGGGTCCGAATTCTCTCACCCTTGCGAGACTCGACAGTTCGCGTGTCTCTGTGACTTAGGTACGTCTTCCATCACGCCACCGGCGTAAATGGCGTACATGCTGTATTCTTTTCCTTGCAGGTGAGTGAGATGAATGACGATAACCGTGCAGCTGTTGGCGCCTGCGGGCTGCGATTGTGTGCCCGGTTCTTTCACGTATTTTCCAGGGTACCCGACTCGGCTGTATTGCATTTAGGTTGGCCTATCTATCTAATAGCCGCGCCCTGTCCTTGCATTTTGATTGTGTTCGCTTCTTAGCACGCGATGATGCCATGCGACTTATATTTCGCCGACAGGAAACCCCAGTCTGCAAGCATGTGAGCGAAGGGCATCGGGGAACATCGACATGCAGGCCTTTTTTCGAGAGCTAGAGCCAAGAAATGACTTCCTGGTAATGCATGCGTATTGCATACGAGTAAATGGCGAGTCTACAATTACTCCCTCTGTGGCAGGATCCTGTAAGGGAAAAGAATTCATGCCGCAGAACCTACGTCTAGGGTTTATTGTAGAGTACACCTGGATCTCTAGTAACCATATATCATGCTTCCCGTGTGCTACTAGCGAGGAAATTATCTCATCCTCAAGGATGTTGGATCTCTAGAGCGTCTCCAAAGTGCGAAGTGAGCCTCTAAGCATTTCCGTTCGTCCAGGAACCGACCAGCCCACATCCATGTGTCTTAGAATCCGGGGGGCGCCTGGGAACCTGCAGCGCGGGGGTTGACTCATCTATCTACCTCCCTATCTATCTAGCAGCACGAGGACCTGGACATTGGCTATGGTGCTTAAAGTGCTTTGCAGGTGTCCTACCTACCTACCTCCTAGGTGGTAGTATAGAGGAGCCCTTCTAACGTGGGGAAGCAGGTGGGAAGCATTGTAGGACGCAGGAAAAGACTACCGTACGCACTACTACTTACATCCCGATGGCTTGTAACCCCCGTTCGTTCGAAAGGGGCAGGGGGCCAAGAACTGCCAGTCACAAGCAAGTAAGCGGCCAGAAACTCGGTGCTTCTGCTCATGAGTGAACCATGTGGGAAGAGCAACACTGCCTGGAAACCCAATGTTAACGCCCCCTTCCAGCAGCTCCGCTTGGGCTGCTGCCGCGCTCTTACTCGCGAGCCCCATCTTCCCCATCCTTACCATTTGCCCCCTACTGCCTCCGCTAGCCGCCCCAAGTGCACCGGCTCATATCGAGATCGAGGGGAAGCCAGCACGGCAGTCGCCTTTTATGTTTTGTTTTACGTAGCGCTAAGTCGCAGGACGCAACGAAGACGACGGAGTCGAAACGGTAGAATGGGTCTCGTTGGTTTGGCCACCGTTCAAGAAACAGAAAGGGGAAAACGATGAGGAGAGCCTGACGACAGAGCAGCGTTTACCCGCCATTCCGACCATACCTACCACTGCCGTCGCCCAAGGAAGGGGGGGACACCACGAAGGTGTAGTTGCTGTTCAGGCTACTTTCGTCAACTTTCCCCTTTACAACAACAAAGGGGCTATGTGATCAATATCCAGACATGACCCGATGCGCGCGAGGATGTATGCGCCCAAATACCTACCTATAGCCTCGACCACATGGAAGTTAAAGTATCATCTCGATAGAGAGAAGACTGATTCGCATATATGTCTGTAGTATTTATTAAACCTGCGTGCTCGAATAGACATGTGTTCCCCCTTAATGAAGCCAAATTGCGAATTCATATGAATAGAGGGCCTCGCCCCCTATAAGCGCAGCCCTAAGGGCGCGGTTAAAGAAGCACATGGCCCTATCATAGGTAGAAAACCTCCTAGCATAGAGGAATAAGCGAACCGGTGAGGCGCAATCGAATCGTTTAAGGGTGAGCAATTCGTAGAACAGGTCTGAAACAAGATCTAGGTAGAAATCAATGAACGAATGTGTTCCTTCATTTCTTCGTCATTATGAATATTAAGTAGACTTGGATTCTCTTTGAGGGCGAAAAACTCGTGCATATATGGCTCTGTTTGCCTGGTGAAGATTTTAGGGGGCGGAATCGTCCCTGGTTTGGAGTATCGCGAGAGGATCCAGCAGCCAAACATCATGGAGAGGTCAAAAGTCTCCTTGTTGACTTCCTCATTACTTCGAGCTATTCTTGCACATACTGTCCGTCTTATTTGTCGTCTTGATTTTGCCCCTTTTCTCCACTAGTCTCTACAAGTCCGGGTCGAAGACGGGTCTAGTTCTCCGCCTCATGTTTCCGCTTGCTCGGAGGAGGAAAATGCAGGACCATCAGCTACGTTACACGTTCATTGACACGTGGGCCATTCATTATACTTCCTGAAAACATGTCTCGAAATCAATGTTGACCCAATTGCTGGGGAAGTTGATTAATTCTATCCTCGGGTTACGTTGGAAGACTAGCCACCATTATCGAATAGCAAGACATCAAGAACACACCAAGAACGCTGATCAAATTATCAAAGACACAGCCTTCGAGATGCATCAAGCGTAATAGCATACACGTACCTCAGACTCTAGAATGGCAGCAAGGGCAGCGTCAGAACTCTAGGAAGCGGTTATCTACGTCGACACAACCTCCACACAACAACTGGCTACTCCCCAATACATTATATCTAGCTGGTGCAGCTGAATGCGAACAGTTGGAGAGGCTGGATGGAAAACGACAGACAAGATGAGGAATGAACTTCGCTTTGCTGTAATCACTGCCCAAGTCTCGGCCCTGTTGGCAAAAGATAGAGTAATGCTCTTCAGGTTAATACATTATAGGCTGTCCATTATACCTATATACCCCCATCGAACCATTGCTTCCTCTTGTCTTTGCCACTCTCTCGTGTCGACTCAAAATGGTTCAATTGGACATATTGATCTACCACTATCCAAGTTGTGACAACGGCTAGGACGGAGAAGAAGCCCAGGTTTGGCCTTTGCCAGCATTTTTGGCGCCGCTTGTTTGCTTTGGGTCGCAGCCGGAGAGCCTGGATTCCATGGCGACTCTAACGAGGGAAATCCATCATTGCGCCTACGCCTTAACATTGCAACTGTCACATGTTTCTTACTGGCCCTACCTCGGAGATTACCTATCAATCTAGGTACCTACTCTAGGCTTTCCTAAGGACCCCAACAGAGAGGTAACAAACGACTTCGCCTAGCTCGTTTAATACACCCAAGTGAAGCCCACTGGTCGAAAATGAGTTCTCTCATGACGAGAGACACCGATCAGATCTTTATTTACGAATCGCGTCTAGTCTGGTCCTGACAATCTCACCGCGTTCACGTACGCTACAAACCCATCTACAATAGGTACTTCATGCGACGCTGATATCTTACAGAGACGAAGGCAGGATCCTTATTCCCTAGTATCCAAGGAATCATGCTACGCAGACTAGTAGTTATCCTGTCTTCCCGTGCTTCGACTTGCCCGCCCTCTCCTACTAACGCCCAACCGGCTCATCTCGATCGCTTCATGGGCTCCTCCATCTTCAACCACCCTACCACGCCCTTCTTCCGCAAGGACATCCCTGCCCTTCCTCTCGCCACCGTCAGTACCCGCCGGTAACGCAACGCTCTCGCTCTCACTACCATTCTCCGTAGCATCGCCCTCGCCGCCCCCACCACTGCGATCGCGAACGCCCTCCTGGACAGCAGCAGCAGCAGGCGCAGCATACGAGCCCCCCACACTCTCCATCGTAAACGGGCTCGCCGTAGGCGCGTCCAGGATGCCCAACTCATGGGGCGTGAAGACGCGCGGCAGCACCAACGCTCGAACGGGTATGAGCGCCAAGATAATAATGGGGAACCCGACGGCGGCGACGGTCTGGGTGATAGCGAAGGTAGCGCCGAAGGCGAACAGCTCGATGAGCACGAACGCCCAGACGGCGGCGCGGCGCGGGATCTGCGCGAGCGGGTGCCCGCCGGGCGTCAGCGCCTTGTCCCTCAGCAGGAACAGGAGCTTGGCCGTGATGCCGTTGCCCTCGAGCGCCTGGTACCCCATGATGAAGAACAAGCCGGCGAGCACGGCCTGCGGGATCAGGTGCAGGACGACGAGGAGCGGGCCCGTCATGGTGCCGAGGGTTAGGAGGCCCTGCGCTAGGTTCGACACGCGCTGCTCGACGACGTGGGTTCGCTTGAGGACGTAGTGGCCCTTCGCCTCGCCGTTGTTTTCTTCGGTGTCGGCTTCGACTTTGGTCACACAGAGGGACTCGGTGTGGAAGGGGGCTTGAGGGATTAGTCCGTTGGGGAAGGGGACCCCGAGGATGCCTGCTACGCCTGTCGTGAGGCCCAGCAGGAAGAGATCCCAGTGGAAACCCGCAGGCTTGCGAAGGGGGAACTCGGTTCCCTGCGCGATGAGGGATGATACTGTGTCGTCTAAGCTTACTAGCTAAAATAGGGGTATCTTATCGATCCCTCTCAAAACTGGGAAAGGGAGAAAGGGTTGCGGGCGAACTTACCGTTGTGGTCAAAATAGAACAGAATCGTAAGCAGCACGGCAAATGGGATGGCGATGAACACATCGCCAACAGAGATATTCCAGAAGTCCACAAGCCAACCTCTATCCGCAGTGGGGAAGAAAGCCGCACTCGTGGGCAACCGCTCGAGCTCGACGGTCTTCATGCGGCCGAAGTGCACAAACCCAGTGAAGAAGACGACCGTGAGCGGAGTGCCGTAGTCCTTGAGAAACACTCTTACAGGGTGTCGGAACAGCGCACTCTCACCTAGCTCGCCGCACGCATATGCAATCATGAAGACTAATAGGGCCACCATGACTGACAGGTAGAAGGGCGCTTCGTCGCCGAATCGCTCCAGCACCTGGATCCCTTTCTGCAGATAGATGAAGGCGACGTAGAACCCGAAGATATCGCAGGGGAACCGCGTCACGTACCGCAGCCAATTGCAAGAATTGGTGATGGCGAGAATCCAGTGGAACACGAGGGACCACAGCCCGATCCAGCACATGAAAGCCAGGTAGTTGGTTCCAGTAGGCGTCATAATATCATAGACCGTGCTAGACGCCTTTAGTCAGACGTGATGAAGCTGGCATGGTGACGGGAAGTGGCCAGGAGAGACGTACTAGTTGAATACTGTAATGGGACCTGTAACTCCCACAATAACTAGCGGTTGACATGCAAGTATAGCAAATACTACCGCGCCGAGGACAGACGCCAGCAACACCTCGTTCACACCGTATTGCATATTTGTCTTGGTGAACATATCCAGCGAGAAAGCCAGCGCAGGCAAAATACTAAAAGAGAGGATTTATTAGCCTTCCCCCATTCCCGTCTCAGAGGTTGTATCTAGGTATATTTCGAACGAGGCAATTAAGCGATAGAAAGCTTAAAGCTAATGAAGAAGTAGCAGAGAGACAGAAAGACAAGTTCATACTTAGCAAAGTACATATACACCGTCGAAGGCACGACGCGATAATCCCAAGCATCACGCCAATCGCTCCAGTAGTACGGGGCGCGACGGCGCAAGTCGTTGACCATGCCGCGGAAGAGATGTATCTTCCACCAGCCACCATCGGACTTGTGCCCGGTAGCACCATGGCCGCCGTGGTGGTCGGCAGCAGCAGCGGAATTGCGCGACGTCAGGAGCGAGCTTGCCCAACGCCGGACCTTCTCTCTCGGAGACGGGCCGGCGTCAGCTCCGGCCTCGGTCGTCGCGCTGCGGCTGGCCCCGGAGGAATGCATCGCCGTCGGCAGCGTCAGCGAGTCGGCCGTTTGAGACATGGTCTGAGACAATCCGCAGTAGAAGTTGTTGGCGGCCGATTTATATGAAAAAGGATACTTATTAAACCCTAGATCCAGGATGTCATGCACATATGAAGCAATACATGTAGCACATATGGCTTGATAGAGGGGGGGGCAATTGGACCAATAATACCAGCTAAGAAAAAGAGACAAGCAACAATCCTATTGTTAGCTTAAGTAGAACACGAGTCTGACGACAAGCGACATGTCCAAAAAAAAAAAAAAAAAAAAAAAAAAAAAAAAAAAAAAAAAACGCGTCGGAAGATGCCCAACTAGTACATACAAGCAGCCGGCGTGTTACCGTGAGAAAATAAAAATACTATCAACTTGTCCTGGACCGGCGGTGTATTTAAATACATATGTATCTACAATTATCTAATCGAAGATGTTATGCGAAGAACCTTGACGTAGTTCTCTATGTGGTTTAGTTTCTAGATTCCTTGCCGAACCGTTTCCCCACAGCTGACTGGGGACCAAGGTGAAGAATGCGACGACCGCAATCGTGGGGTGTGGGGAGAACGAGGGTGCGTCATCGGTAAGCTTATTGCAACTGTCTTAACTTTTTAAACTCCGGTGCCTTGCGATTATGAAGCTTCTATCTAGTACTGTACAGTATAAGTAGACCGTGGACAAGATGGCGTTATTCCTTCTCATCGGTAATAAAACATGCATGGGATGAGTTGAGAGCTTTAAGTCAATTGCTCGTGACGATAGCCCTCGACAGCTCCTAGTCGGGGATGTTAGATCGTATATACAAAGTCTCATTACCTTCTTTCCTCGCCTTCAGCTTCTCTGAATAATGCAGGGCTCGCCGGAGGTTCGGGCGCATCAGGAAGTGATGGCGACGAGGGCGGCGGAGGGGGTCCTGGTGGCGCCTTATTAGGCTCGCCAAAGTACTTGCTGAAATCGTCTGGGTCGTCAAATGGTCGAGGGCCTAAAATCCGAACCATATCATCTCGAACCAACACCTCCTTTTTCAACAACTCTTCCGCGATGAGCCCCACCTCCTTCTTCTTCTCCAGTAGAAGGTCCTTGCACTTCTTGTAGGCCTGCTCTACAATACGCCTCACTTCTGCATCGATGACTTGACCCGTGCCCTCTGAGAATGGCTTATAGACCTTGTTGTCATCGCTTCGGAAATTTAGCGGGCCGACCTTGTCTGACATACCCCATTGCGTTACCATGGCCGTGGCCATTCGAGTCACCTTATCAAAGTCGTCGCTGGCTCCCGTTGTCACTGTAGGAAAGTGAATTTCTTCCGAGATTCGACCTCCTAATGTCATGGCCATCCGATCCATTAATTGTTCGAAGCTCATCAGGTATGCATCTCCCGGCAGATACTGCGCGTACCCTAAAGCTTTACCTCGAGGTATGATAGAAACTTTCAGAAGCGGACTAGCATATCTAAAGTACCATCCGCAAATGGCATGTCCCGCTTCGTGGTAAGCCACGGTTTTCTTCTCCACAGGGTTTAGGACGAGGGATTTGCGCTCAAGGCCGCCAATAACGCGCTCAATGGCTTGCTCAAAGTGTAATAGTGTGACCGATGCAGCGTTATTTCTCGCGGCTACTGGTTATTAGTAATTTGCTTCAGGAATAAGGTAGATCAATGTACATACCAATAAGGGCTGCCTCATTTACGCAATTCGCAATATCCGCACCGACGAAGCCGGGTGTTAGAGATGCGAGTCGACCGCTTAGATATTCCATCTCTTCATTGGTCACAATCTTCTTGAGATACACTTTGAAGATGTCTTGTCGTCCCTTCATCGTTGGAGCGTCGACGTTGATGTGTCGGTCAAATCGACCAGGTCGCATCAATGCCTTATCTAGGATGTCTACTCGATTGGTACCGGCGAGAACAACAACTTGATCGGTGGTATTGAAGCCGTCCATCTCCGTAAGGATCTGGTTGAGAGTAGCTTCTCGCTCATCGTTACCCCCGAATCGCTGGCCCTCCGCACGAGATCTACCGATGGCATCAATTTCGTCAATAAAAATAATACATGGCGTGTTTTTCCGTGCTGTGGCGAAAAGATCCCTGACTCTGGATGCACCAACACCAACGAACATTTCGACGAACTCTGAACCGCTTACGCTAAAGAACGGCACTCCCGATTCACCAGCGGTGGCTTTCGCAAGTAACGTCTTACCCGTTCCCGGTGGTCCAGCGAGAATTGCACCGCGCGGTATCTTTGCACCAAGTCTCTGAAACCTGTCCGGCTTCTTGAGGAAACTAACGAACTCCATAATCTCTTGCTTGGCTTCGTCCATACCAGCAACGTCTGAGAACTTGACTTTGATTGCGGTTTCATGGCTGAAGCGCTTCGCTTTGCTTTTGCCAAATCCAAAGATGCCACTAGATCCGCCAGCGCCGCCAGGTCCACGTCGTGAAGCCCAAACGAGGAGGCCAACAAGCACCACCGAGGGACCAAACGCCATGATGAGGTTCAGCATTGGGCTTTCGGGAGCATAGCTCACTGGTATCCTCTCGCTACTAGGAATTCCGAGTTCGTTCTGGGCTTCCTCCAGTCGTCTCTCAAAAGCATCGGCAGAGGCGATCGAGAAATAGTAGTTGAAGCCATGGCGCGTCGCGATTGAATCGGGATACATAGATTGGGTCGCATCTCGGTTGAGTTCGACACGGACTCGATGACCCTGAATCACCATTTTCTCGACGAGGCCCTTATCTAGGAAATTCTTCCTCAGCTCCTGCCACGTTATTTCTCGACCACTCTCTTCGAATATCGAGCTGTAAATCCAATAAGCAATTGCCGATCCGACGATCGTGGTTATCCAGTCATTGCCTTTCATCGGGTTGTTGCTCTGGGGGTATGGCGGAGGTTTTTTTTGGTTGGAMCCGTTGAAGCCGTTGGAGCCATTAGAACTAAMCCCGCCAAAGCCCTGCTCGCCATCTTGATGCTGTGCCTTTTCCTGCGACTTCTTCTCTTGCGACTTCTTCTCTTGCGACTTGTTCTCTTCCCCTTGAGGCTTCTTCGAGTAAACCTCGACATATGCTAGTCTTTTGGACAAGGCACCTATGGATTTAACTGCTTTGACATTGTCAAGGAAATTGACATTTCCTTCTCGGTACTTCCTGATTAACTCCAGAAACTCTGGAGGAACTCCCGTTTTCTTCACGTGTTGGATCAGTTTCGTATCCATGCGTACAGGCCCCTTTGTTAATATCTCCATAATTGTTTCGTAGTCTCTATCCTCAAGGTATACCCAGCCCTCGGGTAACGGTGGTCTCGCCTTCTGTTCTCCTTCGGATGTTGCTGGCGCCTCACCCTCCGTTGGGCCTGGCGATTTAGAACTTTGCACCTGCGGCTTCGACTCAGGATCCTTGCCTTCGGGGTGCTCGGGCTTCTTTTCGGAATAGTATCGAAGTTGTGGGGCAGCCCAGGAAGACCGCGATGTACGTAGAAAATGCGACGTCCGTATAATTGAGCGGGTAGGTGCGCTGAGCGAAATGCTAGCGACCCGCGCGAGGCCGGTCGTCCGCCGTAATATGCTCGACATGCTGGGCAGTCTGGAAGCAGGTGGCCCGGTGAAGGCCGAGGATTGTGGGGGGTCAGAGGATTGAGAAAATGTCGAGAGCCGTGCTATCTCATGGGGACAGAGGTAGCAACCGCCAATACAGCGGCGGGAGGKGTGTTGGCTGAAACCCGACTGCTGATTGCGTCGGGAGGACTTTGCTGTTGAATTGGTTTGAAATTGAATTCGCCTCGCGCTGACTGAAAGATCTGAATAGTGATCACTCCAAAGCTTCCGTTCTACAAGCCTAACCACAAGAGTATTAGTTTCCATTACCTAAGCTGGTTCTTGACAAACATGTATGGGCGGAACGCACGTGACAGCTGCGGAGATAACGGGCTTACGTGCAACCCCCAATTCTTTTTTAATTCATGTCGATAAGTTGGAGCGACTCATAAAATGCACAATCAAATATCGGAAATCATGATTAAAGCTGCATGTACTTTTTATGAGCATAGCGGCGCTAATATAGAAGAGTATTTCGGTATTTCTGCTCAATACATCAATACCGTACTACTGGAGGTACCCAACGGACACCCTATCACGCATAGCATATTTAATGCGTTTATGCACCATAACGTGTCACAGAGCCGTCAAATTTCGCATTTCATATCAGGGCGGGACTACTTAAACCGACAGTTCAACGTTAATATGGTATACTAGAGAGACAATAAACGATACACCCTCTTCAAACCGCTGCAGCAACCTTACTGTAAACATGAGGCTTGCTTGGGTCAGGGGGAGGCCATAACTGGGACTCCTCATCCTGACTATCCAAATACCTGCTGTTTTCGCTCAACGTGGACATGTTGTAAGAATCATTCGGCCCTACATTTCGATGCTTAAGGTTCTGCCTCTCCATATTCTTCTGCTCGATTGTGCCGATCMCCCTGTCGCTATCCGGTCCGGATGACTCCTTGCGGCGACGGGCCAGGAGCACGGGAAGGAACCGGCTGAAGAAGGGACGAATCGCTGGGACTGACGCGCATACAATGCCAAGGTTGACCTCAATGAAGCAAAGTATCACTACAACATCTGGGGTCAGTAATAATCCTTGAGTGAAAGGTCCAGGACCGGGGTTTGAGTTGTCAGAGCTGAGCAAGCTGTGTGGGATGATTCCTGAAGGGGGTAATGCCAAAAACCAATGCAAAAGGGACGGCAAGCATAGAGTGTTACTGACTGTCAGGCACTGCATCCCAGTCGTAGTCTTCGCTCGCTTCCAGAACGGGTATGTAAGTAACTCTCTTGAGAGCAACGCAACACACGCTGAACGCCAGTTAGCAAGGCCGCGCGCTTATAAAATGGCATATCGTACGTACACAATACCCGTCGCGAAGAGTAGGATTACCGATATTTTCTGTCTAATTGGGAGCTGCATTCGAATCACCAATGGGATTGGCAGCAAGAGAATGATAACGTCAATGCCGATGTCTACTTCGCATGAGAAATCTCAGAAAAAAAAACGAATGCATTGCTTGGGGGCATACTGCAGAGTGGTTAGTCTCCTTGGGATCACCCACATGACTAGGTTTTCTTTTCGCGTACCTTAAACTGCTAAGACTTATATAGGCCGGGTACGAGTCGTAGCACTCAGCGTCTAAGCTCTCATCTACAATTCCTTGGAGTGGTCTGCAGGCGAGCGATTCAACCAATGACGCTGTTATCGAATAGCAGGTAATGATGGCAATACATGCGTAGCAAGTCCAACGAACCCAACTGTGCGGAGCGAGTCTCAAATATAAGACAAGCATCGACATCTTGGCCAAGCTGACGCTCAATATGAAGGAAAGATATGCTAGTAGGCCATACTGAGTGCACTGTCAGTTGTTGAAACGACGCTTTGGGAAAAGGCGTGTTACCAGACGTTCGCCAATATGATAGGTATCTTGCAATATGTCCCAAACGTGGTATGTGAGGCCATGGTCGATATCTATTTACAAATATCATATTAGAGATATTTGGAGGTTATCCAACCTTGGCTGGGAGAACTTATACCTTTCTTTACAAACGCCAGCATCGCAACTGAGATTATGAACGAGGTAATGACAAGCCCTTCGATCCTCGTTAGCTAATACATATGAAAGCGCATGGAGTCTTCCTTACAATCATCAGTTTTGGGGTTCTTCTTTAGTACATAAAGTCTAGTATATAAGCGTAGACTAAGGGTGATGCCAGCAATGATAGTCGTTGATATACCAGCGGCCATCAAGTCGCCCCGCCGTGTCGGAGGATTGACGGGAGTGCGGACCTGCCCTGGAGGCACCTCAGCATAGTAGAGCGGTCCCTCGCTCATCGTGAAAGGATCGCCGCTGCTCGTTGAAGAAGGTTACCTAGGGAGGTTAACGGAAGCTAAGTCTATAGCTGTTTGAATCGACACTGATGTTGAACTCGAAATAGCGGCGTAGCTCGAGGATAGCCGGTAGGCTGGTACAGGAGTATTAATCATGTCCCAAGGCTAGGGGAATTCGGAGCATTAGCTTTACAATCCGATTTTGTCACACAGAAAACCGGGTAGTGCGATCAGCCAGTGAGCCGCTTCCACCTTCTAGGACGCAGGAATGCGTTGACCGAGACGGGATTGGGCTCCACAACGTGAGACCTAAGTTTATTTCTCCTGTCCATTAAGCACTTCCCATTCATAGAGTGCTCCTCTGGCCGGGGTTCACAACTGTTGTGCATGCAGGCGTATATAAATGCTATGCTGACCGGCTAAAGCAAACCCTTGGATGCCCCCCGGTTCCTCTTCAATCCATTGGCTACCTCGACCATCCTGTCGGTATCCCGGTTGCCCATAATCTAGTATAGCTTTTTATATATCGCGGCCAATAAATCTAATGAATGGTAGGTTAAT
This sequence comes from Hypoxylon sp. E7406B, assembly GCA_000931505.1. NCBI lineage: Eukaryota > Fungi > Ascomycota > Sordariomycetes > Xylariales > Hypoxylaceae > Hypoxylon > Hypoxylon sp. E7406B. The sequence goes on along the minus strand of JYCQ01000042.1, from coordinate 123,933 downwards.
TTACGTATCTAGTATATAAATCTGAATGTCAGCTCGACAAGGCACATCAATGTTCGAATCTATCCAGTAGACACGATGTTTTAATCGCACTTCCCCTCGTCAGAATTCGACAAGGAAGTACAATACGCTTCCCCGTTAGAGAAGCCGACAGGTCTGTGGCGTGCCAAGCTTGAGTTGAGTAAGGGATCATTGCTGTTACGCGCCGCAGATGGTGTCGTTTTCTCCCTTCGTCTGACAGCCAAGCACCGAAGAAGCTTGGCTGTCGACTGATTCGGCGATATTGGACGCCTGCATGGTAGTCACGTAGGATCGGGCTTACCTTCAGTAGCTGAAAACCAAATTTATTGAGAGTATATGGAAATGACTCTAGGCGAGCCCTTGTCTTTGTTCGTGATTTATGAACCCGTATGAATAGGCGAAGACTATCATTCAAGGGTATATTCACCCCCAATCATAATACTTCGCTAGAACTGGATGTGATTGGGCAGGTAGTTGGAAGTGATTTAGGTAAACAACATGCCTACCTCCTAGGTGTGTATTTTCTACACTTCCAAAGCTGGGCACGGTTTAAGCGGCGCGGTAGCGAACATGGTCATACGAGACGACGGTGATGATTGCATCATTTTGTGTGTGGAAGTTACTCCTTTTGACTTACACAGCTTAGTAGTACCTTGCCAAGCTTGAAATGCGAGATTCGGCGCAGAGGTGAGCCAGCTTCACAGAGCCTATACGATCGAACCATCCACAGAGCCTCCCCGTTTAAGTGCCAGCCCTTTTGCCGTATTTCCATCCCTTTGTGTGGTAGATGCTTGCCTCTGCTACCTCTATCTCGGATTGCCTCTTATGGCAGCCTTGAAACGACCAGGTGTTTGGTTCGCCGTCGAGGCTGGTAGCAGCTTGGCTATTTTCTCAGCGACAATGAGACCATGGGGTAGCTATGTGGACGAAGGGATTATGTACCACTGGTCATCATAGGGAATCCTACGGATCTAGCCTTAATGCAAGTGAGTAAACTAGATGTAAGTTTACTCGTAATGTCAGCGCAGTTATGATGATGAAACTCCATGGAGGGAGGTTAAGGCCGTTAGGATGTCAGCGTGAGCACCGGGGGCATAGGTCGAAACGGCTTGAAAAGGGTCATCAGACGGGGTCTAGAACATGGTCCTAGGTCCTAAGTAACTCGCGTATCATTTTTAACTCGTTAAGTGAAGTCCCCCCGGTTAGCCTGGCAAAAGTCAGTTTCCTCATCTATTTATTGTCATTTTACATGTTAACTTCGAGACTCTAGGTACCGTACAGCCGTTGACTCTAGGTCAAGAAGGGAGCATAGCGGCCAATCTTTCAAGAATGTAGGATAACAAGGGAAACGGATCTGCTTGTATTGTACGGGGTGAGCTATCTAGCTATTATATTGAGATACTAGAGAGGCTTCTAGTATGAATGTCAATGCGATCTCGTTGTGCGATGTAGTAACAAGTCTGCGCAGTATGCCGAACGTTTATATCATATGCTAACTTATGACAAGTTAAAGCATAGCTTTGACGGCAGCGTCCTATTAGACGAGAATGAGCACTGCACTTGTCGAACCGCATACTCACAACCCCTCAACTCGCAAATGCCAAGCTCCTGTTCACGATACCGCGAGCATGCTAGTAGACAACGCGTATAGTATGCAGCAAAGCAGCCCACTGATGGAAGCAATTCGTGATTCGCACACGCAGTAATGAAGTTTCCCGATGCCTCTTCTGCGTCCCGGAACGACCTATCTCAACCGACAAGATACTGCTCGATATCCTTGTCCTCCTCGTCCTCTTGCAGCTCCTGGAGTCTCTTCTCTTCAGCGTCTAGCAGCTTCTTAATCATGTTTCTCTGGCGCTTGCGGGCCTTCTTTCCCCAATCAGAAGCGGTCGTCTCCGCCTGCTCCTCCTCGTCACTATCTTCGGGTACGTCGACTTGGCCGCGCAGTTGATTAGGAGATATTTGTGCTTGGCGTTCTTCTTCCTCCTTGAATTGCTTCTCGAGCTGCTTCTCTTGGTGTTTCGCACCTAGCTTGATGATGTACGGTCGCAGTAGCGCATATCCGCCGACAATAACAACGAGTCGAATCCATTGCTTCGGCGTCATAGACGAGACAGACTCGCTAATGTTGGTGGAGAAGCGGTCCTTGACTAGGGTGAAGAGCTGGCTTATGGAGTCGAATAAGTGCGCGAAGAGATCGAAGAGTTCCGACATGGTGGGCTGGTAGTTTGCTTTGTCGCTTTGCTGGTGATGGTTCCGTGTGCGGCTCGCGATTTGAGATTCGAGGCTTGAATTCGCACTTGTCGCAAGCTTGGGAATCGTCGTAGGGTGTGAGGAATCTAGGAGCAGTGGCTATGTATTCCTAGAAAAATATAATTATCAAATGCCTCAATGCTGAGCGTGAGCTTGCGATAACATATAAATCGGCGAAGCTTGTGAGACTTTTCAAGCTTGTAAAGAGTGTATTGAAAACGCCGGTGCTGCCGCGTGAAATAAATGCCCAGAAAAAAGACGCTCCTCGGTATTAGTGAAGTATCAGTGACGCACGGGCCCTTATCTAGAACCACACTATCTTCAACCTTAATTGTTTTGACGCGTCTGACGTAACCAAGACGCGTGCACCCGTCGATTACTACACTACCTAATTCTCCAAGAAAGGAACGCCTTTTCGCTACAAGGAACTCACCTAGTCATGGCGGACGAATCCGAGGAGGAGGTACGAGAGGTGTGGTTATTTCAAATTGACCCCAAGATACTTCAGCTAATATGACATGATAGCAACTAAAAGCTGCACTATGGTTCGCAGTGGGGAAAATGGTTGATGAAGAAACCCTTCGGAGGAACAGAAACGTCACTCCCCAATTCATCGGAGCTTTAACTGAGATGGTCTGGGCTCAGATAGGTATTGATTCCTAACCCATCAACTTGCATGCGTGCTTATTCATTATAGAAAACGTCGCATTGGACCTGGAGAACTTCAGCCGTCATGCTGGACGAACTACAATCAACACCGACGATGTCCTTTTACTTGCCAGGCGAAATCAGGATCTTCACGCAATCATCAAGGATTTTGTGGATAAACAAAAAGCTGCAAAGGCAAAGGGCAAGTCGAAAAGATGAAGGGAGAAGGTGAGCCTCTCCGGGCTATCGTATCTTATTACACCTCTGTCCCTGGCGACCAAGGTCTGGTTTGCACGAACATCCAGAACAAGAACTAGAGCTCTGTCTGTGTTTGGGTCACAGATGCATCTTGACCGCGAACATCCGTCGTCAGACCCATCATAGGAATTTTTACCAGCTGGTGAAGTCATATCTCCAATGCTTCAGTGCTCTAGCGAAGAAGATACTAGGGGGCTTCCCTTGGAATACCTGCTGGGGTGCATGGGTGTACGGACAGCACAACCAACAAATACCTCTTCTCTATGACTTGCAACGGCTACACTATTATTGAGAGACGGTAATGGCGACCCAATCAGATGGATAAAATCAGACGTAGCTGGCAAGCCAAGACAAGTTCTGAGCAGACATAATTTGCTGTAGTAATTGTATGAAATGATGATAATGGTACCAAAGATCAATTCGACATCTGCTTAGCGTGAAGACTCCGTTTCGCCCTTTTCTATCTTACCAAGACAAAAGAAAGAATAAACCGAGACCTATCCAGCCTCGGTCTCTCATCCGAGTTGTTGGCTGTATGCACTATGTTTCTCGTAGATAGCATAGATACTGAGCGGGCCTACAGTGGGTAGTCATTTAATTTGAGTCCAAATTTTGTACCCGTACAACCTACTTAGTGCATACAACCGTGATTCTGCACAGTATTTCTACAGTATTACTCGCACATGGACTATTTGGTCTGACGCTATTCTGCGCGAATAAGAACGCGATAGCAAACACCATGGCATTCCAAAATCCTTTTATTTTCAACCTCACCTTATTAAATCACCATCTAATTGTTTTATTTATTTAATTTTTATTTATTTAAAAATGGGACGAGGTAAAGAATTGCCTCCTCATTTAAGGGCTCGCATTTGTAAATTAAAGAGCTTAGGTTACGGTCCAACGCGGATAGCGAAAGTGCACCCTGAGATACCCCTTTCCACCATTAAGACCACGATTCGACGAGAAGCTATTCGCAAAGATAACGCGTCCAGACCACGTCCAGGTCAACCACGCAAACTCTCCGACGATGATCGAGACCATATATACGACCTTATAACGCATAAGAATCCCCATATGTCACACCGAGACCTCCTCAAATCTGTCGATAATAAAATCAAAATAAGCGCTTTACGTAAACTCCTCCGTGAGATGCAAGGATGTTAGTAAGACAATTCGCAAGACACCACAGGCAGGTCCGTCAACTACCAACTAATGTCAATTCTCTTGCTAACCTATTGCAATACAACACAGGCTTCAAAGGGTTTCTCAATCAGTTGATATGGCCTGAGTTGTTCTTGAGATCGCGACAGAACCAATGCTTTTTTTGCAGGTTTCCAAACTTTAGTCTAACCTAAGGCACTTGGCACTTATATCACTTCTTTTAATATGTCTACTGCAGCGACGCCAGTTCCTATTGTTCACCTGATCAATAGATCGGTTCGAAAAGTGGGCGAATCATTAAAGCCTATTGAAGCTTTCGGATAATACTCCTATTATATCCATCCCAGCAACAATAAACGGGATTCAAAATATAACTGGTTGAATTCAATCTTGAAAATGAAAAGCAATATACTCACATTTACACTACTAGATGCTGTGGTCGACGAAATTCTGGAGGCTTTAGAACAACCAGCAATGGAAGGTCAGGATGTGGTTCCAAAACGAAATACTACAGGTCATTGGCCTTTCGCATCATAGTGTTATGTAAACAGCAGGTCGGATGACGATCGTCATCAATGACTGAGTGTGGCTGAGGCTAGAGTGTTCATAGTTTTACGCCACGAGTTATGACGATTGGGTGTGGCTTCGTTAGATTCCTAACAAATCAGAAGACGTGGCTGAGTATTAACCCCTGTAAGAACGCAACATGGCGCCGGCAGATCGGCGCTAGCGCCACAGGCGGTATCGAATTAGGAACCGTTGCTGAGGGGCGGTTTGCCGTTGGAGGGGCAGTACGGGCGCAAGAATTAGGATGAACCTGACCGCATTCGTCATCGTCATGGTTAACTGTTAGTCGGATTTAGTAGGATAGTGCGTCTATCATCAGTCTATTCCGATGGACTGAGGGTCATTAATGTCAATCGACGTCAAATCTCTTTCATTGATCGTCCTCCTCAATAAAAAGATTTGACACCGTGGAGCCTGTCCAACCAGCCTCAGGCATTATTTCCCGTTCCCTTTCCTCCCGCCCTTTGTACCTTGTTACTCGGTACACTTTTTGCGTCGCAATCCGTTCCGGAAGCTCTGGAACTGGCAACTTTGCCAAACACAACTCTTCGACATTCCACAAACCTCATCCGTACAACTTTTAATCCAATCGTACAAAACAGCATACAATCAACAATATGGGCGCGAAAGCAGGTTTCGCCCTTAAGTTACTCCAGTGGTTCATCCGTGGCATCCAGTTCTGTTCCAGCGCTCTTATCCTCGCCCTCTTCTCGTACTTCCTTGCGGTACTCACCAACCGCCATTTACCAATACCAACATGGACTCGTGCCGTTGAAGGTATCTCTGGTATAGGAGTGCTCTACACGCTCCTCGGCCTACTGCTTTTGTGTTGTCTAGCCGGTCATCCCTTTACCTCCTTCATCGCCATCGTCTTGGATATCTGCTTTATTGGATCTTATATCTATGTAGCCAGTGCTACCCGAGCAGGGGCCAGCAGCTGCACTGGCACTGTCGATACGGTCTTTGGCAGTGGTCGCGCGGAGGACTTGATCAACAACCAGCACCCGACCTATCGACAAGCATGCCAGATGGAGACGGCTTGTTTTGCTGTTGCAATAGTAGCGATGCAAGACACTTTCCCCCCCAAATCCTGAGTACAATTTGCTAACAAATGCACCAGCATTTTCTTCGTCTTCTCTGCGCTCCTTGAGGTTGTCCTTGTCCGCCACCGACGTAAGGAACAAAGATTTGGCCCTAGTCCTGCCAACAACTATACGTCTGGTTATGGCCGTCGCCGAGGCCTATTCGGTCTCTTCCGCCGACGTGAGACCGTGGATACCACAGACTCTAACGCGTTGCCCGAGCACACCCACCCGGACCAAATGCGCCAGAGTTACAATACCGAAACTACCGCAGTTGCTCCCGAGACAGGAGCGTACAACGGCTCGTACAACAAGTACCAGCACGATGGCCAAGTAGCGTACCCCGAGACAGGCACTGCTACGGCGCACACCACGCCGGCTGGTTACCGCTACTGAGTATACTGAGATCTAATAATCGATGAATGAGTTTACTCATGGACATGGGACAAATTGTACCCGTATGAAAGGACATATGTACGAACTGGAACTGATACCCTGCACGGGTTTGACATAATGGATGACTGTCGCTCGCTGCCTCATATGAATCAGGATGAAATTGTCAGATACGGCTAGGGATAAGGTTGTTTAATGATAATTTCACGAATAATTTCTCACGTGGACATTGCAATGTGGCTACTGCGGTTGGAGTATTAATTTCAACTCTTGTGATGGTATGAAATGATGCCAAATCAAAATATCCATGCCGCCCATATTTGTACATTCACTAATTCCTAGGATGAAAACTCCTAGCATAACGCCATAATCATCCAGCAAACATACCTACCTAGTTATGGTATTAAGTTGGAGAGGAAGAGACGTCTTCAATTTAGTTGGAAGCTGGAAGGGCATAAGTTAGTTGCCCTAATATTAGCAGTGGCTTAACTCGAAAGGGGACCCCAAGCCAATGATTTCATATAGGTAGAAGATGTAGACTAATCGTGGGAGTCAGCCATGTCACTGTCATTTTATATCAGTCTGGACACAGAGCATGTTCGTCTCATTACATCGTTATACGCTCAAAGTTCCTTTTGTACTAGGCACCTCGCCCTCCTTACCCGGTATTCTCGTCGTAGCCTGCCTTATAGCCACAGCAAGGGCCTTGAAGGCACTCTCAGCGCGGTGGTGGTCATTCTGCCCTCTTAAGCAGTCAACGTGCAGCGTAACCCGCGCGGACTGCGCAAAGCTCTGCAGACAGTGCGGTATCATTTCGCAGCTTAGGTCGCCGATCTTCTCGCGCTTAAGTCCGAGCTCGACGACGCTGAACGGCCGGTTCGAAAGATCGACTACGGCGCGCGAGAGCGCTTCGTCGAGAGGCGCATATGCGTATCCGAAACGCGCCAGTCCGGATGCGCTTCCCAGTGCCGTAGCAAATGCATATCCGAGCGCTATGCAGCAGTCCTCGGCGGTGTGATGGTCGTCGACTTTGCGGTTCTTTCGTCAGCGGTCCCCGTTCTTCAAGTGACAAGTGATGGTGAAGGGCGTTGGCTCGTACTATGGAGGTCGCCCTTGCACGCCAGCGCCAGACTCCAGCCTGCATGCTTCGCCAGCGCGTGCAGCATGTGGTCCAGGAATCCGATGCCCGTGTTCACGCTGATCGTCTGCGATTTACTCGACTGGCTTGCATGGCCATGGCTGATAGACGATAGGAGTCGAGAGTCGGTGTCGGGKGGGAAGTCCCCGCCATCGAGATTCAGGGCAAGCTGGATCTTGGTCTCATTGGTGTCGCGGGCGAAAGCGGCCCACCGTTGATTGTTCTTTTCGGAACCCATCGTTGTCTTTGTATGTAGCCAGATTGACGTCTACTCTTACCAAGATGCGAACAAAACTGGGAAGAATCAATCGACTTTTTTTATAGGCCGAGCATCGGCTTATACGCAGGTAAAAGAAGCTACAGCGGGCAATTGACCAACCACAGCGAAGCGAATTACTGGATTTGGGCTGCGATGCCCCACCCCTGCAAGCCAGCCCCCCTCTATCGATAAGACCAAGGACCCAAAAATATTTCCAATCCGATTTCTACAAACTTTCACGTCGGCTGCAACGAAGAGCTTCAAATTGCATCGTCCTGTCGCAAACCCACGCAACACAAGATGGCGCCCTCGCGGACAAGAACGGTCAAGAACAAGCATGCGGCGAACAAGTCCGGCATAAGCTCCAGCAAATCATCAAAAAGTGGCCCATCAAATGGCGTCTCTAAATCGAAACCGAAAATGAAGGGACCGGTTCTTGCGAAGCAGGTCAAGGGGAAGAACGTTGCCGACCTCCTAAAGAAGAAGAAAAAGAAGGTCTATTCGGAAAAGGAGCTCGGAATTCCAGAATTGAATATGGTGACGCCAGTCGGGGTTACGAAACCCAGAGGAAAGAAGAAGGGCAAGGTCTTTGTGGATGACAAGGTACGGTTACCGGTCTTGATGTGGATACTCCATTGCGCAGAAAAGAATGCTAACGCATATTTCTTTGTTATAGGAGAGCATGAGCACAATTCTTGCTATGGTCCAGGCCGATAAGGAAGGCGAAATCGAGTCTAAGATGATCAAGGCCCGACAGATGGAGGAGATCCGCGAGGCACGAAGAGTGGAGGCGGAAAAGAAGGAAGAAGAGAAGAAGGCAAAGCTCGACCAGACCAAGGAGTCGCTAAGGAAAAAGCGAAAGAGGACCAAGCAGTCACAGGACAATGATGGCGACGATGAAGGAATCAAGGATGTCGCATTGGCTGGGACCAAGGCTACGAAGCCGAAAAAGAAGAGKGTTTCATTCGCCTAGAAGAATATGCGTGAAGAAGTTCTGTGGGTTGGATGGCGTTTTGGCGTTGGTTTGGGCTGTTCCCGAGAACACACGAGCATTGATAGATGAGATCATAGCATCAAAGCATTTTCGTGATACCCCAAAAACAGCCCCTACGACGCCCGGGGGTACATTTGTGTATGAGACTTCGACTCTGAGACACGCCTTATTTCGCTACATGCAAAGTAGGACACGGCCCGGACATCGCTACTATATTGTCAGGGACTCGATATTGTGCCGCAAGGTATAGCTTTCCAGGGAGGTCCCTCAGAAAGAGTATGTCAGTTGAATAAGCAAGCATTAACAAGGATCCTTTGCTTCTATAATCCGAACCAGCGTTTTAAAGTCATCGTCTGGATAGGAAGGGATTATAACTTATAGCTTATTGATGCCAGTACGAAATCACTCAGGCGATACAGATGTGGCCAGCCAACTTGATTACCAATCCATCAATTGGATGTTCCTGACATCTACGTAGGTAGCCTGAGTTGATTACTATATTGCAATTTGAAATATTCCCAGAAATATAATTCGCAGGATTTCTATCATTTGCTATAAGAATCCTTCCAATTCATCTTTACGCAATTGCTCTAGTGCTCTCATCAACCACATAGAAAGAATAAATACACGACTACCTACATACACAGGAGGCATCTACTTGGTCGAAAACTCAGTATGTACATGTAGCGTTGACCAACACACTTTGGCTATATCTAACGAAAACATACCCGTTCTCCTTACTTTGCACACCGGAGTACTTATATTGTTTCATTTTTTCTTTCCTATCCCACTTCAGCAACTTTCGTCCTCAAGACGCTCGTTGCTACTTCGGTTTTTTCCTATTTAGTAATGAACTGTCAAAGTATCAATCAAGATAGCAATAGGTACATAGTTAGCGTAAGACAGCTCCAGTAAAAGCAAAACTATTTTCTCAGAATAGTGAACCGGTACGAGGCGTACCGGTGGCTTGGAAACTATCGTCATGGTATCAAAGTATGGAAATCAAAATATGGCACGACTCTGGTTGCGTTTATTGTATTGACGGAAAGGATGATTATTCGATGCTTTCACCGTGGGCGTCCTTCGCCCAAAAAGGCACCTAGAGAACTCCGCGAAGGGTCACCAAATACAGAATGGCTTCCTGATAAGTTAATGGGACTATTACATTAACGTCCACGAATGGTCTCAACTTATTCTATAGAGCGCCATATTATCAAAACCAATCCTATATAGAAACAAAGCTCGCGCGTCGCCGCGGGTCTAGACACAGCAGTGGTACGTGTATCATAAGCGGCTTGGATGCAAAATGCAGGATTGGACCGAAGCTAGCACAACTGGCAGCAAGGCTAAATTAGTAAAATCTTGGCTTCCATCTCGAAGGTTTAACAACATATGCATGCTGCAGATGCACGCTATTTTGGCTTCGTATATGAATGTCAAGCATTGATGTCTAAGTTGTATAAGCTTGTATTTTCTCATCCATTCAAGTTTCTAAGGCGTGGTGTGATGCCAACTCTACGACACTCGATTCTGTCTTACTGATTATGACGCAATTCCCCTGGAATATTACTGGAACGGCTCAGTACCAGGGACTGCGCGTCAACACCCGCAATATAAATGAGGCGGCCCACCCACCGTCCTGGGGTCCCTGACCCCCAATTATTATTATTAGGGCGTGAGGCCAGGCCAATCCAACCAGGGCCGGGGTTACTTTGGCTTGACTTTTGGACGAGAATAGAAAATGTAGTGTATTTACGGATTGCAGTGGATGAGAACCAATACGACTTTACGATAAGTGGCGAGGTGATAATGATAGAAACTTCTACTCGAGTCGGAAAGTTTGATCGAACTAGTAGCACGAATTCGTCTAAGCATCGGTTATCTTACAATAATCAATCAATCTGAATCGCGTGGCTCTCGAGTAGATCTGCATTAGGACCTGCACCGAGGAATACGAGCTCTTTGTCACCGGCCATAGGCTATCCAGCACTACGATGGGACCAGTGGTATGCGTGTGGCGGCTACATGCGAGTGCATCAATCGCGTTGCCTAACCATATCTTACCTACCTAACTACATGTATCCATGATCTCACTCCAACAATGAAGTTACCCGTGCCTAAACCTTGTGCGGGTTAAAGTTCTTAGCCTACTGCAGTTCCGACTTCGTGTTCCTGCATTGGTTAAAGGCTAGGCACATTGGTTTGTGGTGTTGAAGCTGTCAGCAACCTTGACAGTCCACAGTAGCTCGTGTAATTATCAACCAGTAGTGTACCTACTATCTGTCTAGGTACATAATGTAACGAAAATGGTAAACAACGCCAACTATAGGTACACTGGTATAGGTGGTGAGAAATATATACCAATCAAACAGAAAGTTATAGTCACCATCCATTAAAACATAGGAATGGCCTTGGCGGCCTTCAATGAGAGAGAAAAAACATCAGGGAGTGGTGCAACTGATGATAATAATGATGAGGATAACAAGAGACACCCGAATGTTTGTAAAGAAATCCCCGTCTTATGGACCAATGGTAGACGATCTTGTCCTTGTCCCTGGAGCAGTCCTCGCTCGTGATTGGCTAGTATGTCTATGGCCCCCTGGTCAGAGGGACAACGCTCAACCCAAGCGAAATGAGCAGCATCAACCCGTCGAGCACTGTCGTCCATTTACAGCGAGACAAGGTCCCCAATTCAGTGCGATATTGAGCGTACGGCGAAGCTAACGATGCTCGGGGGTGTGTCCCACTGCGCAGAGCTATCTCATTTTAATTTTGGTCGGCAAACATATTATCGAAACGCATCCGCCTCCAGGTTTCAATTAATTTCTCTTCTCTCCTTTACCTCCTCATCCTTCCTACCGTCGAGCCGACCGTTCGTCGCTCTGGTGTCGATGATTCGGTTCCAGCCTCTCGCGCCAACAATGAGGACCCGGTAACGACAAAGGCCCCCCCAGAAGATAGATGAAGAAATAGGGGACGAAAATAATACGATAATGATGGGATACTATTCTGGACGATCAGCAACCTAACTAACGCACATTCATTCTCTTTCTACCTGGCCAGCCAGCTTCTAGTCACAAGCCGATCGAGTCAAGCAGCAGCATACCGCGCCCCGACCCATCAGCGAATCCGACCCGACTAAAAAAAAAAAAAGAACTAGTATTCTAGTCCACGCTTACACGCACGCATTTCGAAAGCTCGTATTTCTCCATTTCACCGCCACGCGCGATGACAACCCCAGTCTCGGGGTCTTCACTCCCTCAGGCCCGAGACGTACATCAACACAATCATTTTCACAACTCCAGAGACAGCCACAGCCGTCATCACCACTCCCATCACACCCACCACCACCACGTTCGTTCTCAAAACAGCAACTCTAAAAGGGGCCACAAACGCACCGATTCGGATGAACCCACTATTATTGTAGAGACCGTTTCCGTTCTCCAACTTATCGATTCCACCGGTGCGACAGTCACTGTCGAGACCCTTTCGCCTTCAAAACCGACACCTGCGACCACTACTGCGTCCGACACAGGACTCGTATCTGCTCTAGGTTACCCTTCTACTTCGTCCGGCACTAGCGACGATGACGGCGACGGTGTACTATCGACGACATCCATCCCAACGATAGACCCGACCGTAGCACCGTCGGAGTCTTCGATGCCTACTTCGTTTCCCACATTATCTTATTCGCCTTTGACGTCCACTCCTTTATCTGGCTCTCCCGTTTTTCCTTCCTTGGCTGGCGTGACTAACACAACCCAAGGTTCGTCTTCTTTTATTTTACCTCGCTCTACTCCCGGTTGCATCGCACTCAAATCGGAACTTGACATCTGACTTATATATACCTAATGCAGCTTCTTCGTCCTCACTCTTTCCCAACAGTACTGCTTCCGTTCTTTCATTTTCAGCAGAAAGTATCAATGGCTCTTCCGTATCTGTATTAGCTAGTAGTTTATTTTCTTCTGGCTCTTCAACTCCCGCTACGACTACGTCTTCCGAATCGACACCAACTTCTGGATCGTCCTTTGGTACCCCCACGTCTAGCGGAACCGATGATGGTAACTTCATTGGCGGTAATGCACAGCCCTCGCCTTCGACTACCCCGGCGACCGACGGCGCCTCTGGATCTTCAGATGGGCCAGGGGCCGCCACCGTTGCAGGAAGTGTTCTAGGAGGTGTGGCTGCGCTCGCTTTTCTCTTGATTCTCGCTCTCGGCTTTCTCAGGTGGAAGAAACGCCAGAACACAATGAGACTCATGCGGGGTTCTACCAGTGAACGAGGTCCAGGTGGCGCGTTGGTTGGAAATTCTGGTCCCGGCGGAGGAGATGGCGGCATGTCTGAACGACGGCGTTCGGCTCCCTTCGCAATTCCTGCTGCGCTCGCCAATTTGACCGGATACAAACGATTCTCAGGACGTAGCGCTGCTTCGTCGGACGGAGGCGAGCGAGGGTTCTCCAAGGTCTCTGGCAGGAAGCTACCTCCAGTCTTGCAATTCGGAGGAGATGGCTACTCGGACCCCCGAGACACTGTCCTAAGCGACCAGTCCATCGAATATCGTGACTCTCAGGCCTTCCCCGGATTGAGGAATTTGGGTCCGACTAGGCTGGCCGTTGGTGCCCCGATGCGGCCGGAGAGTGGCATCCCGGTTTACAACCCGGGTCCGGCCCGGACGCCCATTCATGAGCAAGGTCCCTTTGAACCTTACACGGACAACTCACCCCTGGAGCCTCCTAACCGAGATCCACTTGGACGATCCCACCCTTCTCACGATGGGTCTAGACGCTCCCATGGTTCGGCTTCCCGGTTCACTGAGGCGTTATGACCCTTGGCTTGATACCCTACTTTTACTTGCGCTTGTATACAATTTTCGCTTTTTTGATGATACCTGTTTGTTATCTTGTGTCGAACATGGAGATATGTCCGTCACAGCATCGGGTTGGCGTTGATATTTGAAATAAAAGATCTTGATCGGGGTCACTAGGGGAGGGAAAGGAAACCAAAAGCTAGTCTAGCTTTTTTTTTCGCACCTATGTCAGATGCAAAACCATTTCTTGTATATAGTCAGATGCCATAAGCCTTAGGGCTGGGTACGGACAACGAGAGCATGGACATTGCGGAGTCGAGATCGCAGCAGCCATTCTCCTCCTGCCAGCTCCTAATCAAGCATAATTATCGTCAAACCCCTGTCTGCCTACGTTACCTCAGATCCTGTCTGAAGACTGTTTCCAGGACCCGAGTCGAAAGATTTCTGTGAGTCATGCTGGCGGACATGCGTGTCAAGCATGTCGCTGTCAAATTATTTTAGCCCCATCAACGGGGCGGGAAAAAGGCACGGCTCTTCACTACAGTACATATTATGGTTGTTGGTGGGCATTTATTCTCTAAACGCAAGCGCGTAACGCTACTCATTGCTTCATCCAGAAACGGGAACGCCTGGGAGGTTCCTCGTTGAGGTAAGTAGTTGAGACGTTTATGAAACGCGAGATCTCCTGCTCGCCATCCGGTCGACGCTTTGGCCTACTATGACAAATTCGTTATGTCTACCATGTCTAGCGGCCAGCACGAAGTTCGGACAATCGAGAATGAAAAAGAAGTTTAGCTTCTTGGTGTTTTCGCCGCGTGCCTTTTTCCCGGATGAAGCTAATTTACATACGTAAGATCGAGTTCTGTCACGACCGCTTGGGCGTTGAGCCTAGACCAAGCTCCCACCCCTATGCAAGGCGGATGAAACGAAAGTCGATTCTTTAGGGTAATCGCATCAGACAACCCGGGACGCACCATTGACGTGCCGCGATGGCGGAGGATTCAAGCTTATCAGCCATCCCATGTGCATGCAGCTGGCGGCCTCTGGCATCAAGTAATGTTGTAGTATTCACAACACCATAATGGGAACCATGATATGATGATGCCCACTTTATGTCACAACTTCATGAGAACTCGTCAGCTTACTGGACTAGAGCAGAGCGCCGCTGGCGTCAGGACGTGCTGATATCTGGATCTTTAGTAACTCACGAGGTCCAAAGTATCTGATCATTTTCCCACAAGTTTCTAAGTAGTTCGCTCAAGAATAAATCCCGAAACCCGTACTCGATGAAGGAGAGGGTTAAGAGACTAACAAAGAAAACGCATTGATCCCAGTTTACCAAAAAGAGTAGGAGGGGCTAGAGGGGCTTGACTAGGGTTCGGAGACTTTCCAACTTCAAAGGGTCCCATTCTCCGTCCATTTTCCGTTCCATTCTCCGATCCTCCTAATACCTACCCAAGTCTAATGAGGTACTGGCTAATGCTAGCGTTCGTTCTCAACCCCTCGGCCGCCTTGGCAGCTCTCTTATCTTGACTCGGGGCGAACTGGTGAGCTTGGGATGATTCTCCGGAGAGTTTGCACGTTCTCTGTCAGTTCCGATTGCGAATTATGATACGTGTATTCAGTCGAGTACTACACTCAAGCATTTGCCTACAAGGACCTGCCGGCACTCTGGCAGAGGGGTCCCCTCAAAATACGACCCTATGTGATGCACCCATAACACCAGTACTTCCCTTATCACCCCTGGGTAGCACTATCACAGACCCTTAGGTAGCACCCCGTGGATTCTGATTCGCGGACATCTTGAAGACCGCTGAATCATTGCCCAGGGCTAGGAGAGACAGTCGTTGCACGTCCCTAAGCGTGGATACCAAGTCAGCTAGTGTGTACTAACAGGCTACCTCGAACAGCTCGAAGTCTCAGACGGGAATCTTCTTCTATTTGTCTCATGCCTTGCACACTCTTTATTTTTGATTCCTTCCCTCCAACCGAGGGGAGAAGAGAAAACAAGACCCCAGATATAGCTTTTCTTCAAGTTGAATTTCTAATAGATGAAGAATTATGATTTATCCAAGCCACGCGATACGGTAACCCAACTTTGCTCTTAAAATATCCCTTGTCCTATCAGCGTGGCCCGCGCCTAGATCGTCTGCCAAGTTTAGAAAAAACGAGTACGAATCCGCGAATCTCATAGCTTTCTGTACGAGTTACTCGGCGTTTAAACCCGCCCCAGCCCCCCTTGAACAAGCTCCTGGACGAATGACACGCCTGCTTCAGGTCTTAGCTGCAGAACGTCGATTGGTAATATTGTCCTAGGTACCTAATTCATAAAGGAAGAGACAAGGGGATCGATCGCTCACACCCACCATTGCTGCGGCCTGTTCGTGGGGACGTTTAAGCCCGCAAACTCCAGGTACTACCTCAAAGTTGACTAGGCCAAATAGTTTCTGTAAAACGTCAACCTACATTATCTTAATTAATCAATCGCCTACGATATCCTCGTGCAGTTAGATACCCGCGCCGGCACGTTTATACTATCTGGAACGACGACTACTGACGAAACGACGACCAAGACCGCAAGAGAGGGATCATGGATCACATGAGGGTAGATCCCGGGGGCTTCCAAATACCTGGAATGCCCCGTCCACAGCTTATGAACCAGCCGCCACAGATATTCGGGGCCTACGGTCACGAAGGCTTATCCGTGCTGCCGCCGGAGCTCGCGGCCCAGATGGCATTCGACCCATCGGCGCTGCTTGACGATGCGAACGAGGCGAAAAGGAGAAGAATCGCGCGGGTGAGCTATCGTCCGTCCCACGTCTGCATGGACACTTATACTGACCCAAACGATGAAGGCCTGCGACATGTGCCGGAAGAAGAAAATAAAGTGCGACGGAAAGCTCCCAGCCTGCACGCACTGTATCAATTACAAAACAGACTGCGTCTTCACGCAAGTTGAGAAGAAGAGAAATCCTCCGAAAGGGTATGAGCGCAGGCCAGCTACCATGGCCAAGTTTCGGATAGGGCTGATTTAGACTTGTAGTGCAAAGTATATCGAGGGCCTCGAGAACCGTTTAGGGCGCATGGAAAGTCTGTTGAGGTTATCGGGTACGTCTTCAATTAACGCTTTATGCCCAACTATGGCTAACATGATAAAAAGGTCTCCTTGGTGACGACGACGAATCGACCGACCTAGCTACCTTAGAGAAGCGCCTCGCAGAGAAGCACCAGCTGTCGAGACAAGCATCGCAAGCGGCTACCTCGAACCCCACATCGCCGTCGCAAGCGACGTCCGGCCACGATGGCACCGTGTCGACTCCTCGAAGTTCCCTAACATCACCAGAGCCGAGTAACCAAAGAGACTTTAGAAAAGACAGCTCTCCACAGCCTGAAAAGCCGAAAGACGAGGAAGAAGTTGAGGCTCTATCTGAAATGATGTGTTCCTTAGTGACGAACCAATCGGGAGAGACGAGATATATAGGTAATGTCCGCTGACTGGCGTCGGGCACACCCATCTGCTAACTTGAATCAGGGTCTTCCTCGGGGTTTTCGATATTCTCACCAAAAGGTATCCAGTGGGTGAATGAAAAGACCGGAGACACGTCGTTTCAACAGATGATCTCGGAAGTGTCCATCGATGACCACAAGTGGAATCACTGGAAACCCGAGATCTTCAGTGACCTCTTCCATCGTCCGGTTTATCGACAACTGCCGCCTAAGCCTGAGGCCTTGTCTCTCCTTAAGGACTATTTCGATAACTTTAACTGCATGTTCCCGCTGTTCCACCAACCAACATTCATGCACCTCGTTGAGAGGCAGTATTCCAATGATCCCTACCAAGGCTCCGGATGGTGGGCAAGTTTAAATGTCGCATTGGCCATCGCACATCGTCTTCGAGTAATGAGTAATCTTGTACCGCAAGAAGAGGATGAAAAGTCGTGGGCGTATATGAAGAATGCGATGGGGGTCTTCTCCGAATTGACGATGCGTAATACGGACTTATTAAGTGTTCAGGCCTTACTTGGAATGGCTTCCTTCATGCAAGGGACCCCCAACCCCCAACCGTCATTCTTACTTGTTGCAGCGGCGATAAGATTGTCACACAGCATCGGGTTGCATAAACGTGGAAGTGGATTCAACCTCAACCCGGTTGAGATCGAGCAGAGGAAGAGAGKGTTCTGGATAGCATATATGCTCGATAAGGATTTATGTCTCCGGTCCGGACGGCCTCCAGCACAGGACGACGATGATATGAACGTCGAGTTACCCGATGCCGACCCTATAGACAACATCGGCAACATTCCTCTTGCCGACGGGAAAGGGAAAATGAATCTATTCCGAGCGATGTGCGAACTAACAGTCATCGAAAGTCAGGTTTATAAGAGGCTATATTCCACGAAGGCCACCAAGTTGTCGGAAGGKGAACTGCTGCAAACTATCGGCGAGCTCGACAAGCAACTAGAGACATGGAAGGATAACATCCCCATTGACTTCCGTCCAGAACACGAAATAAAAGCCTCCCATACTCCCCTAATACTCCACGTCGTCATGTTACATTTCTCATATTACAACGCCCTCACTACCATCCACCGAATGTCCATACATCATGGCTACTGGACAAGCCGATTATCGAATTACGCAATCCAGGGCTTAAATGCCAGGCCTTTAAATCCGCGGGTGTTTGCGTCAGCAGCTCTATGCGCATCAGCTGCGAGAGCAAGTATCCAACTGCTGAAATATATCCCACAGGGCGATTTCTCCTGCGTGTGGTAAGTGACCTCTTCTACATCGTACTTCACCACCCCGTGGCTAATGATGATATAGGCTCATTCTATACTTCCCCGTGTCAGCGCTCGTAACGCTGTTCGGCAACATCCTACAAAACCCGCTCGACCCGCGCGCAAAATCAGACACCAAACTAATGAACCTCGTCGTAACATTCCTATCCACCCTCGGGCAGGAGGCAGAAACGGGCGGTGTACACCGCATGCTCGGCGTGTGCTCGGAATTCGAGCGCATCGCCAAGATCGTCATCGACAAGGCGGAGCGCGACACCTCGAAGCGGAAGCGCAAGAGCCACGAGCCGCCGCACAAACCCTCCTCCATCAGCCACGCCTCGCCGTCGTCCCAGGTCAACCACCCGACCCCGCGCCCCTCCTCGTCCGCCGCCACCCCCACCCCCAGCTACGCCAACTCCACCATGTCCCAGCTGAGCCCCAAGTTCAACGGCGAGCAGAACCGCGCCAACAACGCCGCCAACGGCGGCTTCAGCCCTATGAACACGGCCAGCTCGAGCAACGGCTCGGCGCCGCGCGACGGCCCCGGGGCCTGGCCGTCCGCGTCCACGGGCCAGCAGCAGCAACAGCAGCAGCAGCAGCAGCAGGAGTGGAACCCAAACGCCATGGACTTTGGCAATTTCAGCGAGTTCACCGGCTTCGGCCAGCCGATCGCATCACCGCCGCTGCCGGGCTCGGGCCCGGGCCCCAATAGTGGGTACCAGCCGCTGCTGCCGCAGGAGCTATGGCAGATGTCCGGCGGCCTGGATTGGGACTGGGCTGAGTTCACGGGGGGCGCGTATCCGAGTTTTGAGAACGGGTCTGCGCAGAGCGGTAATTGAGTGTAGCTCTGAGCTGCCAGTGTAAGGAAGGAGAAGGGTATGATGTGTGTGCTATGAGATTATATTTCGCAGTCTTGATCTAGAGACTATTTTCATTCGAAGGCGACTTGCGCAGAACAGGATACGGAGCGAGCACGACTACGACCACGAGCAAGCATGTATGTGAAAGGCATCCGGGCAGGGCGCAAGGGTTGTTATCCAAGGGTGTCTGGACTGGGGGGTTGTGCTTTTTTAAAACCAAAAGGGGCCTTTTTTCATGATTGGGTTTGGATTCCAGTGAGAACGTTATTTTGACGGCCGGCATGTCCAGGAACTGACTTATTCAATAAGTCTAACTTAGCTCATGAGGAGTTTGATCTTTGATTTTTATTTTATTTTATTTTTACGTCACTTTTCATTGGCTGATGGGTATCGAATTCGCGATGCGAGGGCGTTCACGTAGCGCAGACTACTCACCTCTTATGCAGTTGATAGCATGGATCTGTGGTCAATTTGGCAGTATATATTTCTCATTCTTAAGTTTCTTTTGGAGGAACTGTGGTATCTAAGCTGGCTTAAGTATGGACTTGTAGCTAGTAGTAATTGTATGCATACCTGTTTTCAGTATGTCATTGCTCCGTTTAATCTTTACTTTAGAGTGACGTAACCATTGAGATTAGATGGATGGAGACGGGAGTTTAGTGGTCCAAGGGTTTGTGGCAAGCACTTGTTCGGTAACATGCATCATGAACCCGTTGCTTTTCTGAGTGTTACTCCAATCTGTGTTTACATACGATCCTCCCCCTCGCCTCTATTCCTAATTCGAAAATAATTGGTAGGGATCCGAACCCAAACACCAAATTGGGCGAAAACATCGAAAATCTACTTGTAGATTACTCGTACCCCGCGTCCAACTACATCGTGCTAACGTATTCAGCATCACATCGGTGCAAACATGGCTCAACCAGCCGTCACTGAACAGCCAGACAAACAACTGCATCCTGGCGACCAGCATGAGATCCCGAGTTTTGAGGCCCACGAGTCTTTCGACTCACTGAAGGATAGGATAAAGAGGCACTACGAGATTGCCTCAGATTACTACTATTCCTTGTGGTAACTACCCCGCTAGATGTTGAAGAATGACAATGTTTGGCCGTCAAAGGTATTCAGGAGAAACGGTAGCTAAATTTAGGCATTGGTAGGGGACAGCACATCCATCATGGCCTTTTCAAGTCTCCCTCCGAGACCAAGGAAGAAGCCCAAGTCAATCTCATCAATTACCTGCTAGAGATCTCGGCCCTACCTAAGGGCACCAATGTCCTTGACGTCGGGTGCGGTATCGGCGGCACGAGCCGCTTTCTTGCGAGGGAGCATGGCGCGAAGGTCACGGGGATAACGATAAGCGGACGGCAAGTCGAGATCGCGAAGCAGGTGACCACGACGGAAGTCGGCGATGCTGCTGCTGCCTCGCCCGAGGGTTTCCTGCAGTACCCTGGTAAGGAGAGGAAAGAAGGTGGTGCTGTCCGCTTCCTCGAGCTCGACGCCGAGAAGATGCTCGAGTACTTCCGCCCAGCCACGGGTGAGAAACAGACTTTTGACTGTGTGTGGATTTCGGAAGCGCTCTCGCACCTGCCGAACAAGGAGCTCTTCTTCTCTTCGTCCTTCTCCCTCTTGGAGGGAAGGGGGTCGCGTTTAGTGATCGCGGACTGGTTTAAAGCGCCTGGCTTGACGCCCCAGCAGGAGGAGGCCGATATTAAGCCGATTGAAGATGGCATGCTGCTTCCGAGACTCTATACCGCGGACGAGTACGTTACGATGGCGGAGCAGGCGGGATTCCGGGTCCGCCAACAGCCGATTGACATCAGTAAGGACGTTGCGAAGACATGGTAAGCTTATCCCATCTCATATCATCCTGGCTATGGACTGTAGGCTAATAGCCATACATAGGGATATATCATGGTCTCTAGTCGCCTCACCTTCACTATGGGCGTTTGCTATATCGCAAGGTAGGGACGGGCTCGCGTTCTTACAGGCGTTCAGGGCGATGAGGAGAGGCTACGCGAACGGGACGTTTAAATACGCCGTTATGTGCTTTGAGAAACCTTAAGGACAACATATTTACAAGTAGTATAGCCCCCTGGTGATGTATATAAAGACATACAATGAAGGATTGAGCTTTGGTAACTATGATAGTAGCTAGGTGAAGCTAGCCTCTACTAGCTATGAGTGTTCCACTTGCGTCTCATGGCAGCATATTACATGATGGTATATTGTGCGTTCATTACTACACTGACTGCCTGCCATCATTTTTCGATCAGAAAACACGATCCCATCATTCTGTTGAGAATGGGTTGCCTCAAGCACACCACTACCCCTAGTCTATCTTAAATTCGGCTGGTGAACAGATCACATTTATAGTAGTTGTATTAGATCTTAATGAGTGTGCTAGACTTCTCAAGGAGTCGTATTCAACTTCGTTGACGTTATGTGTCTAGCATACACGTACATCTATTGCTTTCAGGTAACACAAACCTTTTTATTTGACATAGGCGTCTAGAAGTTGACAGATGGCGAGGATCAACTGAACATGGGCAGCAAAGACATAAGGTGTTTTATGGTGTCTTCCGTTTATATATCAATGACCTCTATCTACTTAGCCGCTGTTGCAAGACTACTTGTAGTAGGGCGAGACCTAATTTCTCACTAGTGCGAAGGAGAGAAATATGCCATGTTATTTTCTGAACTTTCGGGATGGTTAATTGAGCAATGTCTCATTTAGGTTTGATCAAGTCGCCAGACAACGGCTAATATTCTCACACGTTAGGTACATGTAGGTAATAGGTAGCATGAAGCTTCACGTGAGGTTATACAAGTCAACAAGGAGTCCGATCCAAAACCGTATCGCGACCTCCAACTTGCTAGCAGGCACTGATACTTGTTCGTAACTTATATGGCTTATAGCTGGGCATTAAGGGGAGATAAGATGGGCAATATGACCAAGATTATGAAGGATGACCGAAAAACGGAGCGGGACGGTACACCGTCGTTGGTTAGGGGTGGTATCTAGAGCCACGGGGCCGCATCCGGTGCCTCGGACCGAGAGAACTAGAGCGATGGGTGAGCGATGACATTAGGGTGATCTTAGCCATTCGCTTTGAAAGTCCTAGAATTAAGATTTTCATAATATGCTTCCCCGCAAAGTAGACGCTGGCGCTATTGTTACATACCGTAGATATTACTACGCAATATTTACTTGTATCAGTAGATGTGACCTTTCGGACGTACTGCAACAACAGAATCGCATTGATGGCACAGAAAATTTGTTCTAGGAGCTACAAGCTGTCTCAATCGTATGTGTAACTTGTGGTCCGGAGCATACCTAGATAGGTACCTATTTAGCCGCATCGTGGGCATTTTGCCTAACATAGTAATACATCTATGTGGTAGGTACCTTTCGGTCAACGCTGATCAGTGTTCGGCAATACATATGCAGGGCGACATGACTGGTAAGACATCGAGACAGAAATGGTAATGTGTCTCATGGCTATAGAAAAATGATCAACGAGGCTTCCTGTTTGTAGAAAACGTGACGGATACACTTAGTTGTCCGAGCCATCAGCACATTGCGATATGGAGAGTTGTTGTTAAGTTGCAAAATGTTAGAGGTGAGGAAGACAAGCTCAAAAGCCAAGAAGATCGAGTGCTTCCCGAGACAACATATGCGATAAACGAGCTGCTGTACAGACGGCGCCACAGATGGGGTAACACCGCTTAGCCGTTGGCGTGACTAATTTGGGCGATCTTCTAGAAAGGCTGCGACGATCTCGGCGGCACCAAGACGTACCTTGATATTCGTGAGTCATGATATTGGATGCTCACCGTATGGAAGGGATCTAGTCTCCAAGTTTAAGCTTGGCGCGTAGTGTGGATTCATTAGGCTCAAGAAGTCGGTGATGCGGTCTGTCAAATTGACCTGTGATTCTAAACATTAGCCTAGAAATGCTGGTATCTCCGCAGTCTGGAGAAGTCCAAGTGATCTAAAGAAGCTTTGTGGGGACAAAGCTGCATGAAAGAGGCAGGCCGTAGAGTTCCCCAGTGAATGCGAATTGATGTTTGAGCTCGGTGGAGACGTTGCCATGCACTCCAAGCGGTTCGACATCTAGTGGAGAAGGTTGGTTCTAGAGCGCTGGCAGGCTGGGCGGTTCATCAGACGAAGGGACAGACCCCAAGAACCGATAGCGGTAACAAATCCACCATCCTTGGGATATTACTGTAAGAGTAACCGCCCTCAGCTCCTTTAAAGAGGCTAAGAGGCTATAATGACGCGGAGTGTACGTATATGTGTTTCAATAATCTCTGAAGTTCGTCGTCGAATCTAATGCATTTGAAAGTCAATTCGGCTATCAATCCTGATAACCCTTTGAGGTTGACGGAGCACAGACTGTTTGAGGGCAGGCGAAATTAGCCATGCCAACTCGAACCTCGTGGCATTTTAGATCGGAAGAATCCGGGTCTCCTGCAAGGATTAGACAAAGGACTCTGGAAACTCGGGACTCGTCAGCCCTGTCAGCCCCATCCGTCGGTGCATGTGGTACCTCGCAACATCGTGATCAATTTCGGGCAGGTACCGCATTGGGCTGCCAGACTCCAGCTTTGACAGGAAAAGGGGAGGGTCAATGTACGGTAGAACAGGTTGCTTAGGGAACCCAACTGTGAGTTGGCTAATTGACCGCGAGATGTCGGGTGTTGCTAGATTCACTCTCGCAACTCGTAGTTTTTCCGTCATTTCATTTCTATTCCCTCGCCCCCAGATACATCCATTTGATACCCCGATGTTGTTGACGAAGCACAGCATGAATGTGAACTTGTGAAGGGGTCCTTCAGGCCCCAACCTTTGAGAGGCAAGGAAGAAAAGGAATAACTCCTCCGACATGGGTCACCATTACCTGTACGTTATCAAATCAAATCGGAAACATTGGACGGTCCCAAGTTGAGAATCTGGCTTATGCAGGTCCACAGTGACAGAGCCCCATTGGTGTAGGCCGGACCAGTTACAAAAGTCGGGACTACGGGATCGACGGACATGCAACGACAAGGATCAGGAGAATCCGATCCCCCAAGACGTGTCGGAGTCCGCGTTGCAAGAAATCTTGAAATTTTTTCGTGAATGTCGCCGTCGCCGTCGCCGTCGAGAAGATGTTTCGAGATGGACTTTGGAGTTAAGCCACCTACGCGAGACATCACGTTACGGTGGGTTGGCTGCAGAACGTGAGATGTGCTTCAGCTGTGTTCAGTCAAATGATTCAACTTTTTCCACCTACTCAGCCGCCCCTTATGACCCCCATCGACATTGTGACTTGGACATGTGAAGGAACATTGAAGGGGATTGCAGAGTTTAGAAAAGTCCACCAAGTGGTAGGCTAAGGGTCCCAGGATAGTTCCCCGGGCCAATTAGGAGCCGCCATGCTTTCCCAATTGGGTTTATCTTTCTTTCTGGCATAGTTTCCACCGGTTCTGTACATGTACCCCATGGCTGCCCATGTACATATGTACTTATTCCCGTCGGCGAGTCATAACTTCCCATGCTATGGAGCAAACTGTACTTGTACGACATACACTTGCAGTATGCTTACATACATGTACAGCAGAGAGATGGAAGTAGTCGCTTTTTGCACACCGTTGACCGCGTTGACCGGACCCCAACAAAATTTTTATTTCTGTAATCCATGAAAAAGAAGAAAAATCGGAGATTTGATGAGTCTGGTTTCGACTTTTGTGAATCCTTCATCCATCTTCAGGTCTCGACAAGAATAGTGACACCCATCTCGACGTCGTCACAGGCCGAAGTCAGTTGCCAGTTTTGGATGATGCTTCGTTGATTTGCATAGGATACCTTCTACATTGCCTATGCGTACGCTTCTATTGGACGAAAGCCCTGCAAATCTTGGTACGACCGTGCCCTCCGGTACCTTTCTACCTTCGATTCTCTTATTATTCGTTCCGTAACTTGCCGATCAGCCATCCCCCCCTTAATAACTGCCCTGGGCCATTAACGAAATAGGTACACATAGCGATCTGGTCCTAGTGTTTGATCCCTATGAAACCCCAACGAAACCAGGGCTCGCGCTTGTCGCAGCTTGCACGACTCCGTGTTAGCAGCCCAATTCTTGGAATTGGAGGTCTGAGGACGAGGGGATCCCAAGCAAGGATTCTCGGTCCGCTTCACATTAGTGCCCTTTTGCCATTATTAAGAAGCCCGTCTTCGCCTGCGCATGTCATCATCGACGACGCTGCAACCGGACGGACTTTGATTAAACATTACGGCAATAATACAAAAGATTACACGACCCTTCGGGATAGTAATCAGCAGACACACCACCATCAGCTAGTACCCGAACCTAGTTCCTTGCGTTCCGGACTTTTCTCTTGCAGCACTACTGGTAGTGGTATCCGAAAGAGGGAAGCATCATCCACGCCTCTTCCTCCGTCCACGTTACTTGCACCTAATCCACCCAGTTCCAATAGCGTTAGCTCTATCGGACTGTCCTCTGTTAGCCCTGCTGTTCCGTCTTACCCCATCAGCCCAACATACAACCGTTGCTTTTTAATAATTCCGCACCGCCCGTCACCGAGACGTCCAATGGCGTTTAACACCTACAGCACCGCCAGTTCAGATATATCAACGCCTCGCTCAGCTTCTCCTTCCGTTTCCATTGCCTCTGCGCGTTCCTCCCATTCTTCCATTTCTAGCAAACGCCTCTCATTGTCGTTGCAACGGAGACAATCTGCACTAAACCCAATGTCCTCTGTTGATATCGCTGCAATTGAAGAACAAATGAAGATGGCCGCTCTAGATGGTCTCCGAGGCTACGCGCAGAACCACTATGGTGAAGTTCAACAATACAGATCCACAGATTACATCCCGCAGTCGGCTGCTGGTGGCTACCAAGTACTAAGGGAACCTTTGTGGAATAAAGGTAGACATTTATCTGCTTAGTGCCTTTGCGGAACTCTATTTCCAGACTTGCCAGTCCACTGACACCAGGCTGTTCAGGACTCTCTTTCACCCCAGATGAGCGCGTCGCCAAGAACCTGACGGGTTTAATACCACACGCCATGGAAAGCGTTGACACCCAGGTGGCGAGATGCATGAGGGTGATCAACTCCAGACAGACCAATATCGACAAATACATGTACCTGTCGTCGCTGAAAGACCAAAACGTGGATCTCTTCTACAGAGTGCTCATTGACAATGTCCGTGAGCTTATGCCATTGGTCTACACTCCGACCATCGGCGATGTGTGCCTGCAGTACTCGACCCTATACACCCGCCCGGAAGCGCTGTACATTTCCATCAAGCAGCGCCGATCGATCAGGACAATCCTGCGCAATTGGCCTTACCCGGACCCCGAAATCTGCGTGGTGACGGACGGATCCCGCATTTTGGGGTTGGGCGACCTCGGCGTAAATGGTGTGGGGATTTCCGTAAGTTCTCCCATCTTGGCTTACATTAGTGCCGTGCAATGCGCGATGCCTGTCGCTGACACCTACTTAGATCGGAAAGCTGGCTCTCTACACTGGCGCCGCCGGTATCCACCCCGGGAAGACGCTGCCCATCGTGTTAGATTGCGGCACCAACAATGAGTCCAACTTGAAGGACCCACTCTATTTGGGCCTTCGGGCCAGGCGCCCTTCTCCTGCTGTGGCTCAGGAGTTTATGGATGAGTTCATGGAGGCCGTGGCTGATGTTTACCCCAACATGGTCGTCCAGTTTGAAGACTTCGAGACTGAGAAGGCATTCTCCTACCTAGCCCGTTACCGCAACAAGTACAAGTGCTTCAACGACGACATCCAGGGAACTGGTGCCGTTGTATTGGCAGGGKGAGAATACGAATTTAAGTATCTGATAAAAAAAAATACTAACATAACTGCAGGTATATCGGTGCTGTCAATCTATCCGGCGTCCCTCTAGAAGAGCAGCGCTTGGTCTTCATGGGTGCTGGTTCTGCCGGTGTTGGTGTCGCCAAGCAAATGGTTGAATACTACACTCGTCGTGGTCTCTCAGAACAAGCCGCCAAGGAGAAGTTCTGGCTAGTTGACACTAAGGGTCTGGTTACTACAGACCGAGGTGACAAGTTGGCAGAGCACAAGAAGTACTTCGCTCGTTCGGACAACAACGGCCACCAATTCCGCACCCTTGAGGAAGTTATTGAGTACGTCAGACCGTCCGCTCTTGTTGGTCTTACTGCGACTTTCGGAGTGTTCACGGAGTCTGTCGTTCGTGCTCTCAAGGCCTCGGTAGATGCCGGTGGCTCGGGAAGACGCCCTATCCTATTCCCCCTTAGCAACCCCTTAACCAAGGCTGAATGCACATTTGAGCAGGCTGTCCAGTGGACCGACGGTACCGTCATCTTTGCATCTGGTTCTCCCTTCTCGCCTTTCGCCGTCAAGGCTGGTGACCATGCGGTGACCTACTGGCCAAACCAGGGCAACAACGTTTATGTGTTCCCTGGTATAGGTCTCGGTGCTATCCTCGCCAAGGTCTCCAAGATCACCGATGAGATGGTATACATTGCTGCTGCCTCGTTGGCTGAATCTTTGAACGCGGAAGAGGTCCACAAGGGCTTAATCTACCCCCACATTGAGCGTGTCAGGGACGCCAGCGTTGTTGTCGCGCGAGAAGTGATGAAGGCTGCTCGCAGAGAAGGTGTGAGCACTCTACCCGAGGAACAATGGATTGAATGGGAAGAATGGGGCGATGTCGCCCTAACAAAGTACATCAAGGGGAAGATCTACGATCCTTTCAAGGAGAAGAGTTCATTATAAGAAAAGATATGCATAAGAGCATGGTCGGCGTTATAGGGTGGTTATGATTGCTTTTTCAAACGTCGGCATAATGATCAGCTTTCTCTTGATTCGAAAGAAGTTGTACACAAAGATATCCCTGGGTTTCAGTTGCAAAACATCCATGTTGGGAGGATGTCAAGTCCGTAGTTGGAACGTTGGTCTCAAGGCTAGAGAGTGTGTGGAATAGATTGGCACTTCAGCTAGCATTCAGAAGGGACTATAGACGGATAATAGACTAAAAGGACACTTTCGTTCTGGTTCTAAAATAATTATAACGTCCATCAGTTTAACCTGGGCCTTGTGCTTTGCGGATTCATCAATGCATCTATAATGAACTCTTAATTCAGACGCCTTTAGTCCGTTTTTATCATTTTAAGGACGTAATCCTATTCACCTTGCCCCTGGATCCTCAAAGGACGAAAGAGACAAGCAGAGAATGTAGTACGCGGTTTATAAGCATTCTTAAGGAAATTGATACTCGCAAAAGAGATTTAACTGGTCATTAATAAGGTCTTTGAGTTGAGTAAGTTATATTAGGCCCATCTATCATATAGGAGGTATATTCGAGAAGGCGAAAGGTACCACGGATACCTTAAAGGGGTAATGCCTTCCTGAATGATAAACTCATTGTGATGGAGATCAAAAGGCTCATAACTCGGAGGAGAATCATTGTCAAGTTATATACCACCTAGGTAGGTACCTAACATTAGGTATATGAAGGCCACCGCTCGAATTTTCAAAGCGAGCCTATGCGTATAATACTCTAGGGTTACACTAACTACTAGAGCGATTCCCTGCAATGAATTGGAATAAGTCACGTTGTAAGTTCTACTTATACATATGAGAGGCGATAGTTCCTAACCTCATGTCCTATCACGGACGGCTAATAATTAATAATTCGTTAACGATGGTAAATACAACTTCCATTTGAGTCTTCTGTGAATGGGTCGATGTAACATGTCAAAGTATATCAAAAACAACTACGTATACGTCCAGGTCCCACTCTAGATTATAAAAGAGTGAACAAATATTCAAGGCCTTAACTTTGCAGTTATTGTTATGTGTTATATGTTAGCAGAGACCTTTTATAAGCCAGTCAACAGTTCGCGAATCCGAAATTACATAGGAAGCTCGACTAGCTCGACATATTAAAAAGGCACGTGTTTTCAATACCGCTAACTGAACCTCGACTATTATATCAAACACAAGCAATGTCTTTACTTAGGTAATTACTAGTCAATTCTCAATGATAATATTGTTCCGGGCGTAAAATCGTGAACGGCTTGAAGAGKTATCAGATGCCTCCCCTTAGGAACCTGCCAAACTTTCAAGATTTCGACTCACAGCTGGGAAATTTTCTCGCCCTGTGCTGTGACATGTCGGGCGAGCTCAAAGTACATAAGGAAGGAGCCATATTGGCATTCTCTTTTATCGCCTCTTAGAGGCATATATCATGCCTTTATAGCCCCATAAGGAGATATCGATATAGTCTCAGCAACGCATAAATCTTAAGCTAGGTAGGCACCTAAGGTAGCAAGCACTTCCGAGTAACCACCTTATAAGGACCGATATATAAAGTATTGTGACTCAGCATCGACTATGGTGGAGACGGGTCATGGTTCAACTCCAATAGAACAGCATTCAGTCTCAGCATACAACCTCATCTGTTCATGACACAGTAGGTACCTATTGTTTATACAGCAGCAGCAACTGCTATTGTTTGTTATTGCTCAGGAAAAGGTACTGTCCGTCGAGGGCAATTGCCTGAATCTTGGTAGAGGAACCTCGATAGAACGGGTCTCGACTGGGTCGATGGAATTACTACCTCTTATGCTCACGTAGGATTTCCAGCTCTTCCATTCATCAATACAACAACTTCTTTTCCTTCGCGGACCACGCTGAGCCTCAAGTTTTCTTTATCCTTACTTTACGACAACATTGCCAAGTCACCCCTCTTTCTGCGCAAGAGTGCTACCATGCCTTCGCGTCAAGGATCCGATCGTGGACGGGGTGGCAGACGTGGTAAAGGACCGGGTAAACAACATATTTGCAAAGACCCCAAAGCTTGTCGGTATTCGGGTTGCTTACAACGAAGGAGACGAAAGGCAAGGGTGTGTGTCATTTGTGAAGACCCGTTGTCTGAGGCCAGCAAAGTGTACTGTGAATTCCACCGTGAGCGTGTCTCAGCACAACGACGACGGACATACCAACAGAAGAAGGCCGCTGCAGACCAGGATTCCCAGCTCCCTGTAGCCTCTCAAGCAGCAACAGMACCGCCCGGAAATGCTAACCAGTCCACTGTCGCAGCCCAACCTCCTGCTACTAATCCCGCGAGCTTCAATACTGCCTACCAAGACACGAGCAGTGCGCCTTGGTCCATGAACGACAACCACAGCCAGAATCAGTTTCTACAGCCGAGTTCGTATATAGTTCCGGGACAGCACCCTGTTGATCAGAGAATCCCGTTCCAATCGCCGGGTTCGTACACGACTCCGGGACAGCCCCCTGTTAATACGGCTTTCAACACAGCCTCTTCCGGCACGGGTCAGCTTCTGAACTACAATTACGACCAGAATCCGTTCCTATCGCCCAATTCGTACACAACTCCAGCTCAGTCTACCTACGTCCCAGGCCCGCTGCCACAGGCTCCCGCACAAACTCCGCCGGCGGTGAACCCCCGATATGACCCACGTTTCCGGTACGAAAACGGCCAAGTTGTGGGCGTCGCTATTCCACAGGGTCAGATCCAGGCTCCGGGCCAGCCTCAGGTCCAAGTACAACAGGCACCACATCCGCTCCCCCGTCGTGACGTTCTCGGTAGCCGAGCTCATCATCCTATTCATCTGTCCCACGAAACTCGCCTATTTATCCAGGCCGGTCTAGCTCCTTATCGACCTAATCAGCTACAAGCCCAGCAATCCATGCCCTCCAGTCACACGGATTCTCTAAGCGGCCAAGGTTTCTCGTTACAGGGAGAAGATAGCATCCCGTGGAATGAATACATCGATTTTGGGGAAGAGGAGGACGACCACGACGACCGGGACGACCAGGAGGAATATGATGAGGATGATGACGAGGATGAAGATGACTACGAGGGCGATTATGATGACGATGATGAGGACGGCGAAGAGGACTACGATGATTATGAGGACTAGGAAAATATTTATGGCCTCTAGTCTCCATGGCATGCTGCCACCCGCGTTGTACTGCTGACTGGACAGTATGACAAAGGGCCCCCGACGATACGGACACCATTAGAAGAAAAGAGTCGGAATGGAACTAGGGGGGGCTGCCTGCGAATAGTGAATCATGGGTGAATGAAGAACGGATTCTAGCAGGATTAGCACATAGGCAGGTTTCATAGGTGTTTCTCGAGATACCCCTTTGCGGTGAACTTTGATAACGATCCTAAATAAACTGCGTTGCCTTCTATCTTCTAATGCTTCTTCCTTCTTCGGTTTATCTACCCATATTAATAATAAAGGCGCAAATATTTGTAGTTCGTTACATACCGAAGGTAGAGAATCGTGACTATATGCTAGGTTTCACTTAACGGCAAGGCACTTATAAAATTAAGACGTAACCTGCGGTTTGAGTAACGCAAATCACATTTCTTACAAGGAAATGTCGTAGATGTCTCGCATAGGTACCTAAGGTATCTATAAGGTGCCTACGTAGCTGGTGGCTGGCCTACCTAGGTCCAATTGTAGCTAAAA
Source organism: Hypoxylon sp. E7406B (assembly GCA_000931505.1). Lineage (NCBI taxonomy): Eukaryota > Fungi > Ascomycota > Sordariomycetes > Xylariales > Hypoxylaceae > Hypoxylon > Hypoxylon sp. E7406B. The sequence goes on along the minus strand of JYCQ01000042.1, from coordinate 92,193 downwards.
ACGAATACTCTCGTCCGTGAATATTTGACTCAGAGTGAAAGAGATAATAGCCCCAGAAGTGCAAGAAAGTTCTAAACAAGAGCTATAAAGTACCAGGTAGAGAAATCCACCAACCACAAACGATATACGATATTGAAGTTGAGTTCTGATTGGCTCTGTCTTTACGCGGTACTTGTTTGAGGCTATCTACACCCCGAAATATACCTCTCTATAAGAATCTAGTCGTGGTAGACGAGTTGTCAAGTCAGTCCCCGGTTTCCCCAAACTTCCCCATCAAATAATTTACCATATTAAGAAGCTTTTCCCCATTGCTGCGGCTGGGGTAAGTCGGCAGTCTAGACCCCGGATTTTTAATATCCGCTTAATCAACATCTCCCCTTTCTTCCACGCCCAACTCACATTAGCCGAGTCTTTCAACTTTAGTTTGCCATCCATGCCTGCGTCGCCTTGTCTACGCACGTTGATTTGAGCGCGTCATCTTCTGGGGCGCGCGATGCCACGTTTTTTTCCTAATATAGTATCAAGACAATATACATCTTCTCGTTTGCGTTGCATCATCCTATTGCCCCTCCCCTTTTCACCGCCAGCCCTAGCTCGACCGAGGTAGGCTGGACCTCGCGAGAACCGAGGCGGCAATATGGATTACCTGGTTCTGTGACCCTGGGAAAAGGTCGATAGCGAGGGGTGGCGTCGTATGAATATCCACGAACTGGAGAAGTCCTTACGACTCTCCGCTCTCCCACGAAATGCAATCTCTCTTATTTCTCTTCCCTGCTATCACGTCTTTCAGGTCTAGGATTCTCAAACTAAGGAAAGAGCAGCGATTGCGCAATTCGCTTCTGGGCACAGGGAAGATCGTTGGTACACAAAAATAAAGTTGTGTATAAGAGAAAGGATGAAGTCAAGCTTCCTCCTGCCTGGCTTGCTGGCCCTTGTCGGCTATGCCTCGGCAGCTCTCAACGTCACCGGCTCGACATGTACGGTGMCCCCTCTAGAGAGCACCAATGGGCAAGAGCCGGATGACACGCCACAGATCTTGGATGCGTTCAAACAGTGTGGGAAGAATGGCAAGGTCATCCTGACTGAAGGGATGTTCCATATTGGGAAGGTGATGGATCTTAAAGACCTCCAAAATGTGGATGTAGAGATCCACGGCACACTTCGATGGTCTTCGGATATCCAGTACTGGCTACGGAACAGTATTGGCGTCGAGTATGCTCAGCGGTCAACGGCGTGGCGTATCGGCGGCCAGGACATCAGCATCCGCGGTTTCGGCAAGGCGCTGTTTGATGGCCAGGGCCAGCTCTGGTATGATGAGAATCGCAGCGGGAGCAATCAGGCTGGACGGCCAATTAGCTTGACCCTCTGGCATGCTAAGAATGTCTTCATCGATGGCATTACATGGCGACAGAGCCAATTCTGGCGTAAGTAGCTTTACCCTCAAACTCCACTTATATGACTCTGAGTATGGCCGGGGAGCTAATAAAATGACCCGATTTAGACACCTTCGTTGCCTACAGCGAGAACATCACCATGACGAACTTGGACATGAACTCGACTAGCAATAGCCAGTGGAGCACTGTGAACACAGACGGTACTGACACCTGGAACTCGAAGGATGTCTTTATTAAGAATTGGACGGTGACCTGCGGTGATGTAAGTTTCCCCTATTCCACTAAGAACGTTAGGTAGTCAACTACCACCGACACCCTCTTACAACTTGCTTGGCACTCAGCACTAACAATCATGCAGGACTGCATAGCCGTCAAAGGCAACAGCACCAACATCCAGGTGTCCAACGTGCACTGCTACGAGTCCGGGTGCGCGGTGATCGGGTCGATCGGGAACAACCCGGGGAACGCGCCGGACTTCGTGCAGGACGTGACGTTCGACAACATAACGTGCACGCACTCGTCGAACGCGGCGTGGATCAAGACGTACAGCGGGACGGGGCGCGTCAAGAACGTGACCTTCAGCAACATCCGGTCCGAGAACGTCAACCAGCCCATCTACGTCACCTCCTGCATCTACACCGCGCGCGGCTGCGACCAGTCCCGCCTCCCCATCCAGGACGTCCGCTGGATCAACGTCACCGGCACCAGCCGCTACAACATCGCCTCCGCCATCCACTGCAGCGCCAGCAACCCCTGCTCCGGCTTCACCTTCGAGAACGTCAACATCACCCCGCTCGACGGCAAGAGCACCCCCAAGTACCTCTGCAGCAACATCAACGGCCAGAGCGAGTCCGGCATCCCCTGCACGGGGACGTGTCCGGCTGACTGGCCGCAGCAGCTGAGCGGAAACCGTTAAGCGGTGCTTTATATGCACTTAAAAATGAGGAGACGAGGGAGGAGATGAGGAGAAACGGACGAAAAGTTTGTAGCAAATTAGTCTCGATTGTCAGAATTGAAATACCTGTGTGCGTCCAATTACTCTAGGTCAAGCCCCTGAATAGGCCATATCCTTATCTCATTACTCGTCACCAGGATCTCTAAGGTCGTTCCATCGTTCGTTTGTTCGTTACACATAAGCACACGTAGTCTCGTACCCCGCCTTGTATCCCTTACCCCCTATTCCTAGCCCGTTACTCCGTATCATTTACTTCGTACAATCGTGTCCATGATCCATGATCCATGATCCATGGTCTGGTTCATCATCTCATTCCCATTTCTGCCACTCCCGCTTCGCGCGGTCGATCTCAGCGTCGACCCACGCATCGCCTAGGATCCGTCTGTCAAGCCCCACGATCCTAGAAACGTATTCCTGTTCCTTGACCTTGCGCTCGTTGACCTTACTCTCCAGGAAACCGATGTCGTTATGTCGCACTGCTGACGTGAATATGCTTCGCATGCGGTCCGAGTAGAGCTGGCAGGCAGCTAGGGGGAGTTTCTGGGGGTTCTTGTGGAAATTGGCCGCCAGCGAGCTGTTGTCGTTTTGGATCATGGGCCAGACAACCGCGCCGAAGCACTCCTCGCACACCGTAAAGTGGGGGATCGACCGCATCGTGTACCACCGGCCGTTGCGAACTGCTTCGTTGCGAGTGCACTCGGGGACTTCCGTCAGACCGCGGATCCTGTCAGCCAGGGCCTGGACGTCCGGGGTACTCTTATTGACGAGGGCCTTGTCCGAAGCTGCTTCCAGTAGGTCGAAATAGAATAAAAATCGTCGCTCGTTCTCTTGGTTCATTGCGCAGACGCCTCTTGTGGGCTCAGCGGGAGAATCCATTGGAACGAAGACGCCAGTTAAGTTGGGGAGTAACACTTCAACAGTCTTCGCACAACTGTAACAGACATTGAAGCTTTCTATGGGGTAACCCGAACGAGGGTCCTTGATAGAGTACCAAATACGTATGGTCTCTCTGTCGCCAGTGCAAGCTTGGCTCTTGCCCGCAACATTGGCAATATTTCGGAATAAGGCCAAATCTGCCTTTCCGTATTTACCAGTAAGGAAATATGCAATTTGATAGTATCTAGAGGTACCAAAGTCGCAGGCTAGCGGTCGATCTGCCGCACGGAATGGTGCCGGGACGAAGTGGTGCGCAAATTCTGTGTTGAAGAATGTGGCTTCATAGCATGAGGGGCAGATGTTGAAGTTGTCGCAGCGAGGAAGTGTCAGCCAATCAACGTGCCCAGCAACCGCCTTTTGACGAGGACACCGACGCATATCAGGGAGATTGCCAGCTTGGACTTCATCAAGGTATCGTCTGGATAGAATGAGGGATTGGTTCGTGCTGGTGACATCCCTTGATGAACCTGATTCTAACGGTTGCCGACTCTGTCTTTGAGGACTAGACGACAGCGTTGATGCTGACGAACGTGGGTCCGAATAAACAGATCCTGCTTTGGGGGGTGGTAAAATTGTAGATTTGCGAGGATCAGTATACGAACTGGCGATACTAGTCGCCGGGGTCGCCGGGGTTGCCGCAGTCGCAGCAGCAGCAGGAATTGCTATCGGAGTACCACCATTTAGTAAAGACCTAGCCGTGGAAGTTCTAGATAGTGACGGCTGAGAACGCTGCTCGCTTCGTGAGAACTTAATGTCCTTTGAAAACGTAGAGCTGCGTGGACTAGAAGACGTCGAATCTCTTTCATAAACCTGAGAGGCTCTTGGAGATGGATGTGGTGAAGGGTCGCCTGATCTTCGCTTATCGGGTGATCTCAAATCTGTTCGAGTTCGAAGGTATGGTTTTGTATCATTAGATATGACTGACTCTCGTCGACGGCGTGAATGACTTTCATGTGGTACTTCTTCGTCACTAGAGTAGAAGTATTCGCCATATGGTGCTGATTCTCGTTTTCCCATAGAACTTGATGAGACTTGAGACGCTGTATCCCGCTCAGGTCGAGTATGATAACCTCGATCAACTCTGGAAGAATGAGACTCAGCATACTGGCGGGACTTATCGTAGTCTACTTTTGAGGACCCTCTCAATTGTTCGGGGGAATCCGCAGTTGAGCGTCGCTTATGGTGAGTAGGGCTAGTTGATTGAGCCGATTTGAGGGTTTTATCCTTGTATCTCTTGTCATCGCGGGGACTCTTCTCATATTGAACGTTAGGTTGAGCTGAGCGATTGCGGTTTTGAGCGTAAGAACTTGATCCGCCCTGATAATACGCTCGGTCCCTCCCTCTGCTAGCATGTTCTATAACATCTGGCGATAACGTATTTCCGGCTTGAAGCCGGGAGCTAAGACGAGGAGAGAAGTAATCCTCGCCATCTTTCTCAGATCTCGCTGTGGATTTCGGTCTTGTTGTATCCGGTGATGAGGGCTCAGGACCGATGTCGGTGACTATAGTAGGTAGATGCTCAGGTTTACTACGGCGCTTCTCGCGATTTGGCTGCGCATCGCGTTTCTTCTCAGATTCATCTTCATGCTGCGCGTGCGCATCATATTTCCGACCTGTGTTCGCTTCATAAGATGTAGGTTCCGGCTCCGGCTTCGGTCCGCGGGACTTGGGCCGTCTCGGTAGGGTTTTCACATTGTCTGAAGAATCGTTCGGAGTCGATACTAGGACAAAGCGCCTCTCTGGATTGTGTTCGTGTACCGGGAGAAGAATGGGGTACTGCTCAACATCTCCCCGGTGTATCGGTTCCTCGCCGGGCACTGCGGGGACCGCGAATTTGTATTCTTTCGCGAGTGATTCGGTCTCATCCTCAACAGACGGGGGCGGAGGGCGATTACGCGGGCGGCCGATATTACTAGGTAGCTTTCTGGGCGTCACATTCACATATGAGGATTGACTCGAGGGTGTGCTCGAATTAAACCTGCATCATTCATTACGTCTCAGCAAATCGTTCGACTCCGGCCTATACGATCCCGTCTGACAAGGCTCCACTCCAGAGATAAAGTAGGTAACGTACCGTGAATCTGGGCTTCTAGCCCGGGAGTTTGGCCAATAGCCTTGTCGTAGAAAGGCGTCGATGTCGACGTCAACCATATTGGCGGAATTCGACCAACTTTATTGGGAGACTACTGCTGGAACATGGCAAGTTGGGCGTGCTGACGAGCAGGAGGAGTATGGTAAATATGCAGTTTCGATACCCTGACTCCTAGCCTGCTTCGCCTGTTCCGAGTAAATTCCGCTGACCCTGGTTTAGCTCTTCTGAAGAGCTGCAGGAAGCAAGCAGGCCAGATACAGGGGACGTGGGGATTAGTTGTAGAAGAGTTGGAACCGGCTGGTAGGCGTAACGTTAGGTGAAAACTCATATAAAATCCGGGTACGGGCCCCGGCTCTACACTGTTTGTAATTGATTCAGCGGGTGAAGAGGACAGATGATGAATATCTTATTCCCTCCACGCAGTGTCTTAAGTGTTGGATGAGATCACGTCAAGTGACCAGGGAGGCGGTGCGGTTTAAAAAATGATGACCCCGGGGACGCCTAAATCAGTGGCTTCGGACCTTGCCGTTCTAAGCTCTTCCTCCTCAACGCTCCAGTTTTCAGCTGCTGTGGCACTAACCAAGGCTGTCTAGCTAAATGACGAAAACAATGTAGGCACATCATCAAATGCCGTGCATTACGCTCGCCGCGTCCTATAGCCTTGCTAACTGCACCTCGTATGCAAGACTTGCGAGTGGAATGGTGGAATGGTGGAATGGGAGCGGGGGGTGCGGACAGGGGTCTCTCGAACTTGTCGTCAAAGGGTTACAGCCATCTCTGGCTCAGTCTGGGTCGGCCAGATGAACCACCTGTCTTCGCCCCTCACTAATCCTAACCAGGTAGCCCAGATTGGGAGCTCTTACTCCGCAGCCATGGACCAAGATCCATAGCGGCGGTGCAAGTTGAGGGCTCCATTTCCATGTGCGTCGTACTACACATCTGCACATCATTTTTATTACCTACCGCATGCATGTACACCTCACAATGAGACCCTTCTCGCCCCGGGTACATACTGTACAAAGAGGCCAAGCTTGGTGTGCATTACCTTTAATCGGGGCGTCGACCGTGTGCGCACATCGACCCGTGAACCAGAAGCGAGTTCGTCGATATGCTATCGCCCGAGGAGTTAATATCTCTCTGCCTGTTACATTGTCGCCTTGTGTACATCTTAAGTAGGCATAACATGATCGAGGTTGAGCAGCATTGCCTATTTTCTGCTATGACTAGTGCCAACAGAGAATATCTGGTTGCTCTTGACGTCTTGGTATGCGATGTTGTGCTGCACGCCTTTATTTTGGGGTGTCACATATTGGTGAGAGGGGGTGATCAGCAATATAGAGGACGACAGTGGCTTGTGAGTCCCAGCTTTGGAAGCTCCATCATTGAATAATAACTTGCCTGAGCATAGTACCCTGCATGAGAGAGGAACAAAAATCTCCGCATTAATCGTATTATCGAATGCGCCCTCCGTAGGTGTAGAGCAATAGCGACAAGCTAAAACCAAGCAGAATGAGCATCATTACTGAGTAGAGCGACTTGCAGACCAGTCGTAAAACCAAGCTCAAAAGCAGCAAGACCCTAACAAGACTGATTCAACCGCCATCAGAAGTTGTGCAGCATGCTGCTGAAGGGAAAGCTTTGGTCTAAAAGTCGTAAATGCGCAGCTAGATTTTCATTTTTTTTTTCAGATGTTCTCCCCCCACGGCTACCACGTAGCAGTAGATGGACCCTGAGGGTTACTATGCAGATCAAAACTCCGATGTCACACTCGTGTGACGACTTCTTGCTGTAGAATGCGAGGCGACACCCTCTTATTCTGTGTGGCTACCCAAAGTTTCACTGCATTCCATTTTCAGAACTAGAAAGCCTCGGATGTAGTTCTTCATGATCGTCAGAGTGACAAAAGGATATCGCGAAAACATACTATTCGCCGCGACGCAAATCCCGAAACTATGCAGCTCAATATCGAGATTCCGCTTCGCTGGGACCTCTGAGAAGCTTCAAATACAGTAGTAGTTCGCGCAATGGAGATCCTGGTTACCATAGTCTCTGCTCTTCAGCCCTTAGAAAGGCAATTGACGGACTAGATCGAAATGTTCGGCCGCGGGATGTCTCTGCAGAGTGGCGCCACCCTCTCATCGTATGTGTGAGGCTGTAGATCTCGTCATACAGCGCCGATTAGCTTGGAACCGCGTCAACCGGGCCGGCGACGGGGACAACCAATCCGAGATGGCCAACAAAGAGGATCGCCGGACCCTTGAAGCTGAACTGCCGTCATTCCCCTGAGGATCAATGCGAGGGTCAACAACAAGTTAGCTGATACAAGCATAATTACGCTTCCAATCCACGTCGGCTATATGGTGCCAGACCCGACGCAGCTTCTGGTTGTTCTCCGCCAAAGACTCGAGATAAGCAAAACGAATGCCATGCAAAGAACCCATTGGTGAGACCTCGTTTGTTCTGGGTCCCACAGGAGAAAGGAAACGATAGGAGTGGTTTGCTTAGATCTTGTGAGGTCGTTGAAGCCCCAACGATTGTGTGGGACCATGTAGGGGATCCCATTATCGACTGACAACCCATTTAATACACAAAACAAACTTGAATCAATGGTGGATGATGGTATAATGACGAAAGAGATAGTATTAGAGCGTCGCGCAAACATAGCATATTACGCGGCAGCCTCATAGAGCCAAGAAGGAGAATGTTAAAACATCGTCGATTGATGAAAACATGCCTAGACTAGGTGGGTTGCCTTGTGTGGTGTCGTACTACAATGCCGAGTTTCTGGTGTCCCAGAGAAGCAGGCACGCGGAAATGTTAATACGCAAAGTCTTGCAAGCACAAACATGTTCGTTTTAAGCGCGCCCGTTTAGTGAGAACAAGAGTTCTACTCCTGATCTAAAGACACGTCGGGGCACATACCTATTGGGCGCGGCTACTGTTCCGTAGTCTGCCTTGGCATAGATACGACAGTTCAGCACCACTACTGTTGTGCTCTCCATCATGATCTGTCAAATGGAAAGCTAGACCTATAGTCCCACGTTCATGAAAAAGTGCCCGAATACGACGACAATCATGGTTTCGTTAATAATATGAATGGACGGGAAACCGGACTGTCCTCCGCTTATAAGAACGAAACTATGCATTTCCGAAACCATCGCCCGTAGGATGATGCTCTGAGAAATCGCAGAGAATGTAGCAGGCCATTGACGGTAAACTAGTCGATGAGGGCGGTTTCGATGGAGTTGAACGGCATCTTTAGTGGCAAACTTTCTACCACAGCTGAGAATAGGGATGACAAAGCTATAACGAGCTTCTAGAAGCATAATATCTCGGTAGGAGAGACCTTACTGTTGTCTCGGCCTATACCGTAGCACCAACATAGCTGAGAAAAATTAGGTGTGGATGCACAGATAAGAGCCACGGTTTGAGTGTCTATAGCGATGCTGTTCGAGAAGCAGTGGAAAACCTGAAAGGACCATCAGCGAATATCGCAGGAAGAAAGGCGGCCACCGCAGATTTGACAACAACAAACCGGATCCGTATAGACACGCTCTCCCAACAGATCTTCGCATAATTCTAGACCCGAGGACTCTAAAATGCGCAGGCCCGATCCGATAATGGAAGCTGCATCCGTCCGGCTAAGCAGCATGGTGGCGAGGATCTCAATAGGTAATCCGTCTAATGTCTCAGAGGCCAAATGAAGCGGAGAAGAACCCGGCGTCAGCATGAAGCTGAAACATTAGTTCTAGACCGTGAAGCAATTGGGCTGAATGAGAGATGTGTGCTTAAGGCGCAGTATCCGATGACTTTAGTTGCCGTCGACCGGAGACCGAACGCATGCCAGGTCATTGGTAGGACGGCATCAAACCCGGAACTCGACGTGGCAAACGGTACGGGCTATTACAGACGGGTATCAATAGACATGCGAGATGAGTTCCTGTATGTGAGCTATTGTCCCACGACGGATCAATGTAGGACACTGCCTTGCTGTACAAGTTTGTCATAAGGAGAAAGCAATATGTTATAGAAAAGGGCGGGGGATGGGACTAGAACTCCGAATGAAATCTGTTCCTGGGAGGTTATGTCTAAATACTGCATATCTTACCTAGCGCATTTATGCAGAGTATATCCGTATGAACGCCGCGCCTGGGCAAGAGCTACGTGCTAACTGACTGATGACTTGGGAAATACCTATTACCTAAATGTAGACAAGCCCATACAGTGCTAATAATAGGAGTTAGTAGTATGAAAAGGAACTCCACTAGTGCACGAAGATCAAGAAGTATAGATTTGTTATGTTCTCATATTTTAGAGGGAAAAATGTAACTTCCTAGGGGTAGCTATCTCTGTACAGAGTGCCTTACTGTAACGAAGAAGGGGTATTGGTAGAGTAAACAATGCTCAAACAATAAGGAAACGGTATGTAAGTGTTGCGTGTGCAAAGTCCTTAAGGACCTGAAAAGACTTGGATGCAGGGCCAAGCCGTGGCCACTTGCTGATAAAGACCATTGAACACCAGGCCAGGAAATGCTGCCGAACCGATCCCCTTTCCTCCCTTTCCGGGTCTCTCTTGCGGGATAATCCTTTCCCCCATTTCCCCCGCTCCGCCGCCGATTGAAACAGCCTATAGACTCCCCTGACGCAGCCACCTTTTTAAGATCTCGAGATCATGAGATCAGTTGGAAAAGTCCGTCGTTACGGGCCGTACAGATACCCCTAGTTTTTCCTGAACAGCCGTTTCGTACCTCCGACTTTACCCATCTCGCCAAACTTCGTGTCAAGTCGTTGCTCTGGAGGAGCCACTAGCTCGCCGCTAGCGATGCGGACTTTCTCCTTCACGCTCTCGACCCAAGCTTTGCTCTCATCACTCATGTCTACCTTTTTGCCTTTCGGCCCGGCCAACCCGAGTGAGCTGTCTTCCTCGTCCCAGCCTATATACGACGATGCACGCGATCTGGCTGATGTTTCCGAAGGCGGCGTATCTGTTTCTTGATTCATGTTGGAGAACGGTGTCCTTGGAAACTTCGGTGCCCCTTCTTCGCCCTGACTCTTTCTAGTTTTCCGGACTGCAAGGGGCGTAAGCGGGGAACCCCCCATAGCAGACCCAGGTCGGCTTGAGGGACTTGATCCTAGTCCGTTTGGCATGGCTGGTAGGTCTCGAATATCTACCTTGCCTTCGCCCTTAGACTTGGAACTATGGTGTATCGCGTACTCCCGAAGATACTCGCCCAGGTCTGCCCATCCGCCTCCGATTCGAACCATTACCCTTTCTCCATTCTCTCCAACAGGACGAATGAGAAGTTTGAGCGGTGGTTCGCCCGTAGGCCGCGTCAAATGGTACACTCTGATTCCTTGGCTGCTCTTTGTCCTTGGACGAGGCTCTCTGGCTGGTGCTAGCATAAACGAAGGGGTACCGCTACGAGAGAAAGACGGGGTTCCACCACGTGAGGACAAACTGGAATTACTGCGGCGAGTATTATCTGAGGTTTTAGATTTAGGTCGTGATGGAAGTTGAAAATCGGGCGGATTCAAATTGACTCCAGGCGTCCTCTTAAAACGGATTTTAGCCGGGATAGATTCAAGGATATCGCTGATCTGTTGGTGCAGCTGCTCGTCTTCGCTGAGAGAGCTGATTGTGCTCATGCGGCTTGGGCTACCAAGTTGGCTCTCATCTTCGAACGAAGCATCGACATCGAAAACCTCAGGGGGGTCAATCGGTGAGCTGCTTCCTGATTTTGGTAATGGGGCTATCTCGGGAACGTCCTTGAACGTGACTGATGTAGAGCGGCCTTTGTAACGCAAAGGTGGAGAGCTCGGGGGACTGATTGCGTCACTTGAGAAGGGCTCGTCGGGATCCGGCAAACGTGGTAGATCTGGTTCCATAGATCCTTCCCTCGAGAGCATATTATCAGAGTAACCAAGGAAGCCGGTAGGAGAACCATGTATAACGGTTGAAGTAAAAGATGCCTTACTATCCCTACGATGATCGAATCGGGCCGGGGGTAGGTCGGGCTCTTCTTCCTCATCTACAGGTTCTAAGATCGAGGGTTCCAAGACTGAGAATTCGGGCTCATCGGGTGAAGCCGGCTCCTTCTCAGCTATTGTATCGTATTTCTTTAATTCCTGAGGTGGGTTGCGAACGATGTTTCGATCAACTTCACTTAACACAGGACTAATCTGGCTACCCTCAGTTGTTCGAATATTTTCAGATCTATTGTGCGTTTGGCCAAGAGATTGTTTGGGTGACCAAGATAAGCCTGAAACCTTGGGCAAAGCACTTGTTGACTTGGAGGTTGTCAGTTTGCCAGTTGGAGGTCGGGATTCAGTGGCACCATCATAGTTGAGGCTTGAGCCCTTAGCTGTGGTGTCCGAGTCGGTGCGGCGCCGATGTGCCGCAATCGCGGTTGATCCAGTGGTCTGTGAAGTTGACCTTGGGACATCTCTGGTCCCATCAACCAAAAATTTCACCGAGCTCCGTCGGGGAGCTAGACCATGCCCTAGACTCACAGCAGGCTTAATCTCTGGAGAATAGTCCGATGGTCTTGGAGGGGAGGCAAATTGGCTAACGTCGGATGGCTCTACAATATCCTTCAGTGGACTTGGGCCATGGATCTGGATCTTCGGTCGAGGGGTTCCCGGCTCTGTGCGAGACATGTGCTTAGGAGATGCTCCGAACGAGCCCATCCTCTCACCCGCTATAACCTTTTGCTCCGCCGTCGTTTGCCATGCTGCATAATCGCGCTCAATTGCTTCCATTCGATCAATCCACTTGTCTGGCAAAGTGTCCACCGAACCCTCTAGTAAGTCAAGCATATAGTCCAGAGCTCGACCGGATTTCGTCACCTTCTGCTGTATGACACGTTTCATGACATCAAATTCGTTCCTAGAAAGTTTCGGTAGATAGTCTTTCGCACTATCTTTGTTCCTGGTTGACTTCGTAGGACTGGAACTCGGCGATTCGATTGCGCCCCAACCAGAACGTACTGCAATCTCAGCTTCCGCTATCATTGAGACTAGAGACGGGACTTTTCGCAGAACGAGGAACCGTGTATTCCATGTATTCAGCAGTCTCGACAACCTAGATAGGTTAGGCAAAGCCTGCAAAGTGATGGCAGTGACGACTGCAGTGAAGTCTTCCATCTTGGCAAACATGGAAACAGATACAACGGAGGCACCGCTCTCGGAGAAGGGGGTGCCAGGTCGCGAAAGTGGCAAGATATGATTATGTAGAACCTGGCTCTTAATCTCCTCTAGATCTAGATCATCTAAATCCTCATTTATCTGTCCGAGCCGTTTCTCGTAACGGTCTACATCAGCGGCGGGTAGGCTGCCAAAGTAGTCGGTATCAAAGGGCGGGCCAGATTCAGGAGACTTGGCATGGTGATCGTCCTCTGATGCCTCATATTCAAATAGTCTCCTTCTCTTAGCAGGAGGCATTTCGAATCCAGCAGAACTGTCMCCCTTGGGCCAAGGCCAATTGGAAAGCTCATCAAGCCAATCGCGTATCTTCTTGGAAGCAATTGCAGTTCTCATGGCAAAGGCCTGTTCGGGGGCCGAGGCCCGGTCCATACATGTCTTCAAAGCTCCCGTGGGAGATTGAAGGGCGTCCACGGCGGCATTGGGGGAAAGTTGAGAGAGTAGGTCATCACCAAAACGTTGTTGGTGACGAGTCGGAGATTGCGAACTCGAGCGGAGGTGGTGTCGGCGAAAGGTGGATCGTGAGCCGCTCGGCGTGGATACACGTTGCTGGTCGGCCATGGCGAATTGCTGTAGGTTAGTATCCGGGGTTCTGTGAGAGATGCAGCTCTCCGAACAGGCATTTCCAGCTCGAATGTGACCTGTCGATACGGGTAGGAAGACGCAGTTTTTAATTTCGGTCTTCCATGGCGGCAAGCAATGGCGATTGTGTTTGCCGTTTGTAAAGTCTCATCTCCTCCCCCAAGTTTACACCAAGACACCTTGTCGCCTTCCCTACCAGTCTCTTTGTGGGACACAAAGCAGGGGCGATGTCCGTGGCGGTCGTCGCAATTCTAGAAGAAAATGTGTCGACGTTCAAAGGGTCTCAGTTTCTTTCGGCTACCTGCAGGAATTTCCAAGCAGGGTATCTATCTCTAGGTGGATTGTGTCTCGTATGTACGTAGTTAAGTTAGGTTGATCAATGTTGGTGACGTGTGTGACGGAGTGGGTATGCGACGTGTATTGCGCTGACTGTTCCCTTTTCCGTTCGTTTTTCAAAAGAGCGACGTATGACGAGGCAGTGAAAACATGGGGCGGCGGCAGAAAGAAAAAGAAACAAAATGCCAACAAATGCAGACAGCAGATCTAAGAACCCATTTGATGAGCGCAGCTGAATAGAAAGGGAAAGAAGAGAAACGAATGAAAGGAATCGGGCAGGCGTGGAAAGGKGAGAGTTGAGTGCGAAAGAAGAACAGCAACGGGAGGTACAATACAATACAATACGACGAGTTTCATATTGGGGAAACGCCTACCCGGACGTCTTGGCTGCTCGCCCGCACTAGAAGCATCCACTGGCCAATCAAAATGAAGTCGCGACCGCCCCGGCAACCAGTATTAGCGCTACGTACCTCCCAATTAAACTCATTAAAGTTCGCAAGGACCCAAGCTAATTTGTAATTCGCTTATTATAGCCTGACCCACTTTAACCCATCAGCCTCGAGATGAGCAAATGAGGTAGGCCGAGACATCTCGCTATGATCAATCTCGACAAAATAAAAAAAAAATCAAGATCTTGGATACACCATGATAGGGTACGACAGATCTTTAGTTCGTCTTCCCTTGAGCGAGATATATGAAAATTACATGTATATTTAAGATAGTACATGAGCATGTGTAAGCCCATCTTAGTGATCTGTATTCCGCGACATCCCATTGCATGCAAAGAAAATCAGTAAAAAATGATGTGCAGCAATTAATTCCTGGCCTGTCCAAGTGTACCCAGATAGGTACCTCCTAGCTACCGCCCGGGCCACTCAATATTAAGCCTCTTCCGCCACAAGGGTCTTATTTGGAGTTACCTCACTCTTCCATAGTCGTCCGAATGCCGAAGCGAGCAGGCATACTACAAGTATCACTAAAATAAACAAGAGTCGAAGGCAATCATAGTGACACGCCGATATATTTTTCAACTAGCTAATGCACTGAGCTCGTGAATATCCAACATCTACTATAAATGAACTCACCCCCCAATTCCATACTCATCATGGGGTATAGAAAGTAGCAAGCAGTCAAGACTTTTGAGCAACAGACCCAACGCCGAACCCACGTGGTACCCCTCCCTCCATGCCCATGTCTATGTAGCTGAGAAAGCAAAAAAGACCTCCAACTCCATTAAACCTGACCGGGAGCCTTTCATCAGCATAGCATACCTAAAGTTTCGGAAAATAACCATTTCGTTCATCAATCATACCCTCGGGAAGCGACACCTTATCCGACACTATCTAGCATCCCCAGATTGAAATTTGCTGACCCGTCGATCTCGCTCATCGTCACCAAGCCAGCACCTGCTCCAGTGCCTGTTCCAGGAGCTTTACCTTCGTTGGGGAACTGCAGCCACTGGTCAAAATCGATGTTGGTACCCGTGAGCGCATTCCAATCAAACTCGTCATGATTGTCGAGACTGTCAAAGTCCATATCTAAGTCCATTTGCCCGCCGTGTCCGTCCGATGACCCACTTGCACTTGGCGTGAGCACGTCCTTCTCGGTATGTGGAGGGGATTGGACGGTGACTGAAATCAGATCGGCTGGCGGCACGAACTGTTGAGCAGTCGGCTTCGAAAACAGGCTCGCCTCCTGCGTAGTGGCATACGGCGCATTCTCTGGCGGTGGCGTTGCCATGTTATCCACCGCGGTTGTATTAGTGGCAAACTGCGATAGTGTTGTCTTAACATTACCAAGAACGCCATTATTGTTGAACGCTTGGTTCTGTGCCGCTTGCAGATCAATAGCTGCTTTCCGCAATGCCGCATCTAAGAATGCGACCGCATAGTCGGCAGCGGCATAGATGTCGCGCAACTTCTCCATGGCCTTCATGCACTGCTTGAAACCGCGCATGGCAATCTCACGGGGTTGCGGTAGCGGATTTTTCATCTCCAAGAGATGAATGATCATAGCTGGGAGGATGACAGTGACGCCGGTAGTCGGTAGGTACTTTTCAAGCCGCAGGGTATGCAACTCAGCAACCATACGGGTGATTTGTGCCGCTGCATCACGGACCCTCGTCCGCGACATGTCTTGAGCTTGTGCCGACGTCTGAGGCGCATGCGTTGGCGACGAAGGAAGGAATTGGGGTCGGTGGAGAGCGGATATGGTTGTGTAGTAAACCATATGTAGGAGATTACGCTGCACAGCAATGGTCGCGCGACCATTCTTAAGGTCCAATGCTGACAATGGCCTATATTGACAACAAGCCGGGAGTGACTGCACCCACGCTAGGAGCTCCAGGTCACATGAATTGACACTTTCCACGTTGTCGAGCTGCTTGTTAGGGAACAGCATCATCGTGCTGTTCGTGGTGTTCTCAGCCCTCGACTTGTCCCTGATTAGGACCGAATACTGCGCCTTTAGCATGTGGCTAATGCAAAGACAAAGCTTTGCTTTTGCAATGCACATTAAAGCAAGCTCCTGTTGCATCAAGACATCACGCACTAGTGTGCACTCAGGGCCAATGATCTGAATCTCGTCTGCAAGTGGCTCGATTTCGAAATCGTGTTCGTCCAACATCGGGACATCGAAATCCTCATCCTTTATTCGCGTCGGTCGTCGCATGCCCAAGGCGATTAAGCGATCCCGCATGAAACACGACCACCAGATCCTCTTCCACAATTTCTGTTTTCGTGGCGACATGTTGGTGTTGGCCGGATTTCGATGAAGACCAATGGTATGTGCCAGAGAAATCGCAACCCCCATCCAGTGCCATGTGTCCTTCTGATCGTCCGGAGTCTCATACCAGTATGTCATTAGTAGAAGCCCTTGGACGAGGATGAGACGGTCGCTCTCGTAATCAAAGTCGTATAGAAGCTGTATCTGTTAATATCTCTGTAACAATTATTAAAATAGTAAGCTTACCCTAGCCTTATAGAAGAAATCCCTCCGAGCAGCTTTCCTATTCGCGTAGCCTGCCTCCTTCAGGTACTTGACATCGACGAAGGCAGTCGCGGCGAACATGACAGACTGGTACAGGAACAGACTAGTCTGACCGTAGAGCCCATCTCGAGAATTGATCATGCCCAAAAAATCATGCAACTCTACGAGGGGCATGTAAGGATGGACATACTCGACGTATGCAGTAAGGAGGGCATTCTGAAGACTAGGACTGGGAAGCGACAAGGCTCCCTTGGTATGAAGATAGCTCACATCTTCCGGTGCAATCTTAGACGGAAGCGGCCGAATGAAGGCAGGTAATTGCGAGGATGCATCCGGCTCCTCGAGTGAGTTGAGGAACTGCGCAGTCCTCAGCGCGCCCGTAGTTGCAGCCGAGCTTGAATTCTGACATGTGTTTGGATTCGGCCAGATACTGGGATACCTCGATCCATTATTGCTGGCTTGAAGAGTGGACAGCAATATTGGATCGGGACGTAGACCTGATCGTTGATCTGAAGCACATGTCAGCCCTCATGATCAACTGGGAGTGTCTGATATGTCCCACAAGGGTTGGCACCTTGCTGACGGGCAGAAGCATTTGCATGTGAAAAATTCGTGGGGTTCCACCACCGTAACTTACATAGCAAATGAGGAACGTGACTCTCCAAGCCTCCATCCAAGATCGCCCCTGAACCGGTTACATCATTACCAGCAGCTGAAGACTGAGTTGCCTCGCTAGCGCGGCGCAACGGCGCTGCAGCAGAAGCGATGGCTATGGGGTTGGCGGGCTTCGCTCTCAATTGAGCCTCGGCAGTCTGCGGGGCCGTGGTGTTCTGAGAGGAAGAAGGATTCGAATGGAAAAGGTTCTTTCTGTACCGCACAAAGTGACAGGGGTGTAAGTTTCGCCGCACCAAAATCGAAAAAAACGTGGGTTGGGGATTTGGAGATGAAGGAAAGACTTGGAGCATGACGCAATTGGAATTGAATCATGAGACGGTAACAGATCCAATTGCGATGATTGGGACTGGAAGAAACAACTCACCTCCTACGACGACTTTCCTGCACAATGCATTCGACGTTGTCCCATCTGCAATTCCCGCAAGGTGCACCTTCGACAACATCACACCTTACTTTTCGGCTCCTGCAGCTGATGCAGGCTCTCGCCGCCCTCCGCTTCGTGACCTTCGTCGAGCCATTGGGTTCTGAACTTGACGCAGACCGCTTCTTGGACTGCGAATTTGAATCCGACGACATTGTTTTCTCGCCTGCTTTTGGAGAGGGATCCATCGTAGTGTTTACCGATTCGTCAACGTGTTCCTCGGGCGAACGGGCCGTAATCTCTTCGGCAGCCATCTCGTAGGTATTATGTTTCCAGTATGACAGTGGTCTCCAGCTTCTGCTGAGGATGACAAGGTAAAATGAAGAATATCCGAAACGACAAGACCTATCCTAGATATCTTTGAAGGAGTTCCGGTGGAGTCCCGGCGTAGATTGGTATTGTAAAGGCGTCTCCTGGAATGTATAAGTCACGAGGTGACTCTAGCTGTGAGCTGGGTTCGATCGTCGATGTTTGCGGCGACAAGACTACGTAAGAGACAGCTCTCTCCCGTCTCTGACAACCACACCGAGCAACAACTTGTAATCGTGGTCTTTGGATATTTGACAGCATGAGAAGGTTTAGAAAACTTGAACGGCAAAGAAAGACAGGTGGATAGGACGGGACTGTGGAGGTGGATATGGGTGGGGGAGCAATGGTATTATGTATATTCCATTGTTGCTACCACCCGGCCATAAATGAATACCTGGATACCTCTCTACACTATGGGAAAAGTTGCCGGTCCACCAGATTCCCGATGGGGCTCACAATCGTAATTCGGGGTTCTATGTAATAACTTGCATGCGATCCTTGTGAAAACCTAGCTTCCTAGTTCCCCATAATAAGTGTTCGCGTGCTTCTCTTGTCATTGGCTTCAACAAGGAACGCTTTCGTGAGACTAGTGTTAGAGCGATAAAACGGGCTCTCACATGTCCACATTCGAAGCGACAGGTAAGGCGTAGCCTCGTCATCCTTGTGACCTCTTGACCATTTCTTTTAAGCAGCCAGAACCTGGCCTAATTCGAGGGATGTGATTTGTCGACCAAGCAAACGAGCAATACCTACCTCATACATACATACATAGTAGTTCGAAATGCCCACAGCAATAGCCAACTTTGGCAATGTTGCCGTCTAGAATCTGGGGAGTCGAACTCTTTTCCGATTCTTTTCCGTCTAACCCCAGCCTTGGCCTCCTGGGATCATGATCATAGACGGCTCCACGTCCACGTTCACATTGGCCTAGGACAGACTTGGGATCTGCGGAGTAGCGAATCGTTAACGCATACCGTAATACCAACTCACCGGTTCTCTTCAGTCTCAATTGCATCACGCTGCTGAGTTTCCTATACTCAAGGAGGCTTAGGCAGCGACGGTCCCGAGTCAGCTAGGTGGAGAGGTACTTGCTCTCTGTATCGTTGCCCATCAAGGTCTAGCCAAGAACAACGGCGAGATAATCAGGACGTCAAGCACTGCTATTGGCCTGAATCTCGATACGTACCTATAAAGGCACCAGTGCTTGGGAGAGCGTATGTAGAAAAATGTAATGTCCGGGATACGTCCTCAAATAACAAAGAAGCGGGTTTCGTCTCAATTGGCGTTTGGAAGAGGGCGTCCCTGGCATAATGGAACACCCGGGCATGTATGACATAGAAGGAAACAGATACGCTTCAGCGGCCGTTCGTCCGACCAGATATGGACCAGAAATATCCGATATAAGACCGGCCGCCATGGAAGACATGGATGTGTGTATGCATGCAGTTCATAAGTCTGCAGGATGCAGAACGCAAGCCGCAAGCGGAAGGGKGTCATTTGAATAAGGGAACGCCTGCAGAGATTCGCGGTAAATACCGGGATAAGAGACAACCTTACCCAAGTTAGACAGTCAGGGGTTTGGTCGGTGTTGGTCTCGTCACCGTCGAAGGTGTACTGTACGCTAAGAATCTTTAGTTCCTCCATCAGCGATTCCGCACGCGCGCCAATCCCCAAGCCAAGTGGACCTCGTATCCTATGAGGATTTAGTCATTAGAAACCGATGGCATCTGCCATCAGCGTGGCCGTCTTGGAGCCTGAGCAGGTGAGTTTCGGGCACAACTAGCGGGATAAACCGGTGGAAATAGTAAATAATAGAAATATCCAAATGATTGACGACCGTGTTCGGAGACCAAGTTTGAATTCTCAATAACGGCATTGGCGGTTGTCGATTATGCAAATCTCATTAAATTGGACGTCTACACTATGTATCGCGAATTGCTCTGCAATATGGGCAGGAGGTAGTAGGAATGTGACGTATCAATGGTGAAATTTTTTAGGTCACGATCTAGCTCAAGGATTTGTGGCGTGGTGTCACAGCAGTGCCGGAAAGTCCAGTACCTTATTTGTAGGTAGCTTCGTACCTAAGTTGAATGCAGCGATCCAAAAGGAGTTACCTGGAGTCTTAAAAGGTCGGCATAAAATGAAGTTGCGAAAACGGGTCAAATATCGCCCCAATGAGCTGCGTGGATTAGCTGAAAAGGCCTGTGCGCGCGATACGACGATACTAATGGATGTACTTCTCTCATCATTAGCCTCACGTTACGTAACCCTGTAGCTGCTCCACTTCGTGCACGTCTTGCTGATGCTGCTAATGCTGCTAATGCCCAGCTAGGATGTATGTAGGACTAGGCACTCCGGAGGTCTCCACCCCTCTTCTTACTCAGCCCCATGCCGCTCCGCTTCTTGTCTACCACTAGACGGACTAAAGGCGCTTTCTTCAGCATTGGCTTCCAGACACGTCGCCGCTTTGGTTCGAGATACAATACTGACGGCATGGTCTCGTGATACCTATGAGGGTTAACTATCGTCTTCTCGTCACTCGCTTGCTCTAGCATATGTGAAGGAGCATAGCTGCATAATAGATCGAGATCTAGTTCCGGGCGTCCGATATCGACCTCGACAACACGGGGCTGGAAGCGGGCAAGTTTGGACGGATCACCGACACGGTAGTTAATCAAACGATGATACGGTCCGGGCGGGGCCATGCGTTTGATCCTTGCTGCCTTGCTTGATCTTCCTTGGAATCTAAATAGTATTGGCCTTGTTGATTGACTAGCACATTGATACCGCTATTTCATGGTTCTTGAAGTGGTGCCAATTACCTGTCCATAAATGCGGAGAAAATCGTGGACAAGATGGCATTATACATTGTACATGTTATGCCTCTGTAAGGAGTAGGTGACGATAGAACTAGGCAGCCTGGTTGGCCAACTCGTTCTTGGTAAGTGAGATGCTCCGCCAGTTTGTAGGTTGTTTGCTACGAGTCTCACATCTCTATTTTCATCGTCGTCTCCCTTGAACGAAAATTCAATCTCCTCCCTTCCGGAATAATTAGGAATCCCAAAGATGACTATTTCATTTTAGGAGCCTCTATCAAAACCAAGAAATCATAAGGTATCTAAAGTAGCCACCTAAGGTTAGGTCACTCCGCATTGCATGACGATGGTTTAGAAGCTAAATCCAAGAATGTTCTAGTCAAGGTCATGTCTTCATTTCCTAACCCCAGGATCTGGGATTCTTGGGCTAGAGCTCTGGGGACCCCGCAAGATTCATGTGAAATCCTCCCTCTTGTCCGATCCAACCATAAACATGTCTTCAGGGGCTTAAGAGCAAGTGGCGCTGTCAAGTTGACCTCATCCTCCCAACTAACATAATCAATGAGTTAAACGGATATCTTAAAGTAGTAATCCGCATGGTACGTTTCAGCTCGATGCGCACGATCACAAAATCATGCCACCTACTAGTAAGGCTTCCGTAGCCTACATAGATATAGAAGGCATCTAGACCACAAATATTTGCCTGTAGGACAAAGGGAAATATTGCTTCTTCGAAGGCGGATCACATTCCTTGCTCGTTCGTATATGTGTGTTCTCAGGACCTGACGCAGCATAATTGCCCAAAAGGGTGAAAAGACGCAGAAGACATAAAGCGTAGGGGAAACTTTAAACCGGTAGGACATACACCATGACACTCTTGGTCGCTCGTCTCCGAGCCTACTTATATGTTAGCATGAGAGCTTGGCTCCGGATAGACGCGGCTTACAGTACGTCTTCATGACAGAGGAAGACAGACCACGTGAGGTTGTCTCCGGCACGATTTTCGATTGTGCGATGTCGCGAGGATTATGGAGATATGCACACTTTGCTACTATATCTCGAGTCAAGTCGGAGGCCATGTGAGACTGTTGATGTGCAACGGTGGGCTTCTCGGGAACCATGGACGAGTTCCGGTCACCGGAGTGCCTCATACGACACTCATCTCGGCCGCGCCCCGCCGGCAGGAGTTTGCGGGTCTCCTAACCGAGACTCGGCATGTCGGGGAAGGGTGGAATACCGAGCCATCCCCGGAGCTGCAGATCGTAACGGAGAATAAAATGAATTATCTGGTACACGTTCATAATTTTCCTCCATTGTATGGACTGAGTATTGAAATTGTTGTCGCATAGAATATGGACACATACATACCTGACCCCTTCCCAAATCTACAGGCTCGACAGCTAAGTGTTTGTAGGTAGCATACCTCAGGTACTTGCCTCTCCATACCTGGTATCATCTCTATCAAGACCCTAACTTCCACTAACACAAAACTAAATCTACCGGTGCTTCTATTAGCAGCATCCACCATGGAAGGGATACATATTCTACACAGGCGATATCTAAATCCCCGAAGATGTGGTGCTGACTGAGCTCGAAGACTCCAATGCCACCCAGATATATACATATCTAGCCGAAGAAGCCGTTTGCATTCGGCTAGAGGCCGGAGAAAGGGACCACCAAGACGTTGTTTACCGATGGTTGGGACTAGAAATCTGGGATTCTTATGCGTATCTTTCGAACTCGAGTTATCATAATCTCCCAACCCTCTAAACCCCTTATCTTTCAGTGGGTAAAGTAGAGTAACGTTGGAGTCTGGCTAACTACAATATCCATCAAATTAGTCTTCTCGGCTCGCTCTCCATAAAGCTTAGCATGCGCTGTAGATGGCTAAAAGCTTCGCGATACGTTTCATCCTGGAGTGGATCACTTGGCTATTTGAGATTTGGAGGCAAGATAATGTTCTACCCTGCGAAGTGCTACTATAGCAGTCCGCTTGGATAATTTCGTCATAGAAAAACGAGATATGGATGTATAGCTTTTAATCTGAATAAACCGTCTTCATAACGCAATTTTTGCCTGCCTTCCTGAATTTTTGGTATCACTATTAAAGTTAATCAAGCGGTGTTCTTGATCAGTCACCCCCTAAGAGTACAGACTCCTTGAGGATAACACAGTTGCCTTGGTTCATTTTTACCTACCACTGGGTAGGTATTCGATGCTTATTGCATCAGCGGTAGTATCCTACTCTATAGTCACCTAAGGCGCGTCAAAAATGCGGCCACTATCAGTCCCTAACGCAGAAGGCCGCCCATCGCTTCTTAGTCTACTTCCTCTTTCCATTCATCCTCAGTGATGTGCAACCATTGCGACAACACGGTAGTAAGAACCCAAACCTCACCAGCGATGAGGAGTCTGACTACATCTAATTGAATGATATTGAGGGCTGCTCTCCATGTCAAACCTTCTAGGAAGCTCCTATCATACATATCATTATAAGGGAGACCCCATCTGCGCGCAAGAGCCCTAGCAACAAGTGGAAAGACATGAGCATCTAACGGTATGAAGAAGATGTTCGTTGCAAGGCTGGCGAGTATATCTGACGCTAGTGTGACAGGAAGGGTGGTCAGGGGGTTGACGATGTATATAGGTGCTTCTTTGGGCTGTTGACGAGAGTCTCCCGGATAGCTCGGTCGCAGCTCAGCCGACCAGACTCCTGCCGGTGGTTCGGTGGATTCGCTTGTATCTACGTCGAAGCTTATGAGTGTTGGATTAACCATTTCGGAATCTTCCTCATCGGTCCCGTAGTCATCCCCGCCCCGACTCGAAAACGTGCTCTGTCTCCTAATTGACCCAACCTGGACGGCTTCACCGCTAGGTTGATCTAATGCTAACGAAGTTGGAGCATCTGCTTCAGAATTCTGATGTCTAATCTCACGATCGGCTGCTCCCAAAGTTGGTGATTCCGGGATAGGCTGTGTCTGAGTTGCACTACTGGGTTGCGAGGTGCGGTTGTTCGTAGGCAAGACGGGTCGTGGCAGGCGTTTTATTATGAGTGATCTGAAAATGTAGCATGTCGACTGCCATATACGGCCACAAATATAAAACGCGGCATAAGGAGCCAAGTTTGCGGCCAGCTTACCGATCCAGCCGATCACACTAGAGGCGTTCAACGATTCGGGAAGTGGTGGAGCAGCAAACGGAGATGAGCTAGAAAACGGGATGAAAAACTTGGGACCGGGAAGCCACTGAGACGCAGGTATTAAGTCCAAACGCTGCATCGTGAGGAAGAGGTGCAAATGAAACCGAACGTATTCCATAACGCCGTGGGCCCTTAAAGATGTCAATATCTAGCCTTAGTGAAGCATGACACTAAGCTTACCACGGGTTCTTCCCATTCTCCTCCTTCTTCTCCTTTTTCTCTTTCTCGTGTGGCATCAGGTATCTTGAAGCCAAGCGTAGTCCATACATAAGCATGTGGCATGGATAGCCTGAAAAAAGTAGCTGTGAAAGGGAGTGGCTTCTATACTCTGTTTGTATTAGACGAAAGAAAGAAACATCGGCGCGTCTCTTATAAACCTGCTAGGAAGTTAGTACGTCGGGGGGGATAACAGTCTACCAAGAACATATTATAGCTTACCAAGATGCGCCGCCGTATGTTGAGAACACCCCAGGTACTCAGGATGCCGAGGGAGGCACCAAGCTGGTACAGGGTGTTACCCCACCGGCTTTCATACTCAAGATACTGCCTTGCCATTTCCAGGTCAGCCAGATTGAGACCGTTGTTCTCTGGCTCAGCGACGCCAATGACAAGCATGACTTCGTTATGGGCGCGGACAAAATCTTTGATGATTTGCTTTGTTTGGGGGTTCACAATGCGTCCTAAACTATCGTACTGCTTCTCGGGCTCATGGGGGTCTGCCTCCCCTTCTCCCGGCACGACGTCATCATATGGGGATCTTCCCTATTTGATCTTATGAGTTTGGGGATCTCTATGTGAGGCTCAAGTACTTACCAGTGCTAGCGACGTCAAGGGTTCGAGTCTCCCCATTGTTAGATGAAGCGCATGAAGCGCATTTAGCGCATTAAGATGAATAGACTACAACGAACTCCGCAAAACCGTTCTCAGGCTTCGAAGTAGACATAAGACTGGTGTATGATTTGGACGAAGTTCATCGAGAGCGACGACGATTTGATGATTAATTCAGGTATCTGTGGTATAAGTTGAGGTTAACGTTTAATGGGAAACTGCATCTACAATGCCAGCGCCACTTGCTCTACGTGCAGCGCGTGGCACATGTATGGTGTTGTCCAGGAAGCTTAGACCATGCATAGTACTGTGTACTTGTCAAGTTAGCGGCACAGGCAGTTACAGCTAAAATCGAGCGGCTACTGTAGGTACAAATTACTTGCATGATAAATTCCTTATCGATATCGGACGCCTCATAAAAATTTCTTGTACATCCCACCAGCAACAGTAGAACAGCTATCTACAACCCAGCTGCATACTGTTGGAATTTCAGAATGGCGAATAAGGCGCCATTCAAGACGACATTCGAGGCTAGCGAGGKGATCCGGCCCATTTTCACGGGCGGTGCTGTCGCATTGGAGAATGGCGCGCGAATCCTCGCGACGACTCTCGGAGAGGATGCGGTTTTGACCGATATCAAGACGGGAAAACACATCACGACCGTTGAAGGGGATGGAGAATTGATTTCCACTCTGACTTGTAAGCATGATACTCTTTACCCAGCTGACCGTTCTAGGGCTTATTGATGTGTAGTAACCCCCTCGGGATCCCATCTCATAATATGCTCGCGTTCGCTGTCAATGCGAATATACTCTTTGAGGAAGTCTGGCGATTCGATAGAACCCCAATTGGTACGGACGCTGAAACCTCACGCTACCCCCGTCGTTGTTCTAGCCGTCGACAGAACTAGCACGCTCCTTGCGACTGGAGGGACCGACGGATCCATCAAAGTCTGGGATATCAACGGTGGTTATGTTACACACACATTTCGAGGGCCAAGCGTGCTGGTATCTGCCCTCCACTTCTTTGAACTTGCCGCAGGCTCGACGCATAACCCAGAGACCGATGCATCAAAAGACAAGAAAAAGATGAAGAAATCAAAGGGTGCGGCCGAAGATGACGGAGACGAGACACCATCTGCAGCAAGGTTCCGACTTGCCTCGGGAAGTCAGGACGGGAAAGTTCGTATATGGGATTTACACAAGAGAAGCGTCGTAGCGAACCTAGACTCCCATGTTTCAGATGTTCAAGGCTTGGATTACTCCCCGACCCAAAATACGCTGGTGACCGCCGGTAGAGACAAAACAATTAGGTGGTGGGATACAAAATCATGGAAAGTGCGCAAGGTCATTCCATGCTTCGAACTTGTCGAGGCAGTTGGCTTCGTTGGGGACGGCAAGCTCACATATACCGCCGGATCGAACGGTTGTTTGCGCCTATGGGCCACAGACACTGGTCGCGAACTTACAAAAGAGCAAACGCCAAAGCCCGAGACCGAAGCTTTTGTTGGAGCTGTCTACCGCCCGGAGCTGCCATTTGTCATTTGTGTTCAGGTCGATCACACACTCTCTCTATATGAGATACCCTCAGAGGCTTATGAACTATCCCAAGTTTCGCCCCCTGAACCGTTCCGTCGAATTTCAGGTACTCATGATGATATTATAGACTTACGGTACCTACTACCCGATCATTCTGCGATGGCTTTAGCAACCAACTCCGAAGATATTCGAATAGTCTCAGTAACTGAACCGACGCCTGGGTCGAAAACTTTAGTGTCTTCTGAGTATTTTGGGCAGGACATCGCCCTTCTCAAGGGTCATGATGATATCATTATATCACTCGACGTTGATTGGTCTGGGTACTGGGTTGCTACAGGTGCTAAAGACAATACCGCAAAGCTATGGCGAGTAGACCCGGCTAATAATTCCTACACATGTTGGGCAACATTTCCTGGACATGCTGAATCCGTTGGAGCGGTCGCATTGCCACGAAGTAGGCCGGCAGAAGGCTCTAAGGCGTATACTGACCCTCTGAGCCACCCGCCTCCGTTCCTAATTACGGGCTCTTCTGACCAGACTATTAAAAGGTGGGAGGTACCACGTCAACCGCAGCAGGGTGCAAAGGCTGTCATCCGGGCTCTTTACACGCGAAAGGCCCACGAGAAAGATATCAATGCCATAGATACCAACCACTCGTCCCGGTTATTTGCGTCAGCTTCCCAAGACAAAACCGTCAAGATCTGGTCAATAGAAGAGGGAGAGGTCCAGGGAATTCTCCGAGGTCATCGCCGAGGCGTGTGGTCTGTTAGTTTCGCTCCCGCCAACACTCCAGTGCTCCAGGGTGAGCAAGGTTCCGTTGCTGGAAAAGGTGTTGTACTTACCGGAAGTGGCGATAAGACGGTCAAATTATGGAACCTTACGGATTATACCTGCTTGAGAACATTTGAGGGCCATTCGAACACGGTCCTCAAAGTAGTATGGCTTAACATCCCGCCAAGCGAAGACCGTGGCAAGAAGCCTATCCTCGTTGCGAGTGCTGGTGGAGATGGCCTGGTGAAAGTGTGGGATGTTAACTCAGGTGAAAACGAGTGCACACTGGATAATCACGAGGACCGCGTTTGGGCTCTTGCGGTGCATCCCGAGACGAATATGATTGTTTCTGGTAGCGGCGACTCAACTGTCACGTTCTGGAAGGACACTTCGAGCGAGACGCAAACTGCTACTAATGAGGCGGCGCTGAAGCGTATTGAGCAAGAGCAAGAGCTTGAGAATTACGAATACGTGGGAGCATACCGCGAAGCCATCACCATGGCACTCCAGCTCAACCATCCCCGCAAACTTCAGAGCCTCTTTGAACGAGTGGTCAATTCGAAAACGCCAGATCCTGGGAGCCTCTCAGGCCTAAAGGCGGTCGATGAAGTATTGGCCTCTCTTTCCGACGAACAACTGTTCCTACTTCTCCTAAGATTGAGGGATTGGAACACTAATGCTCGGACGGCACCAATGGCCCAGCGCATCCTGTGGACGCTTATTAAGAGTTATCCGGCGTCACGTCTCTCTAGCCTGAATGTCAAAGGAGCCCGGGGTCAAAAAAGCTTGAAAGAGGTTCTAAACGCCCTCAGGGTCTATACCGAGAGACACTACAAGCGCATGGAAGAGCTCGTCGAGGAGAGCTATCTAGTGGAATATACCCTGCAGGAGATGGATAGTCTCGCACCTAGCTTGAGTGGCATGAAGCTGGTGGAGAATGGCGATGTAGATGTCGTAATGACCTGAGTTGTAAATCATCGCTTAAGTCCTGTTGTGTAGCTTCAACCGGCAGGAACTTGCATATTTGAACGTAAATCTACTTCCCCCTTACTTTCAGTTCCATGGGAAAGCGAATCATGTTTAGACGCGTCATCTCTTGGCTCGATTGTTAGTTTCTCAAGATGGAATTGCTTGAGATCAACATCTAATTCTTAAATTGGTTACTAGTTGAGGCGTAGGAGGCTCTTGACTGGGTGCTTTATCTATAGCTGCAAAAGACGTTACTTGTGCTTCTTTTTGGCTTTAAGTGCTGTCATTTTGTCATCCCATTTCTCCCAGCCGGCTTGGCAGAGATCTTCCTCTACGACAAGGTCACGGACTCTGAAAAACTTGGCTATGGGTGTATCCAATGCCCATGCCAACCAACCTGACCGCCGCACTATAGTCGTGATGATGAACCAGCCCACGGCGCTCACTGTCCCTGCCGCACAACCCACCAGGACCTGCCTCTCGGTATGGTAGTTTAAGTACACCCTACTCCACGCAACAGCCGCCGCCATACCTAACCCCACTGCGCTCCACCCAGCTCTCTCGAGCAAGCTCATCGGAGTGTGGTTCCGCTTCCTGACCCTCGGGCTTGGTGGTTGGTGCCTTAGCAGCAGGAACAGGGTTATAGAAACAGCGAAGTATGCGACGAACTGGGCGTGGCTGCTGGGCATGCCGTATCCCTTGCCATTCATGCGGCGCGGACGCTCCTCCTTGATCAGTCGCTTGAGTGCGAAGTTGATGGCCTCGCAGGCTAATTGGCCTGCGAACAGGAGTGCTATTTCGATCTCGCGGGTCGACCAGATCAGCGTCGCGTACATGACGCAGAGGCCCTGAGGTACCAGGGCTAGGAAGGCGCATAGGTAGGATATGGGGTCATTGGGGTCCTATATCGGCGAGTAGAAAGCCGGGTTAGCAGAGGGGTTTCTTGGTGGAAGCAATGGGATGAAAACTAATAATCCAAGCTTACATAGTGAACATGAGTGAGCGATAGAGATGCCAGAGGCACCGGATCGTCGGACATGTCGAAGTAGAGGATGCGCAGGTTGGGTTAGGGTATACGCGTCGTGGTGTCGTAGAGTAGGTTCCTTGGTTTTTATTGATACATTGCTCTTTTCAATGAACGACCGAGGATATATGCCAGGCGCAGGTGAAAACGGTGGTTGCGTGTATGTTGAATTAGGTACTTAGGTAGATATGTAGGTATCTACGAGTCGCGTTATAGGATTGGAATGGTCTGTTCAAGGGCACCTTAGATGTGTAGGTAGGTCACGATCTTGGAAAGAGGAGATGGTAGGAGACGGTAGATTTGACTAGAAATCGGGGATCGGTGCAATTTCGTCATGGGTTATCACAGCTAGCGGCCGGTCAGTTGGACACGATTAGCGTCTCGCGTGGATACTCGGTGCTAATGAGCAGCGCTAACGCTAACCTTTTTGCTGTTGCTGTGTGCTGAAAAAAAAAAAGGGTCTGGAGCTTGTATGCTACCGCCGCCATTGCCCCTCATTGCCAGTATCGATAGGGAGTTTACAGACCTCTTTACGAGAGTGCCCCACCATACTCTTCGCCGTCCGACTCACCTATTCCATCCATGTCACAGCCACATGCCACTTTTGAAAGACAATAAATTCAGCTTTGCCATCGCATCTGTCGTCTTGGTTCGGAAACAATAACATTTCTAAAAGTGATTGTGTCCTAGATTGAAAGATTGATTCTTCCTATACCCCCGCTAAGAACAAAGCTTTCCGCCCGGATTTAAGAACTTCTCCCGAATCGATGCATACTTGAGCTCAACTAGCCGAGCAGAAAGATCACTCGAGTCTGGATTCTGTAATTCAGCCAGTCGCTCGAGGGCAAAGATGCGATAGCAGTGAATACCCCGAATCCGCGATTGAAAAGCTGTGACCATATAACACGAACATCCAGAAATGTTCATGGGAAAGCAACATAACCCATTTCTCCTTAATGCAAACCGATAACCTACAGGGAAAATGGCGGAGGAAGATATTCGTGAAGAGGAGTTATCCACGATAGCTGCTATTTATCCTGAGCTACAGGTGGACGAAAATGATCCTCATACAGTCACCCTCGAGCTTCCTGTGAGCTTGGAAAACCCCTTGACTGTACTTTTCCCGGCTGCGACTGAAGGCGCGCCTCCAGTCGAACCGGCGCAGGGACAAATACCAGCAGTAGCAGCTGTCGATTCACAGGCCTTGTCAAACCTACCCTCGCTACAGGTCCGTATCAACTTACCGGAAGGGTACCCCCTGGAGAAGCCACCCAAAGTCGGTATTTCGACATCGCCCCCATGGCTGTCGGACCAGATCTTACACAAGCTCGAGAGTGATGTTGAGGCACTATGGGAAGAGATGGGCCGTGATCAAGTCGTTTTCACCTACATTGACAACTTACAACAGTCCGCCGAGAATGTATTTGGCTTGGTCGACGACCAAGGACGTCTAGAGATTGCGCCCGAGCACAAGATAGCGATTCTCGACTACGATATCACAGCAAAGCAGAAAGCTTTCGAGAAAGAGACTTTTGAGTGCGGAATCTGCCTAGGTAAGTAGGAGTCAGCTGCTCATTACACTACACGCAACTAACTATAGACATCAGAGCCTAAAAAGGGTACCGTGTGCCACAGGATGATTGACTGTAAACATGTCTTCTGCGTTCAGTGCCTCCAGGACTTCTACAACAACGCTATCACGGAAGGGGACATAACTTCTGTCCAGTGTCTCGAGCCGAATTGTGCCAAGGAACGCGAAGACGCTGTCAAGGGTTCTACCAAGAAAAAGAAAGCAAAAACTTTCATCAGCCCCAGCGAACTCTTGCAGATTCCTCTTGAGCGCGAGATGGTTATGCGTTATGTCATGCTCAAGCATAAAGCTGAGGTCGAGTCGGATAAGAATACTGTGTACTGCCCTCGCCCGTGGTGTCAAGGCGCCGCCCGATCGAAGAAGCATAAAAAGCCCGAAGGACTTGAATTTGTCGAATCGTCCGATGAGGATTCTGATGCGGAAGAAGCCGGACAGAAGTACAAACCTGGTGAGAAGTTCGAACCGACTAAGGAGTTGCTTGCTATCTGCGAGGATTGTGGTTTTGCCTTCTGCTCTCGATGCCAACAGTCATGGCACGGCGAATTTAAATCCTGCATGAGGAAGGAGAGGAAGAACGAGATCACAGAGGAAGAGAAGGCGTCACTGGAGTACATGAAACTACACACATCAGAATGTCCGACCTGTGAAGCTCCGTGTCAAAAGACACATGGTTGTAACCACATGCGCTGCTTCAAGTGCCAGACGCACTTTTGCTACCTCTGTAGTGCGTGGCTCGACCCTTCAAACCCGGTATGTACCTAATGTTTCCAAGTATCTTTCGTTGTTGCCTTGGGGTATATCTTCTCTAGGAGGAGTTCGGGGGTGTAAAAAGAAGCCAGCCGATGGCTCAAAAACTACTCCTAACGCATCACGAATGAAATACTAACTTCAGTCACTATAGTATCAGCACTTCAACATACAGCCTTCAGGGGAGGTAAATGGATGTTACATGAGACTATGGGAATTGGAACAAGGGGATGGCGATGATGTTGGCAATGGTTTTGAGGGTAGAGCCTTGGGCAATGCGAATGTCGAAGCTGGCCAACATGGACAACCTTTGGACGTCGCCCATGAGCGTGGTCGTGCACGACAACAACAACCCGTGAATAACCCGGGTAACGAACTTGTTGGTGAGGCTGATGGACAAGAGGCACCGCATCAACAGCCGCGACAAGGACCCGGCCAACACCAACTGCCAAGGGATCAGCCTAATGGTAGGGTCGCCGTCGCCCGCGAGGGGCCGCTCGTCCTCCGTATTGAAGGCGACGCACCGCCGGTTCAAGCAGAAGTGATACGACGTCCCCAGCCCGGCATTCCAAATCCCCGTGGAGAAGCTCACGCCCTCAACGCTGGTCAACGAGGTGGCCGAGGCAACAGGAGAGGCAGAGGTGCTGGGATAAATCGGCAAAACAACCGTAACCAACCTCAGGGGCAAAACCAACAAATGGACAACAACGGTCGTAACGGCCGGAATAGGATGAGGTTTGGCGAAGAGCTCCGAGAAGACGGCCAACTAAACGCACAGGAAGCGGCATGGGTTCGTCAATTCGTGCAGCTCGCACTCATTGATCAGGAAGATCTATTCGAGTGGGATAGTGATGACGACTAGACAGGGAAGTGTTGATAGGCGCAATCGGCCAAAGACGTAGGCATGCGAGGCGCGATATTCCCAAGTTGGTAACAACTACGCGCAGAGGCCACTCACTTTGCGAGTTTGGCCAGTACGATAGCCCAAAATTATTGAACTCCCGAAAGGAGCTGACCAGAAGCTACCATTCTCCGGTAGCGAATGGGGCGCGATGTCGCATCTCTAGCGGCTTCCGGCAGCTGTCACGGGGCAGACTGGTTTGCTCATAACGAATCGCCTGCCTTCGTGCTAAAGTTACAGCGGACTGCTGAGATAGGCAGATCTCGCCGGCTCGCAATGTTACGCCGAAGTGACATCCTGCTCGATGTTTAAACCGACCCCCTTGAAGGGGTTGACGACGACTTTCCCACTCGCTCGCCCGCACGGCGCAGCGGGCTGAGTGTGCGTCGACAGGCAGAATTTAGTATACAGACCAGACCAGACAAGACTAGGAGAATTGAAGAAGATCGCTAATAATAAACATTTCCCGAATTGTCTCGATGAAAATACCGTAAGCACTCAAAATAACGTACACTAGGTTATGTAACAGCAGCATCGCAGGATTACGCTGCAGCAATCGAAATTTTTTTCTTTTCCTTTGCAACCCTCATTTTCTGTGACGAGATTTTCGATGCGATCGCCAGCCCCGTAATGTTTTTGATACCGCAACCTCGTCGCCCGTCGTCACCCGTCGTAGCTTGAGGGTCTCGGACGATTTGTTCCTTGTCTGACTCTGCTGCAGCATTCTTATTTTAGGGCATCCGCGTTTGATAGTACGCTCCTTAGTCAGGTCTCCACGATCTTGACTGATGCCGTGTATGGGACATTGCGCTCCCTTTCACACACCAATATTCTCCCCCGAATCTTGCATTTCCTGTCAAGTTAGAATGCTGATTCACACAACCATCACCAACCCAACCCCCCCTTGTCGGGAGATCTCTCTAATTTTCTTTTTCTTTTTCATGACTCATGAGGTACATATGTACCCGTGACGATCTATATGTATCGTGCAGCTTATCATACCATTACCCTATCTACATACATACCCTTACGGACTTTCCTTGAACCCCAGACGAACGAGGTTCAGAGTTTGTGGGGGTGGTTTAAGGGGACGTAAGATTGGAACGTGCCGGGTTTCTCATTGGTGCTAATTGGTCGTTTATTACAGCGAGTGGGCGAATTCTGATTCGCCTCCCGCCCCCTTGAATTTTTTTTTTTTAATGGGCGAAATCTTTTTTCTCTTTCGCTTTGATATCTGCAGTAAGGATTCGTGGGGCCAATTATTGATAACTGAGCATGGCTGATCGCTGCTCTTATCGCCTCGTGGGTCATTTCGTTCGCCATAAACGCGCGCCGAGGATTGATACCTGCTATTCTATTGTCGCTACGATATGATATAGGTTCTCGTTTGATGAGTCTATAAGAGCGAGGCTTTAAATATCCTCAATGCGGTCCACATAGAAATTGCACTTTTGATGAGTGTAGAGGCCAGATCCCGGCATGCCACATGCTATGCCTGCATGATCGCTTCGACTTATGGGTATTAGATGGGTATTATTTGAAGTGAGAGAGTTACGCGGCGGACAGCCATCGTGTAGCTCTATTCGGACAAAAGACGACGCTACAAGGTCGACTAGGCACGAAATGGAAATTTGGCGGCCGCGTGCGAAACGGTCGATAGCGTCTAGCTACACGTGGGAAGATATACAACGTAGTATACATATAAATGAATTGATACTTGTCCGTGACGAATACCTAGAATAGGCATTCGATTGGGGGCCATTTGTCTGCTTTCTGCAGGATAAGGGTTGCATCAGTGCCAACTAGGGAAAGAGATTCGAGCTAGCATGGAGAGGCTGGCGGCAATAAAGTTGGAGCTGGTACTGTGCAGCTTGTGTAATGAGACAGGTAGGGATTCCAAGGGCCAGCCGCAATTTGGAACCCTCATGGAGGGCCGGCGCCGGCGACGGGGATTGGCCGGGTTAAACTCGGGGGKCCTCTCTAGGCTAAAGTAGGCAATGCATAAAGGGTGTCTCTATAGCCTCGCTAAGTCTCGGCAGCCTGGTCTGTTGTTATTATTAATACCACAAGTATACCGGAAGGGGGGTGGGAATGCGTGTGCTGATTATGGAAATGACCTGGAGTTTTTTTTCCTTCCTGGGTTCTGCTTGAGCCTTGAGAAAAGTTCTATAGGCATACATAGCCTCCATCGTGTCCATCCCGTATATGTATGCCAGGTATGTACATGTACACGCACATGATGTAGGTACATCCATACACATACCTCGTTAGATGTCCGGATCCTGCGGGCGGCTTTTGCGGGGTAATGCGATTAAAGTCGGGACTTGTCAGTTTAAAAAACTCCTAACGGGGCGGCGGACTGCGTTTGTCTTGATAAACTTGTTTCCTCTTTTGGCAGTTATTAGAGGTGGAGTCTACACGCAGAGGTCTAGAGTATACGTATACGTATACCTATACATATACGCGATGTATGTACGCATGTATGTATGTTATGTACCTCCATATAAAAAGAAACTACTCCAAATCTGCCTCGACTATTATGCACATGACTCCTAGAAATAGTTCCTAGAAATAGAATCGAGCCGTCTGAAGATATTGATTGCGTCCAGACAACTCAGCTGAGGGTCCTTCTATATTGGCTAATAAAGCGTGCTGAAGGATTTTAATAAGCTGGCCCTTCTACTAGGTTACCTGTAAGCTTATTTAGATAAAGTTCCAAAACGACGGGAACCTGGGGGCTACGGGAGGAATTACAACCAACTGAGCTGGTGGCTTCTCTGTAGGGCTGCGTCAGTTATACTACAGCGGGAAGATCCAGGTTGACAATCCAACCCAAGGTTCCAAGTTAAAGGACCACTCTTTGTCAAGCTCATGTAATCAGTCCTTCATAGCAGAGCTATGTCCGTGAAGTGTAAGGAGGGCGTCGACTGATTGGTCGACTCCCTGTTTGTAGAGTCTCGAATATAGTACGCGGCACAGCGGCATAGGAATGAAGGACGAGAGAATTTTCACTTGATGGTGTAGGCGAATTGGTAACATATGTGGCCTTTAGAGTTGGGGTTCGTGTTCGGGATGCGAGCGCGGGAGTAACCTTCATTTGAGCTGCCCTCCCTACCAAAACGTGATGGAGGGTCAGATCAACCCAATCAGCACTGAGCTGGCCGTTGATGCCTTCTTAACTGGGACCTCCCACCGAGATATTCGACAAGGCTGGAGTGGCAGCACAATATGCGAGACATACAAATCCTTTTCAGCTTTGGACGACTTGGTTGCACCCGTTTCTCACCCCGAGTGCCGAAAATCTATCCGTATCTGGGTCTCAGCCACCGTGATTTTAATGGCTTACACATGTGTCCGTGTGCGTGTTGAGGCTATCATATCATGACGAAGAACTTATCTAAGTCATTATGATCGCAAGTAACGGTTACGAGACCCTGGAGGTATCGAAATGTTAGACGTATTGCATTTCAACCAGCATGCCCATCTAGGCAACCTCCTTTCAATGCATGTCAGTACTTACAGCCAAGTACTTCCTGTTGACTGACAGACATGCATGCATGCATACAGCCCCGCATCACCTCTGTCTCCTACGGGCCATCACAATGATCTATGGCCTGATCCCAAGCGCGCTAAGCTTTTCCCCTTTCTATTCATCAGCATCCAACTCGTCCATTGATTACTTCGTGCTTGCAGTCACGTACATCTCCTCACGAGGCAGATTTGACTGAGACATTGACGGACTTCTTCACAAACGGTGTATCAGATGCTCAGCCAAGGTATAGGCACATTATTCGACGCCCGCGCMCCATCCAATAGCCCCATCCCTGTATGCAGCGTCTTCCCGGGGCTATCGCCGGCTTTTTATCATTGAAGGTGGCCCCCCTGTAGGTTATGTCGATTAGCAACGACCAAACCCTGAGCCACCAACGGCTACCTACATCAGCGGCTTACTGGACAGGCCCCCCGCGAGGCAAGCGATCAGTTCGTCCCGCGGGTACCTGCTTGCATGTGCAACTCTCATGGACCTGGTATTGTAACACTCCAGAAAATCTAACCTCGACGGGCTCGATACGTATATCGTGCTTGCGCCAGCTTTCCGAAGTACATACATAGACCCTTGAGCTTCAAAAGGCCATCGGCGAGAGGCGCTCCTAGGACTGGCCTGCACCTGTTATCACGCGCTGTAGGTTAAGGCGCTACTTTCTATTGGGATGTAAGTCTCGGTCGAACCGAGTCTTGGTATTTAATAATCATGCACCCCAACTTCGCAAGTGAGAGCGATGCAGAGTCCCTCAGAGGCGTATTCTATCATACATATGCGTACCTGAAATTCATCTGTTGCGTCATGCCAACGAGATGTGGCACAACCCTTTTCGAGCGGGAAGGAGATCGCCAACCCGCCCTGAAGCGGCACAGACGGTGTCGCACAGAAAATGGCGCGTCGGCTTGTCTTATGATTTGACGAGTCTACTTTCATCGAGAACCCCAGCACAACTCTTGCCAGGGCCAGGGCCTGGCTCCACCAAGCAAAAGCATATCGAATCCTTCGTCGAGGATCAAAGAGGTCGTAATGACTGGGCAGCTGCCAAGCTAGCAAGGCTGTGTATGTGCGATTATGTACAAGCAAGTGCTGCTAGATCGTGTTGCAACTGACTAGGTTAGCCGTAGCTGGTGATCTTCGTTCGAAACGGAGTGTCCTGGCCGGCCGTACTGCCTCAAAAGAGGCTAGCTCCTTGACTGACAGCAGTTAGACGCGCATGCTAGGCATCTTGTCTTACTACAGAATATGTAGCAAAAAAAAAAAAAGCCTTGCCTTATTTGATGCCTTGCTACATGTAGGTTAGATTCAACGACTACCGGGACAGCGGCAAGATTTGCCAGGACACGGGCTCTTTCGGCAGGGAGTTACAAACGAGGCGTAAAACATGAATTCGTATCTAACACGTTTGGTGCCTTTCAAACCAAACCAATATCTTGAACCATGCATCATCATCAATATCCATCTTTTTCAAGACTGGATCTGCGCGTTTCACAGGTACATAACCCCCCGACCAAACAAATTGTACTGTAACACCGAGATCCTTGTGTCGCAAGTCCCTTTTTTTTTTGTCGAGGGTTTCCATTTTCTTCATCTGCCGCGATCTCCCCACTTCTCGTCATCAGTCGATCCTTGATGCTGGACCTGACGTCGACGATATCTGGCCGAGGGTGCCTTTGAGGTCGAATCCTCTCTAATGCGTACCACCAAGACAGCGAGCGTTTCTCCTTAGGACATGGGTGACACGCTACGTCCATTTGGACCGTTGAAACGCGGCACGGCAAGCATCTGTATGGTGAACCCCCACCAATCCTTTGATCTTGGTTAGGAGGTTGCCATCCCGTAGAGCGACGGCAATCTTGGGGAATAGAGAGGCACAGGCTTCGCTATCACGCGCAACACACCGAGTGACACCGAGCTAGTCTGAGCTTGATGACCGTTACCAGTCAATGAGCGTGCTCGTTTACACGCGATAGTGGCTCGTACATTATTAGCTGCATCTCGGATAGCAGAGCTTTTCCCACTGGGCAAGGATTCGTGACTTCGGTTCAGCATATATTAACCAGCACATATAACCATTATAGCCCGGCCCCTTTTAAGATCATGGTTTGAGCTTGGGGTAATCTCGGGTCGAAGTAACCCTCGCTCTCGTGAAAGGCCCCCAACCAATGTGACTGATCACAGGTAACGATATTTTAGAAACGCCCTAAGCCATCGTAGTCAACAATCTTCAGATGTCAGTGCAGAATTAGACTAGGAAGGCCGGGCCTTTAGATCAGAGATGCGCTACTGTAGGTACTGAGTCTAACACAATAAAGTCTCTTTGCCACCGATTCGAAAGGCCTGACCGCTTCGTTGCCCAAGAAATCGCACGCTTCTGGAACCAAAGTTTGGTTCCCCCCAGTCCGAAATGGGACAAAACGGGATAAAATTGAGCAGGCTTCGTCCTCTTTAGTCATCGACACTGACATCAGGCTCCACATGTCTTCCACAGGGCCTTCAACGGTTGTGGGGCCACTCGTGTTGAGGATGCATGCCCAAGTTGATGTGACTTCCAAGGTTGGCTACCTACACTACCTCTAGGTACCAGGTAGGCACCTGGTTATTAGTGAAGACGCCCTTGAAACTTTTCAATGCCATGGTGCGGGATCAGGGGAATCTCTCTGCCGTTGAGAAAAAAGGCACCCAGTCGTTGGAGAAGTTCGAAGCAACCAAACCATGTGGTCTGGTGGTTGTGGTACATACCTACATACGTACATCTGTATCCAAGCTCCCTACGTTGCGGCGACAATACTACTGTATCTCTGGCGCTTTTGTGGACAGAGGAAGGGAAAAATGTCCGGGTAACATTTCCCCTGACTGACTGTTACCAACCTGGTCCCTGTCATCTCGGCGCTCTCCCAGGGCCAGCCCTAGTCGCCTTTGTGGAGGACGACCAACAAGGCTAGCTCAGGTTATTTACCTAAACTGCAATCGACTCAGCATCTGGCGCGATCTGCCGACTTCATTTTCGCGGCCTGCTCGTTCTGGCATTTCTGTTAAGCCCGACCATGTTGATACAGACATGATACATATCAATTATTATCAGATTAGGAAAACGAGCTGTCGCGAGCGACAAGGGAGCTGTGGAGGCGACTTGGATAGATCCCCAAGGGGTACCGCGCGCAATATTTTACCTTTTTCTACATGGTAATCTCTTGCCGATTCGGCATCATCATCGCGGGTAGGTAATAAGAAGCTTAAAGGAGGGCGGCTGCTAGGCCTGGTCACATTGGGGCCATTCGATATCACCTGCATCGCTTTCGCGTGAAAAGCAGAAGCGGGCGGTTCTATTTTAGACACGCAGCACACACACACACACACACTCTCTCTCTCTCTCTCTCAGACTCGCACTCACACTCATGCGCTCCCGCTATAGGAGCAAGCCGTCAAATAAGATGCGTTCGCGAATCCGCTCCCGCAAGCGAGCTCCTGAAGAATCGCGCGCAACCCGTTGTACATGACTTGAGTAAGCACGAACACGACAGACATATGTATTTTGGTGATAAATTCTGCATGCCTTTATTAGTACCGGCATAAGTGGCCGTTCCCTCACAGATATTGCTCTCTCTGATCAACCGAGTCCCTCCAATCAGGAACTTCGTTCGGCGCTTGAAGGGGAGCTCCATAACAAAAGGATGCGGCTGTTGCGCCGAATACCGTCGTGGGATGCTCGACGGTGTTAGGCTATGGAGGTACCTAAGTCGTCCCTTGGGGGCAGCTCTGCCAATGTACTCCAGTCCTATTGAATGCTGTGGCACCCTCCCATCCATGATAGCTTACATGGTCCTCCGAAGTGGCGTGCCGGGATTGTCCAGCAGTGGATCTCTTGCTAGGCACGCTGATCCAAATCGGGAATGTGCTGGTTACTGCGTGATCTGTACTTGAATGGTGTTGCTATCCTCCGCATTCTCAGGAACACACCTATCCATCTGTCTTTCCAATACATTCATGTGCAATGACTGATCGTAGAATTCGGAGCAAGTATTCATTCATCTCGTCCACTCATCACTGCCGTAAATGACCTTCATCCTGGTCATTCGACTTGCAAGGCGAGGCACTTAACTCCTATGTTATGACTTTTTGTTATCTGCGCGCGGCCCACACACCATTCTTCTTCTTCTCTCATGACAACCTTACTCGACATGCCTCATCTCGGGTCTTTCTGGTTGAGATAGTCAAGCATGCAAGCGAGATTCCTTGATATTGGCATCGTCTCCTCTCTCTATTGCTTTCTCCATCTCCAGTTCCGGTTCGTGGGCCGAAGGGGGACTATCATATCGGACCCTATATCAGCGCATCTGTTAATTACAAGGCGGCGAAGCTTCATTAGCAGCCTCCTTCGACAATGGCAGAGAAAAGAAGGCAACCTCGAGATAGGGTAAGGATGGATACCTCATAACATTGCAAGGGTCCAATAAACTTATGTGCGCTTTTTGCGAAGCGAGCTTACTGGATCCCCGCTACGCACCCCCTGGTCGCTAGCAGGAGAGCAATCTCGTGAACCGATATTTTTTTACTGTACCGTAATGTCTGCACCACATCCATGCCTCGCGCGCCTTTCCTTTCTGGCTCTTCATCGGCGGATATGTCCAACGGCCTCTCTGAAATTTAGCGGGTCCTCCTCTACGTACCCAGCAAAGCCGTCGGAGGATTTCCTAACTAATCAGCACCTCCCTGTTGGGGGCCAGGGCCAGCATTGGATAGAACGGAGCAGCGTGGAGGGGCTTTTATTTTACAAGGACTATCTTGAATGGCTCTAGCTAGCCTCTTGTCGATAGGCCCCCGTGCCTCCATATGATCCATGCTCTTTACATCTCTACCTGCCTACTCTGTMCCCCCCCCATCCACACACACACGCCTCTAGAGAAGGCTTTGCCGTCATTTTCATCCACAATGGTCAGGCCCGTTTGCCGGTACGTGTTGGAGGAGGGTACAGTAGGGAGGTACATTATCATTAGCCCTTGTCAAGAGTCGGCAGACAGATGAAGGTTATTATGGGGCAGTCTTGCCGTCGTTTAATGTATTGCTCAGTACAGTACAATAGCGAGCTTGCGCTTATATGTAACTTTTTTTATTATTTCTCTACAAGGCCTCAGCCCTCTCCAGTAAAGTTCTGACTGTTCTCTGCAGCCGTGAGGTTCAGCAAACTTGCTTGGCAAGATTTATAGGAGCGGGAGCAAGAGTTCAATTCGTCTTATAGCTTGCTCCGTTCTTCTGATAACGTTGATGGCGCGTCCCGAGGTCTGAAGGAGCGAGCTGTTGTCGATAGTGTTGTCCAGGGCCTATCAACCAAGTCCCGGCCAGAACTGAGAGCCCTGTATCTTCCCCCAGCCAGATCGCCATTAGCTCCGTTCTCCTTCCCAGTCGGGCTGCATGCACTGTACTCTAAAACCCATGTCAGTTGTAGGTACTAAAGGTTTCTGTACCAGACCCCCAAGTTCGCTTCTTGCTCTCTCATTGACTGTCTTTGGACCTGAACCTGGACCACCTCCGCTTGGCTAGGACCCGTCTACCGTTAAACGTGCCCCCCAGGGTAGTGGATAATGCCGTTCTCCTGCACAAAACAGTCCCCTCAGAGGCAACATCTATCCTACCGTATCCCGTTCCATCCCATACAAGTACACTTCGGCCTGCAACCTTACCTTCTTTCAACGTTCACTTTATTCTGACTTCACCTACCTTTACAAGTTGTTTATACTCCCATCAAGGTGTTGCTTTTCGACAGGAACTTGGACTTGGACAGAGAATACTAGTACAAGCATCAGTTAGAGATTACTGCCGCAAGTCTGATGTTCTGAGTAAAACTCTTCTTGTCTGGAGAGGAGGAATAAAAAAAGACGAGAAAAGCAAGAGATTTTGGTTGATCGCCGGTGGCGCGCGAGGAGAGGTCTTGGGAGCACGGCTGGGACATAGGTTCCCATGTCAGCCACAACGACTTTGACGGCGACCATGGCAGAGTTGAAGCCGGAGCCAGCGCATAGTAGTCTTTGGTCGAACTATGGCGGTGGTCCGGTGTCCTTATCAACTCGATTCCCCAACACCATGGAGTCGAATCTCTCGCACACTTCGACGACACCATCGCAGCATGCAGGGCGGCCGCGAAGTAGCCACCCCACCATCGACCATCCTTACCCGTACCCTCGATACCCGCAGGAGGAGTCGGATGGATTTGACAGATACCCGCAACCCTCTTTAACGCAACATCACAGTTTTCCTAACCTCAAAAGGCCGCACCAACCCGGCGAGCACCCGCCTTACCAGGAGATCGTGCAGGACCTGAGGGATGACGGATCGAAACTCACCGTTAACCACGACCACAAGCTGCTCTCTTTTAGGAGGGTCCAGGACAAGCATACCATCGTCGACCAGCATGGACGAATGCAGCAGCTTGAGCTGTCCGCGCAGCTCCACGGCATGTTCTTCCTGTCGGAAATGCCGTCCAGTACGAGCGACGGCGCGATTCTGCAGCCCGAGTTGACGTGCTACCGCAGGAATTTGTTCCAGATTAGCGGTTCGCTCATCACACCACGGGGTCAGCTATCAGTGATTCTGCCCGAGACGGGCGAAACCGTCCCTGTAAACAACACCGAAGTCACGATCTCGGCGATCGAGTCCGTCGACGGCCACCCCGTAAGGCTCATCGTCATTCCGTGGAAGACGCCACCGCCGAATTCCCCGGAATTGCCACAGACCCCAGACCAGGAACCCCCTTCATTACCGCTGATCCCATTCCCGGACGATGGGCAGGAAGCAGAAGGAGAGTATGCCGTGTATCCAATAGGATGGCGGCGGTTGCAATTCAGAATGTACGTCTTTGATTTTTCTTCGACCCTTTTTGGCGAGGCTCCAGCCCTGGTGTAAGAAAAGCCGCATGCTGACATGAACCGACAGAGCGACGGCAAATAATGGAAGGCGAAAGGAGCTTCAGCAGCACTTTGTACTTCACCTGAAAGTGATGGGAACGCTAGCGAACGGTTCCAAGGTCGTCCTAACAGAATCGACGACGGCACCCATCGTGGTCCGAGGGCGAAGCCCGCGAAATTTCCAGGCGCGGAAGGAGATCCCTCTCCTAGGGTCCAGTGCCGGCTCGAGGGGACAGGCGCTGGTTGAGACGGGCCTGGGTATCGTCGCTGGTCCCCTATCGGTGAAGCCTCAAGACCCGAAGTTGAGGGGTTTAAATCTGGAACTGCCGAGGACGGCATTCACTTTCAATGCGTCGAAGCTTCCTGGGAGCCCCATGACGATGAGATCCAAGTAGGTTGTTTTTATCTAGTTGTAGAAAGCGAAGCCATGGCTCTGGAGACCTAGCCTACGATGGGGTTTTGGATGAGTCGGAGGGAATGTATTGGATCCTATTGTCGATTTTATTTTGGAGATCGGAGCTGACATGACCTTCAAGTTCGTATCCTAGTTGGAATCCTCCCAGCCAGTTGCCCCTGTCTGGAATGCCAGCTTCGGCTACAGCCAGCTMCCCGCCAGCGAGTATACCAGCCGATTCGTATCAGAAAATGCCACTTTCAGGAACGTCGAGTTTTACGCAGGAGCCACAGGAAATGCCGATGCAGACGTCCATGCCATCCATGCAGTTGTCGCTCGCCGCAACAGAGCAGCAACCTCCTGCGATTCGGACGCAGTACGCATACGTTCAAGGGACTTCGGCCCCACCCCAGCTCTCAGTGACGACGACGTCAATGGGTAGCAGCTCAGATCACGGTAACCTGAGTGTACCACGCTACGTGGACTCGAATCCACGACCTACGAAGAGCCCGCGCCACGCCAGCCATCAGTCCGTGTCCAGCAATAGTAACGAAACCTCCGAGTACCGG
This sequence comes from Hypoxylon sp. E7406B, assembly GCA_000931505.1. NCBI lineage: Eukaryota > Fungi > Ascomycota > Sordariomycetes > Xylariales > Hypoxylaceae > Hypoxylon > Hypoxylon sp. E7406B. Next base: position 48,515 of record JYCQ01000042.1, on the reverse strand, counting down.
TATGGACCTCCGGGATACGTGCCGGTCAACAGCAATTCGAATGAATTGAATTCGGCGTCCACGTACAGTGCCGAAAGCGCAAGCGCCGGTCCTGGTGCTTCTAGTGCCGGCGGTGCCCCTTCGTCGGCAGGTGGCCATTCCCAACAGCAGCAACAGCCGCAATCGCAACAGCCACCACCTCGCGACTACTACCCTCCTACAACATCGTGGACCACCACAGCAGGCGAGCCTAGCAGTGCCCCTGTCCACTCATACCATAGCAGCGGCGGCGCAGGCAGCGATAGCAGCAGGCCTTACGCATTCCCCGGGAAGAGCGACCACCCACCGCCTGCTGGGAGTTATGCCTCGACTTTAAACCACTACTCGTGGAGCCCGACGTAAAACCGGGCGCCGAGATGATAGTACGAAGAGAATGTTGCGAAATATGCGATGAACACGTTTCTCACCCTCCACTGTCATGAGTCGACCAGTCGACCCATTGTATACACACCTAAAGAGGAGGCAGTTGTGTGAGCGAGAGAGAGGAGGGCGGCAACAAGCTCTCGTTGCCATAAAAAGCGCGACTAGTAACCACACGTCKCCTGTATAGTATTTTAATGAAGCTCATTTTTTCCGTTTTCTTATTCGAGAGAAACCCGTGGTGGAAAGAAAAAGGGCCAAAAGCTGGTTTCGGAATTCCGCACACACCCCCTTGCGAAGGAAACATGTATAGGGTTTTATTGGAGAGGTGGGATTGAGGGGGAGTAAAGAGGAGAAAGATGAATGAATTGGCATTGGGATTTGGTTTCCGTGTACCCGCGTTGGACTGGAGAAGCATCATTGCCGCCGTGGTTTTTGTATCTGATGGTTTCCTCATATCGATCCTCATTCGTGTCTTTCGCTTATAGCGAGCGCGGCCCTCTCCATCATATTGTTTGGACGTACAGCATGCACTCAAGCACTCACAGAGACGGGTCGGCATTGATATCTCCGGAGTTGGTTTTCCTGTTTCTCTCCTACTGTTTGTCGTTGTTTTGAGGTGGAGGTCATCTTTTTTTTGCTATTCCGATATCCCCCCCTCGTTCGTATCATACGTACATACCATGCAGTACCATCGTCGTTACGTGTTATACAACCTGGAGCAAGCGAGCATGGCGGCCGCATTGTTATTTTCCAGCAATTGGGAACCCGTGTGATATTGTAAGCCAGTGTGCTGGAGTGGTAGTTTGTCGTCGTTGATCTTGTGCGCTAAGCGACAGAGAAGGACACGTTCCCCTAAGTTATATCGATATTCATTGCGACTCTGTTAATAATCCTTGTTCGTTTTCCGTTTAGGACGACAGCGTGCCTCGACTAGGAGAAAAGTGATTGGACCGATCCTAGTGGGAGGCCAACTCCCATCGAGACCACGAGTATCACCTTGACCTTGACAGCTCTCGAGAAGCAAGGGATGAGTATTGAATCTAAGTAATGCAGCCAAGATGAGAAACGGAATGCTCGGAAATCATCGGGGTTGTCTCCGTCCTTGTTTATTGCGCGCCTCGGATGCCCTCTCCATGCAATATCGCGACTTGGACTTTAGTTAACTACTTTGTAGGTTGCGGAACTCACGATCCTAATATATAGAGGGTCGAAAAGGCACTGGGTCTGAGTAGTTTTCAGCTCTCAGCCGCTAAGGCTTGTTTTGTCTCACACTAAGTCGATGGTCCGTGACAGCTGAAGTCTTACTTATCTTTTCCGACGACTATAAGTTCCTAGTGCGAACTATTGTCTAGTCCTGGATCTTGGCGGATGATCTTTGGCTCTATGGGGAGAGGTGAAATAAGAAATCTAAGATGGATATTCTAATGGGGAGTCTCGTGAAACAAGGCAGATTCCCTAGAGTAAGGTCACCAATGAAGCCATGCTGACGGTCAAGAGTGAGGCGGCCCGCATAATCCTGGAGCTATTGTAGACTCGGCCATGGATGATTGAAGGTAAGTGTAGAACGAAACAGCCAGACGGGAAGTCGTAAGACTCTTATATCCCAGCGGCCCCGGTTGCACATGTGTAAGCTACCGTTCCCTTTTGGATTATTACCCTCTCGAGGTAGACGAACTATGCCTTTTGTGTAAATCGGTAGGCGGATGATGTAGTACCGCTATCTATAATGTATGTAGCTAAGGCAATTTGAGGTGATACAAGACTCTGATCTACGTCCGTTACTAGGTGGACTCTATTGTGCGGGTTGGTCAGACCTAATGGGGAGGATTCAGCTAAGATTAGCGGTGTTCCAAATTGTCGGGACGAGAACTGGCCATGTGGACGAAACGAGTCTAAAATCAGGCGCTAACTCTATTATCGATGACTGGTGGCTGAGTGGCTGAAGATGTTCCGATATCCCCCACTTTATTGGTTTTCTTACGGAGTGGTCAAAGCTTATATTGCCTTTTTCTTCCTAATACATAGTCCGGCATTAATTCTATGGTGAATTGTGCTACCTATCAGCGACTGATATCTGGATAAAGAATTGAGACAAGCCCTTTATAATAGACATCATGTTTGAAGTTCCTGATGCTAAACGGTATGTGCTGCGTTGATGTATATTCCTTTTGTCTCGAAGCTAATAAAACGCATGAAAGAGTACGGCGGGAAGAGCTGTATGATTCTACCTCGGAGGGAGAAGCAACAAATGATGACCAATTGGATTCAACCCTACGTGGAAAGCTGAATGCACGGCTTTCTGGGTTATTGAATCTTGATTTTGGGGTAGATGAGGATGTCCAAGCACCACAACCCCCAGGATCTCCGCCAGCGGATGCGAATGAAGATCGTCGCGATGACGGACATGTTGAAAAGCCCGCGGAGGAGGCATTCACATTCCGGCTGTTTCGAGGCGAGGAGCCCTCCCGCAAGGTGGTGCTCGAACCCCAGGATGCTGATATGCGGAAGAATGGCACTGGAGGCTTTGTAGTCCCTAAACGGCCTATCTCGTACTACTTAGCTGGCACGCCACCACCTGAAGTTGCTAAAGAATACAAAATGGCGGCTGTGAGTGCGGATTACATTCTCCAGGACGCCAAAAAGAGACGTTGGGGACTCGAAAAGCCGTGGAAGGTAACAACTATCACTATCACTACCGATAAGAAAACGGCCGCTCCGGGTGGCTCTCTTAGAACAATAACAGAAACGGGGAGGTCCAAGAAGAAGAGACCGGGTAAGAAGCGGAGGATAATCCTGAGGGTTCGAGCGAAGGCAAAGAAGGAGCGAGAAGTTGCAGCAAAGCAACAGCTTATTGAGAAAGAACAGCATATACAGGAAAAGAAAAAGAGGCTAAATAAGGTGAAGAAACTAAGGCGGAGAGCCAAAGCAAGAGAGAAGAAACAGAACGCGGGAGATGATGCCGTTTCTGAGCATAGCAGTCCGGATAGCAGTCCGGGCCGGGAGCAGGATTAAGCTGATTACCTAGGTACCCAGCTATATTTTACAACATCATGGATGTAACAGTATCATCTTGCGGCATCAATCTCAAAGACATTATGTACCTTCCTTCCAGGTACATAGATACTGAGCTACACATCCTCCTTGGTTTGTCATAGCAGTAATCGCGATACATTCATATAGAGGTTACAATGTGATTGAGCGAATTTATGCAATTCTGAGCTCGTGCCACAATCTCAAAAATCTAGCTATCGTGCACAGCCACATCGACACTGAACCCCCCAGTTTACGGGGTACTTCGGTACCTGCAGACAGCTACCTACCCACTTCACCACATGCAGTTCGCGCATCGTGTTCGCCGACTCAAGATATTCACTGCGGCGTTTGTTCAGTTTTAAAATCACTTGTCTTTGCATACTTTCGGCGATTTCTCACTGTTTTCTCCGGAGAGATTCGCATGGATACCCGTAACTTATTCACCATTATGTACTCTTAATCGATATCGCGTTTCAAGCCCCGCAACGCGTCAAGTCACTATGAATTCGTTGTGGCCACCGAGAGCTGCCGATGAGGGCGTCGATCCACCGAAGGATGCGGTGGATATGGCAGACATAGGAGTTGCTGACGTCGGTCCTGGAACAACAAGCGCAGCGCCGACCCGGCAACCCGTTCGACCTCAGCTACAGCGAAACCAAATTCAGCCTAATCCGCCTACACAACCTCTATCGACGAGTAACCAACCACCCGACTCTCTCTCCCTAGCCCAGCTGAGGCGCATAGTCTCTGAGTTCCCCCGTCAGGAAGCAGCTGCATACGACTTCGAATACTCTGACACGGGTCCACACGAGGAGGAGATCGACGAGTGGTTCGTTTACCAATTCTGGCAGTGGATTAGGTTGAACTCTGCTCAGAGAGCCTTTGAGTGGCAGTGGGAACATGATATTGCGGCAAGGCAAGATGAAATTACTTGGGACGAAGCAGATGATGAGGTCAGGACGAATTTTATCTTGCAAGCTATAGATGGAGTTAAGGCTAGCGACGCCGCCACTCGGGCTGCAGCCATCGGAAGGCTTACGTATCTCGTCTTGGGTCGATGGGCTGACACTGCTGGCTCTCCTCCCCATGGCGACAAAGCAAAGATACGAAGTGTTGCATCCCCTGCCCAATTGGCTGCAATGAAGTCTGGTGTTAAGCTGATCGCCGAGTGGGACGGCATTCCTGTGATATGGACAGCTTTACGCAGCGCCTATGAAATATTATGGTATTTGGCTTTCCCCTACTCTTGTTCATCGAATCACGCTGATATCTGTGTAGGGTGGATGAGCCTTTGAGACCACAAGGCAGTAGCCTAGCGGAAGCCCAAGACGAACTTATGAACCTAATGACGATTATGTATATGTCTATACAAGAGACGCTAGTTGATCCAGAGGACATGAAAATGGTCCGCGACAAGCTCCGTAAGTGGTAAAATAACCGATGTTTTGCGAGCGTTAGACTAAGAATTGCAGTGGAATTGGAACCCCATTTGACAACATTCATGCTCACAGCCTCGGCTAAGCTCCGATGGCAAGAAGTGAATGTTGTACCTGCTCCTCAAGTACGTGAACGCCCCTCTGCATTCCTTATGCCCTACTAATTATGCAGACGCTTTTACTCCTATGGAAATCGATTCTCTTGGAATTCGGCGGGACCAAGGAGATTGAAGAAACCAAAAAGGCTCTGAGGGAAACAGCCGTAGATGACAAAGAGAAAGACTTAATCATGGCCTCACCTCTGGACTATCATGTCTTTCGACAGGAGATCACTTCAAAATACCCAGCCTATGTACCCCCCCAACCAGTTTTGCCTCTTGAAGCAGATAATACCTCTCTTCTGCCTCCATTACCCAATCATCCCACGAGGAATAATGGATCGAATGGGATTATACCTGCTCCGCCAGGGACGCAGAGCGGAGGGGCATCAATCCTGCATCAGCCTGTACACATCGCCACACCAGCTCCATCTCCTCCGCCCTCACCGGCCGCTGGCGGAAAAGGAGGCAAGAAACAAAACTACCAAACAAACCAGAATTTCCCGTTCATGTATCCCCCGTTAGACGCTACCAGCAATAGTGCAGGAGGCAAGGGCGGCGCCGGTCTACAAGACTTTCTTGTTGGTCGTAAATGGGAAGGCAGCGATGTACCCGCATCTATCCTCGAGGCTGGCGAACTATTTTCAAAGCGAGTGCGAATGACTCGGGCTACAAGACAGCTGTGGGAAGAGCGAGAACGATTTCAAAAGTTTGAAAGAGGTTGGGACCCGTCAGATGACGACATAGAGGATCTGAATCTGGATGCTTTGGAAATTGGTGACGATGTTGATGACGACAAGCTTCTTGAAGCTATTCAGAAGAGAGAAAAGAAGGCTCGAGGAGCAGAGATTGATTACGGTCCCAATCCAGATGTTGACCCGGAAGTCAAGAGGCGTTTGGAAGCCATTGAAGCATTTTACGTGAGTAGCTCTACGTTTATCCTGATGAGCGCTTGCTAATAATGAGTAGGCCGCTGCTTTGCCCCAACTTCAATCATTAGTCATAGTCCTCATGAAGGGCGTATTATTTAATGTTACTGCATGCATTGCCCTCCCCCCTAACAGCCAGCAGCAAACGGGGATCTCTGGGGCTAACCAACCCCGCGTCAATGGCGGCGCCCCTGCTACGAATAGATCGCAAGATAGTTCCATGGGAGCTAGCAGCTCGGCAAACCATGATGGTTCCGAGCCTTCTTTGGAGGACTTAGATGCTACGAGATGCAGAGAGATCGAATCGAAAGCCGCTACGGGTATTATTCTTCTGCTTATGAAATGGCTGAAGATCTCGCGTAAGTTCTTTATTCTTATGCCAAGTGACTTCGCTAATTACTTGTCTAGATGTTTTGAAGTTTGAGTACTTGGCGCAACTCTTGCTAGACTCTAATTATCTTCCTTTAGTTCTTAAGTTGTTCGCGCATCAAGACATCCAACAGGTAGTCGATAGCAAGACGGACCGTCTTGAACACAGGTAAGCGTTCCATAACTATGTTGCAGTCGGATTTGTCTCACATATATCAGTTTCTTCCAATTTTGTAACGATCGTGCTCATCCTACGGACAAAATGCCGCGGGAGCCGACAGAGATCGATGGCCCAGAGGAGGAAAGCGAGGACGACGCCGCACCACCACCTATTAAACGGCGCCGATCACCTTCCGAACAAGTTGCCGCAACTGCTGGAAACGGCGAATATACGAACCAGGTCGAAGGCCAGGTCCCCACTCGTCCCGAAGTGGACGAATTGGGCTATCCAGTAAACCCTCTGCCGAAGGAACCTATCACCGATTTCTCGCGGCGCAATTTCTTCGCACTCATCAACTATCTGCGAATCATGCAGAAGATCTGCAAGAATAAGGCGCATCGCAATTTATTACTTGTCCAGTATAAGTCGTCTAACATAATTCGCAAATCACTCAAGGTACCCCAGAACGAGCTACGACTCTATACGCTCAAGCTTTTCAAGAACCAGGTACCATACTGCGGCCGTAAGTGGCGGCAGAGCAATATGCGAGTTATTACCGCTATATACCTGCATTGCAGACCAGAGCTCCGTGATGAGTGGTTAGCAGGTAGCGATGTGGATGCGGAGGTGGAGGAGGCGCTCCCACTGGAGCAGGCCCTTCGAAGCTTAACCCATTGGTTCAATGTGAGAAGGTACCCGGATCAAATGGCAGCGGATATTAGGGAGGCACTACAGAACGAACAAGACTTTTTCAAGCGTGAGCTCGAGAAACTGGACGTGTGGACCGATGTCGGCCAGGTAGAAGGTATGAACGCCGAATGGGATCACCTTGGACACGGCCCCGCATACGGATGAAAGACGGTTTTGTCCAGGCAATCCGGCACTTCCGTCGAGGACAAGGCATTGAACCCACTTGTATGGAAAGGACATCGTTGCCTCGCTGATGTAATGGACATGATCCTACTATTCCGACGTAACTAGCGTTGCGTCGTGGATGGGTGTTGGTCTGACTGGATATCATAAGTGATCTAGGCTCCCTCGGCCTCCTCTTGTGGTAGATACGGACTACTTACTGTATGGAATGAACCCTGGCGATGGACACCGTTGTACATAAAGCTGCCTTGCCGTATTTGAAGAGCGGATCCACTGGATTACGATGTACAGATACCGAAGATACGAGCATTATGATTATGGTCTATTGCAATACAAACCGCGAAAGAGGCCTTGGCGCCTTTTCTGTGTAACCTGACTGGATTTTCTTGTGCATATGTACGTCCTATGTGACTTAAAGTGCCCATCCCTCTACATCTTGACGTTGTGTATTGGGCTTAAGGGGTTATGGGTAAGGTTAGCCGGATACCTAATTCTGTCTGAGACGAATATGCTATGCACTATGCCCGTGGCCCATCACGATGATAGTATTCATTGGCGCTTGCATCGCGATCCCCAAATCTCAAGCGCCCGCCGTCCGCCCCCACGGCAATACAAAAGGAGTACAGTAAGTTGAGTGGGGGTTCTACCATCATCCTCGGCATCAAAGAAACAAGGGTCGRCCGGGGAAGATGCAGACCCGCCGCGAAACTAGTATTATCGGGTCTAACTAAATACAGGCTTCATGAACGTCATCCTATCGCATCGCACTTACATTAGGTACCTAGCCTCCCTTGTTTCGAGACTCGATCACATTGCATAACTTCGCTTCGCCTCGTCTCGTCCCGTGCCCTCTCGTATCTTATTGCCCATCGCAGATTACAGGGGCGAAGCGCCCGCCCACGCCCTTCTTTCACATGCGATCGATGTAGGCCGCCAAGGAGAGGAGAGAAGAGAAGAGAAGAGAAGTGACGAGCGAAGACGATGGTCGCAGACGCGGACGGCAAGACCTCGCCCGTCATATCACTAGTAGCCGGTGGCATAGCCGGGGGCGTCGAATCGGCTTGCACGTTGGTATTCCTTTCGAAACTTGTCATAGATTACAGATAATTGGAGGCCTAACAATCTTAACCAGATACCCCTTCGAATTTGCTAAGACCCGCGTGCAGCTGTACGGCCATGAGGGCATCAGGAACCCGTTTATGGTCGTCGCCAAGGTGGCCAGGGAGGAAGGAGTGCGGGCTCTGTATAAGGGCTGCTCGACTATGATCGTGGTATGTATACCTAGCTTTCACCCATCTATCCCAAAAGCCCCGTTTTTCCTCGCTTCTTTCTTCGTTTTCGACGATCGGGCTTTTCGGGGATGCGGGGGCGTACGCGTACCCGCCGTTAGCTCCCCGATGCCGATTAAAGGGGTTAGGTATATCTTGCGGCCGCGGAAATAGTTTCCGACCAAACGGCACACCGAAGCTGGACCGTCCTCGACGCTTTCGCATCTCCTACTCAATCGAGCACATCTGATGGGGGTCAACCTGTGTAGTACGAGCTGAACTCCGCATTCCGCGACGTGCAGCTGTGGGCTCTGCATCCTACGGCAGCCACATAACTGCCAGGGGGGGAAAGCAGGCCTTCTGGTTCTACGACCTGGGCGATCTGGATGGGCCTTTAGGATGGACATTGCATCCTGCTGTGCCTTGCATTGCATGTGATAAGCGTCTTCCTTCAGCGCGCTTCCTCCCGCTCTGCCCCGGGTCGCACAGTGGTGTCTTGCATAACCAACTAACCTAACCAACCCGCAACCCCTGCCCTGTGCCACCCCTACCTACACCGAGATGTACACAGCATACAGTCACACACCTGGGTAAACGCAAACCACGTAACTAACCAGCCGTTACCCGCGCGTCTACAGGGTTCCATCGGCAAAGACGCCGTGCGCTTCGTAGCCTTCGACAGCATCCGGTCGCTGTTCGAGGACCCGGCCACACACCGGTCGAGCACGGCGCAATCGATCATGTCGGGGATGCTCACCGGGGTCGTCGCGTCGACCGCCATCGTCACGCCCTCGGAGCGCATAAAAACCGCGCTCATCGACGACGCCCGCACATCGCGGCGCTTCCACTCGCCGTGGCACTGCATCGGCGTCCTCTGGCGGGAGCAAGGGCCCCTGCGCGCGCTGTACAGCGGGTACGCCACGACGACGCTCAAGCAAGTGGGCACGACGGGGTTCCGGCTGGGCTCGTACGCGGCGCTCAAGGACTGGGAGCGGGGCCACGGGGTAGCCGTCGACAGCGCGGTGACCAGCTTCGCGAACGGCGCGTTCGCGGGCACGCTGACGACGCTGGCCACGCAGCCGTTCGACACGGTGAAGACGAAGGCGCAGCAGGCGCGGGCCGTGGGCACGATGGAGTGCGTGCGCGTGATTTACGCTGAGGATGGGGTGAGGGGCTTCTGGAGGGGGACCGTGATGAGGCTGGGCCGGACGGTTATGGCTGGCGGGATTCTGTTTACGGCTAATGAGCAGGCGTTGAAGTTGTTGAAGACTGTATTCGGATAGACCCTATATCATTATACGGCTACGTCACTTTAGACCTTACGGTAGATATAGACTTACCATAGAGGAGGKAGATAGGGGCAGTAGGAGAAGGTATCATAAAGTTGGCTGGGCCTTAGAACATGACAAGTAGAAAAGGGGGTATCTTTGGCGTGTGTCTACGATTGTTATACAAGTGAGTTGCTTATCTTGATGAACAGTTTATTGAGTGGCCGTCTAGGTACCTAGACGAATAGTACATTGCTCTCCACTGTTTCCGCCTTTCGGCATCTCGCATTCCTGTCTAGCTACCTTCAGGGGTGAGCTAGCTTCACATGGGAACCGGATAGAGACAGTCTCCAGAACTCGAGTTGGGTACACCATTTCAAGTCTGGCTGGTGAGTGTGACTTTGCAATCCTCATCCAACTCTAGTTCAGCTTCCAAAAATGCTGCGTTGCTGTAAGAGCATACGCAGGAAGGCAAATATCGATGCAAAACGGGGGGTATCAAGAGGTAGGTGGGCATCATCCAACGAAATCCATATCAACATGACACCGTAACCTCGCCATGTCAATATCCTGTCGATGCTATTCGCATCAATCTTTGTGGCTCCTAGACTTAGAAGTATGGTTTGCCATAACCAGAGGTATGGGKGGGTCATAGAGCAACACGTTATTTTCATCTCCTTCTCTTTTTCTCCCAGTTGAGATCTGCTAGACCTCAGGTCTGAAGCTCAAATCATAGTACAGAGCCAGACAAGTTAGATGCGCGAGTACTAACAACCGAGCGAAAACACAGGGTTCGGACTGCATTATCCAGTAAGAATCTATAGTCCGAACTGGCTGAATGATCGGAGTCGAAAATTTGATCGGTTATAGTTGTGATGGCATCAATCGCATATTGTACTGTTTGAATCGTGTTGAGCTTCCTTCACCAAAGCGCATCCCCACGCTCTGTCGGCGTCGTAGTATTCAGGTGCAAAGATCAGCATTCACTTCTTATTTCCTCATGTTGTTCATGCTGCTGCTACTTCTCGTTCTTCCACGGTCCCGGGGCTCACTTTGGACCCGAGAACCCAGTTCGGATCCGCCTTGAAGGGTCGACTGCGTATGAACGTGCTGATATCGGCCTGGCGCGAGCAATCGTTGATGTAGTCGTGCACCTGCGGCAGGATGTACCCTTTCTCTTCCTCGTCGCCCGCGAACTCAGGGATGCAGACGAGGTTGTACGGTTCGCTGCGCGCTTTCTCTACCGAGTCGTCGATCAGTAGCGTGTCGGCCTGGCTCCAGCGCTTGCCCAGCGCGGTCTCGGGATGACTGGCAGCAATCTGCTCGTCGTTCCACAGCGTGCTCAGTCGCTTGTAACATTGCACCCGCTGCTTGTAATCTTCGTCTGTCAGACCGAAGCGGTCGCGTCCCCATATTGCGACAACCTTCTCGAGCTGCTCGGGGGTGAGCAACTGCTTGCACATCTTCTCGACGTTGTGAGGTTTGGCAGACGACCAGAAGACGACCTTGAAGACACTGATGCAGTAGCTCAGAAAGGTACGTGCAAAAGGGCGCTCGACGAAGGACGTAGGGTGGTAGCGCGAAGGCCGGTGTAGTAGAGTACCATTGAGGTCGATGACGACTAGAATCGGTCGCGCATAGGGTAGTAGGAAGGGCGGTATCGACGCATACCGAAGGTATTGTTCCGTGGGCTCGGGAACGCCGCCTGATGCTGCAGAGGGGGCAACAACGACGTCTCTCGTCGCCTTGCGCTTGCGCCTTGGCTGTTTTTCAGGCACGACATCCGCACCGCTCGCATTGGTAGTCAGAGTAGTAGGTGAAGTAGTCGGCTGGGCTGGTACAGCAGGGGGAGGGGAATAGGCAGAGCCTGAAGAAGGAGGGGAATCTGCTTCGGGTTGGGGGACAATGCCGTTGGGAGTTGGCGTGGCAGGCGGCTGCGGGATTTGGCCTTGGAGAGACTGCAACAGCTTGAATATAGTCGCGTTTGGATCTAACGGCGCCTGAGGAGGGGGCTGATGTCCCTCGCCGTTTACTTCGCCGTTTCCCCCGCCGCCTTCACTCATGATGGAAGCGTGATTGTGTGAAAGGTTACGCTTCTGGTCCTTGGATACGAGGTTGGGTCTCTTTGTCGGCGAATTGGTCGAACTTGTTGATGTTGCTGAGAAGAGACGAGCCCCAATGATTATGTGCTGACGCGGTGGCCTCGCAAGCCAATTAGATGCAGCCGCGAGGACATGCGACACATTACCACCGTAGGTGCACCGCATAGAGAGGGGAATAATGAAGTATGTAGAGACCTTGTTTTGTCGCAGCGCTATGGAATAACGGCGGTTCATCATTGACCTGACAACAAAATCCCAGACCCTGAAAATTGGTTATCGATAAGAAAACGTTATCTTATCACCGCCTTCTTTTTTTCTTAGTGGGTTGCATATGTACCTACGTATTTACATGTGAATTATTACACCCAAGAAGCTACTATTCTTACAACTTTGAAGATGGAGCGAAAGGCTACAACTAAGAGGAAAGCACCGCTTCCAAATCTCCAAAGGCGTGTACGGGCGAGAAGAGACGAACCAGAGGAGATCTCTAGTAATGAATCCCAAGGCGAGGGAAGCAGTGAAGAGAGCTCTGAAGGGGAGAGTGAGGACGATGAGGAAGAACAAGATGAAGATGAGGTATGTTATAGGCAGTCCCATACCATTGAGATCGATACTAACCAATCTTACAGTCTGGCTCCTCATCCGAAGATGAGGACCAAGTAGAGGACCCATCAGCAGCCGCCTCGCAAATCTCATTCGGCGCCTTAGCCAAAGCCCAAGCATCTCTCCCCAGCGCACGGCGGGGGAAGGGCCGAAGATCTCAAGAAGAGGATGAGGATGAGGAAGAAAGCGACAGCGATCAACCGGACTTAAAACCAAAGGATAAATCCCGGCCCAAACCCCACCGGTCAAACAAGCACGCGCCCGTCGAACAATCGAGCAAGCGCCCCGTACGTCGCAAGCGGGAAGTCGTGTCCATCCACAAGCCCGTAGCACGAGATCCACGTTTCTCCGCCGCCGTATCTGGGCGTCCAATTGACGAGGAGCGGCTGCGCAAAGCCTACAGCTTCCTAGACGAGTACCGGGACTCGGAGATGGCGGAGCTGCGCACTGCGATCAAGAAGACGAAAGACCCGTCGGCGAAAGAAGAACTGAAGCGCGCGCTCGCATCCATGGAGAGCAAGAAGAAAGCGCAGAAGCAGCGGGACAAGGAGCGCGAATTGCTCGAGGAGCACCGACGCCAGGAGAAGGAGCTGGTGAAGCAGGGCAAGAAGCCGTTCTACCTCAAGAAGAGCGAGCAGAAGAAGCAGCTATTGGTGGATCGCTTTGCGGGCTTGAAGAAGAAGCAGGTTGATCGTGTTATTGAGCGCAGGAGAAAGAAGCTTGCTGCTAGGGAGAGGAGAGACATGCCCATGCCTGCGCCTAGACGGGAGGCACGATGACGATAGGTGCCAACGCTGGAATCTGAAGTTGGTGACGAAGGGAGAATTTCTGGCTGAATTGGTTGGGCACGTCGGTTGTGTGCCCTACAGTCTATCTATGCATATTATGATTATAACATCAATGATACCATTTCCATTCTCCGCCCTTCTATCCACCAGATGCTCCATTTGCGCCCCTTTATGGCAACAGACTCCATGCAGTTTATACAGAGGTGGGTGATAATCGTACATTTCGTTTCTTATCATACAACGTAATCGGCCTTCTTCAACGCCCGTTCGAACAACTCCCGGCATCTAACTCGACTGCCCAACCTCGCGCAAAGCAGGAAAGCACCGCTAAGCTTGCGATGCAGACTATACGTCTCCTCAGGCGGCGGACTTAGCCTTTCTCGAATCATGATCGGGATCAGCGCCTTGACGCGCTCAGTAATAGTCTGATCTCGGAAATCGTACACCTCAGGGGCGGACTCAAGGAATGGCTCGGCTAATGTAAGGATCGAAGCGATATGCGCATCGAGCATCGTCTTACTCTCGTGGCCCGTCAAGTAGCCTAAGCTTTCGGACAATTCTTTAATAGTCCGACGATCGGATCGCGAAGCCGCCGCCAGCAAACCGACGTATTGGGCGACGAAGCGCTCAGGGAACTCGCGTGAGGCGCCGAAGTCGAGGAGCTCGAGTTTGTTCGTGGCGGAATTGTATAAGAAGTTGGTCCAATTGGGATCTGTCTGCATGAAGCGGAACTCCGTGATCTCGCGCAGGCAGAGCCGCAGAATCTGCGTGCCGATCCAATCTCTCTGTTCTTGTGTGAAGGACTTGCTGCGCGTAACGCCCACGCCTTCCATAAACTCCATCGTCAGCACGTGTTTACCCGAGGCTTCGGCGTAGATCTTGGGTACGGCAAAAACGTCTGGCTCGTCGGCTAGGAGCTCTCGGTACCGTCTTCCGCATTCGGCTTCCCGCTCGTAGTCGCACTCCCAGCCAAGCTCCAACCGCGCGTTGTCAATGGTCTTATTAAGATATAGGCCCTTAGGTAGCATCTTCGAGGCGGTTAGCAGCATAGACAAGTTGTCCAAATCCGAATTGATTGAGTCAGCGACACCAGGGAACTGGATCTTGACGGCAACCTTCTCGCCCGTGGACTTGAGTGTGGCGCGATGAACCTGTCCGATAGACGCAGCTGCTATTGGCTTTTCCTCGAACTCATCAAAAAGGTCCCTCCACTCAGGTCCAAGGCTCGACGTAAGCACACGATCCCGCTGCCACGCAGGCATGTAGTCCGCCCGATCCTGGACCCGCTGGAGAACCTCCTGAATGGGGGCGGGAAGCATCTTGGAGTCTTGGAAACTCATCATCTGGCCCAGCTTCAGCGCAGCTCCCCTCATTCGCGAGAGCTTCGAAACAAGCCTCTCCATATTCCCAGAGCTGAATAGCACTGAACCCGAGCCGCCGCCGCCGAGCCCTCTGCTGAACCCTTCACTGATAGCTCCGCCGAGCATTCCAGCAGCCAGTCCCCCGTAATTCCATAATCGGCTCAGGCGACTAGACGGTACGCTTGACTCCCGGAGCACATAAGCTGATTTGGCTGGTTCACTGCTAAACATGGCTTCTGTTTCAGTAGTTGCACCCGGCGGCGTGTCTGTTTCGGCTTTAGACAAGATTTCATCCACCATTTGAGTGTGTTCCTCCTCAGCTCGTGCACTTGGAGCCGCTTCTTTAATAGGTGACTCGTGCTTATCTACAGAAGCATGTGTCGTACTCTCATTCGCGGTTGGGCTCCCCCTCGTCTCCGTGGTCTCAGCAATAGGAGGTGACGCTCGGGTTTCCTCTTGGTGGGGCTTAGCCTTGCCATGGCCGTAGTCCTTGAACCACCCAGGAGACGGAGGGGGAATGTTAGGTCGTTTTACTCGAATGGCATCTTTTTGTCCTTCCAACATCTGCGAGCCTAAACTCGTGCGAAATACGTTGATGTCCACATCTGGAGGGACATCTGCCTCGGCTGTGGCGCTCGGAGATGGACTTGATTTCGCCGAAGGAGGCTGAGAGGCCTGAATTGATTTGACGACATTGTTGTCTTTCTCAGCCACCTCGGCATTTCCCCTTAATTGCGCGAGAATTGTGCTCTGGTCCGGTTGTAGTATTGAAGGACGCTGCGTAGTTAGTGTGTCGCCCGGTGAGCTGCGGAAGAGACTCTTGGAGACATCTGGTTTGCCCAAATGTGCATTTTCAACATACTTTTGCGGACTACCCGACGAAGAATTCTTTGCACTAGATTCTACACTTTCGGAACTTGGCGTTGCCGAGTCGGACTGAGAGGTCGCATCATGCTGCTGTTCCTTATCGCCAGTTGAGGTAGTATCAGCACTGGCTGGCTCCGGACGAGTTGGATGAGAACTTGACTGCTCCGCCCTTAGCGACCTCACAATACTCGAGGTTTGACCATAGCGATCAATTTGTCGAGCTCGAAGCTCTATGTGCCTCGATGCGACAGACCGGGATGCTTTGACGACTGCGGCCAAATCAATGACGATGTCCGCGAACCTCATAGGGACGGCTTATATGCGAAGCAGGTAGATATCTACCTCAGACCCTCATTCTAACACCGTCATTCAAGCTTCTGCTCTAAGATCTTGTTCGGCGTCTGGGTTATAGCTGAGATACTCACCGGTGCCAAATGGATCCTCGGAGTTCGAAAAATTCAAGGTACCTAGGCTTGCGCCACACTGTGGCTGATACTCTTTCCTGTGTATATACCTGCTCATATATTAACTCTTCACTGTGTCTAATATCATATCCTGCAATTATATTTTTTTCAAGAACCTTGAGCTATCTGACGCCATCAAGAAATAAGGTAGGTAATGTATTGTAGAACTGTTTATTAATACTAAGGAATGCTGTGGTTTAATATTTTCACCGTATTCAAGTATTGTTACGCGTGTCAAGGCACATCACGAAGCCGTGGCTTTGAGCATGGTACCTTCTAAGGCACCTGTAGGTAATCGAGAACAGGGGGGCAGCCTGATGATAAATGCAACTCACCGGAAGGGTTCAATCCTCATTCATTAAAGGTTACGATTCCAAGTATACTTGAGGTCGATGAGATTTCCGCTGATACAATGTCTACCAAATATGTCTACACGCCACTGAACGAGACAAGTCATCAGATAAGGCTGGTCACTATCTGCCCTGGAATTTGGTCCGATAGCATCGAATGCACCCTTCACATCACATCCTTGGACGATAGCCCGTGCTACGAGGCGTTATCTTATGTTTGGGGTGACGCGAATAAGAAAGTACCTATTGGCTTAGGTGGTCAAACCTTTGAGGTCACTGAGAATCTTTACTATGCTCTTCGACGTCTTCGTTCTCCATCTTCGCCACGGTCTATGTGGATCGACGCGATATGCATAAACCAAAATGATGACGACGAAATATCCATCCAAATAAACATGATGGGGACCATTTTCGCAAATTGTCAAAAGGCTGTCCTCTGGCTCGGTGAAGATCTGGAACTTGTCAGCAATGCGACAGCCCCGTCATCGCCGCCATTGTCTTTGGTTGCTCAGCGGGCGTTCCAGCTGCCTCGAATCTTGGGGCAAAATAAACATATCAACGAGCTGATCTGTTTTTCCACTACATGTGATGACCACGAGCTTATAGTGCATCCATATTTTCGAGAGCACTTTGAGAGCTTAAAAGCCATTGCTTACGCGCCCCGGTGGACTCGTATCTGGGTTCTACAGGAGATGGCACTGCCCGGCCAGATAGAATTCACTTTTGCATCCAAGACCTGCCCTTACACGGTCATGACTAACCTCAACTCCCAGCATCTCCTGCATCTGCGCACATGTTGTATTGCGCAATGATACAGCCTATATAAAGACGGGAGAATATACCGTGTCGTGTCCGGGCTTTCCCCTAATATGGGACTACTAGTCTCCGTCCGAGAGTCGCTTAGGGGGAACTCTAAGCTTTCACTCCCCTACCTTCGCGAAAAATTCTGGGCCTTCGAAGCCACGGATTCACGAGACTTCATCTATGGACTTTTGGGCATGGTTACGGACTGGGGAGGCGCGGAACCTTTGATTCCAGATTATAAGCTACCACTCCGTACTGTCGTATGCGAAGCATTATTCAGGTGTATAAAACAAGACAAAAATCTTAAATCTTTGATGGGTATTAGGCGGCTATCAGACAATGAGGGTCTTCCTAGTTGGATCCCTGATTTGAGGCTGGACGGCATCAAACGTACCTACGCAATGGGCTATGAAGGATTTAAGACCAGCGTCCGGAATCTCTTCAAGGCTTCGAAACTGCCTTGTTCAAAAGTTGACCTGGTTAATAATTCAGTATTGAGGGTTGAATCACTCAGGGTAAACACCATAAGAGTGGTTGGTGAACCAATTTTGTTGATGGAGGATGATAGTGAGCTATCGGCACGGCATTCCATTATACGACAGTGGATGACGATGTGCGATATCCAAAACTGGCCTGCTAATCCGCCACCTGAGACTTCAGTAGAATCTCAATTCTGGCGCGCGCTTCTTAATGACTGTGTTTTTCTTGGCTCAAATCCACGGTTCAAATGTCGGGCAACGCAAGACGATTACTATACTATGAAAGAATATCTTCTCCCTATTTCTTAGGGCGATTTTACGGTTGATCTTCCCTATGGATTTAATCATTGGAATGTAGTAGCACTGATCGAATCCGCCTTGTTCTTGACAGAGTCTGGCACGGTGGGCATTGGACCTGCAAAGCGAAATGAAATTCACGTGCTCCCTGGATTTAGCGTCCTTTTCATTCTATGGTCAAAGGCCTTTACTTGATTATAAGAAGATTGCAGTAGGGATGGGGTTGAAGGTGAGATGTCTGTTGCGACTTCGCTCCCATCTATTCCACCCTATTTGGTCATTGGGGATGGGTTCCTGCATGGCATCATGGATGGCGAAGCGGAGCGAAACAGCTTGGAGGGTTATCAGACTGTAAACCTTGTATGACTCATGAACGCTATATCCATGGTCTTAGGAGCGGTCTCACCGTCGCTAACAGAACCCATCGAGTAGGACGACAGGCGGCCACTCATTCCAGTCCATCTTTATGATACCCATGATGTTTCTATTTCCATAACATAGTTCTTCTACTACATCTCCCTGTGCTTTATAACTGAAATCCAACTTCTTCATGATTGTCGAGTATTAGAAATAAGAGTAATTCGTCCCCTTATCTACTTGTGGTTATATTTGTGGTATCGTTTAATCATGACCTGCTGTACATAAGGTGCACTGGCTGTCACCGGAACCTGTTTCACACACAAGTCCGGATGCATGGTGGCTGTCACTGACCGTCCACACCAATATAGATACTCTGCTCGTTTCTGTTTGAGAGTCGATCCCTCCGTTTCGGGGCTGTTTCTCGATCGGCACGAAGTGAACTCAGATCACGTCACAGACCGATCCACGGAATACGAGGTTCGTCACATCATGGCAATGTAGAACGTTTTAGGATATTCTTGTTTCCCTAGCTAGATCATCTCCGGTAGCCATTACCGACCAATCCAATACCACTAGGATTTCCTACAGCCCATCTTTCCATGTAGCCCGCCCCCTTTATAGCCTTATCTTATCATCCAGTCATTGGGAAATACAAACACCATCTCCTAACATACAGTATTCCAACTAGTTCACATGGTTGTGGTAAAGGCCATTGGCTTTCACATTGTGAACCCACCCAGAAACGAGAAAGATGGGAGGCGACTCCCCCTCTTTGATGGACGCCTGTATATGCATGGTACTGTAACCTACCCAGCTTTCTCGTTATGTAGAAATAGAACAAAAATCTTGGCCCAGTGTCTGTTTTGGTATCATACCAACCACACAACGCCATTTATGGGAGAATTGAAAGAAGAAAAAAGATACAAGAGAACGAAGGGGTCCACCATGCTTTTGTAAAGCGGAAAAGCTAGTGTAGAAGGAAAGTGAATGAAGGGATTTGGTTTCTTGAAGAACCAGGGGCTCTAGTAGTACAAGTCGATGCAATCTTTTATCTATAACCTCAAAAGCAGATAATGCGATGCTCACTAGACCAACGGGGTTTAGATCCAGTCAGATCTATTGTCTGCTGCGCTGCTTGAGTTGCCACGACTCCGAGATGGCGGCGGCGTTGGTGTTGGTGTTGGCGTACTCTGGACTGGCGTGGTGTTCACCCTTCGAGGGACGTTGAACCCAACTCCTCTTGGACTTGGAGTCTTTGCTTTCGTGGGGCTATTCGGGTCATAAATTGTTGGATTCAGAGTGCAGTCTTTCTTGTCTTCTTCGGGTTTGACGGGTACTGATGGAGGGGTTTTCATCCTAGAGTCTCTTGGATTGGCAGGACTCTGAAGAAGCGTACTGTTTGTGGCATTGAAGGTTGCGAGAGGACTCGGTCGGTAAACATTCGCCAGTGGCTCATTCTGGGGGCAGTTTAGAGAATATACCCTCTCAGCTTCTGTGGAAGGCTTGCCAGCCATCGGCCCTATATCTCCGACATTTGAAATACGTAGACCTATTTGAACTGTTGCGGACGAGCCCATCGAGGAATCTCGTCTATGGCGTCCCCATGGAGCTCGGATTGACGGGGGTGGCCTGAGGCTATCGTTCAAGTCGTCGAATTGAAATGTCGTCGAGGCTAAATTCGACTGGGGATTGGGATTGGGATTGTAGGCTGTAGGTGGTAATAATGTAACCGAGGCTGTGTTGCCCTGATTGTTGTTAGGGAAGAGTGTATAGGATGCGGATGGTTTCCGGCTGTGTGTATTGGTTGAAGGAGTAGGAGGAACTTGAACAGGCTCTGGGACTCGTGGAATATCCACAGACTCGAACACTGCATTGGATCTCAGGGGATTTGGCATTCTTGGGCTAAACTCTTGAGAGTTTCTTGGGTATGTGCTGTCTCCAAGTTCTGCAATGTCGCCCTTTTCACTCATAAGATTCTCTTGGCTTTCTGTTTTCGTGAACTGAGGACCTGATACGGGCTGAAGTATGTGGCCATTGAAGTCCATTTCATTCGTTCCTCTCACCCAAATCTGATGCTTCAACTTCTGGCGTTCATACTCTGCCAGCTTGTTTTTGGGACTGATTATAGATATGGTTCGAGATCGAAGAAACAGGTGGAGGCCGCCAGTCATAAGCCCCGTGACGTTGGCCACAACGGTTGAGATCATAGATAGCGTCAACCCAGGACCACCATTATCGCCCATGGGACTTGAGAAGGTCAGGTATATAAAAAACGGCACGATCAGAGCCTGGACAAGGTTAGTATGTGTGCGCCTAGCAGACATAGCGTGTATAACATACATTGGTGACAACTGCCAAGGCGAGATAATATACCATTCTGGAGGCGCTAACCCGCTCGGAATCCTCGATTAGTGAGTAGCGAGACAATTTGAAGAAGATGAATATGCTGCAGATGGCTAAAATGACGGCAATCATAAGTAGCAGCACGAATCCGCCTTCAGCCCATTTCGCCACAAACCAGAAAAGCGAAGCGAAGCAGAAATTGGGGGGCCGAATGAAGAAGCCGACTAATCCAGTGCCTAATAGAAGGATCTTGATTATTGCGAGACATATCGCAACACTCCATTTGCTTCTCGGTGGAAATGGTCTGCTTTTGCAAGCTCGAAAGGTGACTTCCAATCCGAAGACTAGTTGTATGTAGGGTACAATGAAAATCGCTGTCATTAACTTTTAGTACGCCATCTCCTGATACCTTTTTCATAGAGTTCTAAATACCTGGCCACATAAATTGAGATATTATGGAGCATCCAGGTATGAATACGCCGTCTAGGCCCTGTGCTTGAGCGACGGCGAATACGATACCCTGGATCGTGATGCCTAGGGATAGGACGAACGGGTACGTCTCGGGTCCTTGAACGCAGCGAAAAATATTCACTCTTGAGAGCCGTAAGCATACATGTACAGATTACCTATAACACTTGTCTGGAAACTTACCTCCCCTTGCCTTCCGGTTTTGATCTTTTTGCTGTCGTGTAGCAATCGTAGAAAATGCCGACCGCCAATGCAAAAGCTGATACCGTATTGAAAGCGGCGAGGATGATCGTGGAGTTCCGTATCGACTTTGCGGCGAGAAACTTGAACTGGTTTATGACACCGAATGTTGAATTGCCACTAAATGCGGCTTGAGAAAACCCATTTGGATAGCCCAACGAACTCGTATTTTTACGCCAGTCGTCGCCCATATTACTGAAGCCATGAAAATTATCCATACTGTGTGACATTGTGATGAAGCCCAGGTTCGATTAGCATCAGGCGAGGGCTTCGGGCCTAAGAATCGCCTGCCGTCGTGGTCAAGTCATCTAACTAGGAAACGTGCCTAAGTCTCGCTCGACAATATACAGTAAAGTTCGTTTGCAAGTGGAGAAGGAAAAGACAACGTGATGGAAAGGGAACATAGAATAAGCTATAAAAGAGCCAGCTCACAAATTAGGAAAAATAATTCCTGAACCAGCAGATATCAGGTCAAGCCTGAACGAATGGAAGTGAAGAGAAAGTAGAGACCACAGGAAGTGTAGGCCGGTGAAGCAAAGAACGTGCACCAGGCCGTAAGTCTCCTCCAGAGGAGATGGCAAAATTAGAAGAATGCATGAAAGAAATCGACAATAAGGGACATGCACCTCGAGGACTACATCGAGGGTAGCAGTTTGGGGCGTCCCGCGCGGGCCAGATAGCTCCGGGTTCGAGCCAACGGGCTTCTTCTGCAGGTTCAAGGGTGCCGTCATCTTGCTAGTGCTTGTAGAGTCCAAGCTGGGGAGCAGAGAGGCTCCAGATTGGCTAGAACTGGCCGATGGCGGCGAATAATCCACATCGCTGAAGCTCCTAGTAACCATGTCAATTCGCGAATGTATGTTAACAACCCAAGTACATTTCGGACGAGATTCTATGGCCCAGCAGGGGTCCGAGTACACGGGAAATACCACATTGAGCTAGGCTGGTCCGTTCTTCATCACATCTGAGCCAGAAGTTGGTGGTGAGGGTCTCTTTGCCAGAGCTAAGACGATGCCGTCACAGGGCATTGAGTGGTCGAGGCAGATGAGGCAAAGATGGAACATGTAGTGGTTTCGTCGTCCCTTGTCGCTCCGCTTAGTTATCGCAATAAGGTTGGGGCTCAAGCAGCCTAAGCCTCATTTGGGACGGCATTTAGCCTAATCCGGACTAGTATGGAGCTGCCGCGGCCAGGGATCAAACTTTCCGGACACAAGACCAGACAGCCCCCTGTCGCCTTTTCACAACTTCAAATGTTACTTCTCAGCTTTTTCAGTTGCCCATCGAAGGATTTGATTTGATACGACACAGATCGTTCTTCGTTCTAGCTTCGACACATAAGTCCACTACTATTTTAGCTCTCATGGATGTTTAAAGTGATGATTGCGAGGACGCGTGGCAGGACGTTTCTGTCTCTTTTCCGGATGCGACGAGAAAGCTTTCTAGTGGGCGCAGCGGAAGTTCACTACCTCGATATCTAAATAGCTTCCAGATGATAAGAATCGATTCGACGATGTGTTACATATTACATGCATTCAGGAGCCCCTGGTTTACCTTGATACCGTTATTGGATCTGAGGACCACCTGGAGGGAACACAAATCATCTTCAAAGAAGCTTCTTGGCCCAACTCCATTATGCCGTAAATGGTGTAGTATGTTTATCTCTTGGCAGTTCACAAGTCTAAGACCTACCTAGACTTTCGTAAATGGTATGATCATGCCCAACTTAATAGGCGATCATAATGGTGACATCAAGATTTAGCTTAAAATATGTGATCAATGCTGACTTCCTAAAGTTAGCTAGAGTCTGGAGCGAAGTTCGTAGTGTAAGAGATGGTGGCTTGGATTGCGGAGTCTAGGAGTTGATGGGAACTCCTTGTGTTAATCACTGCGGATATGACACAACTAACAGCTGACGCGGGGTTTCCTGCCGGTAATCTTTCGGACGAACAGACATGAGTTGAAAACTCCACGACAGAACTTCTAGACCAGAAGGCGTAAGCTCCCGAAGCTGATTAGTCGGCGTCTCGCCAACTCCTATAACAGGCCATAGTCCACACAACGAATACCAATCCTTACTAGCTTCACCACTGGTAGTAAAACAGAATTGTTCTTGTTTAGTTTCATTGATTCTGCTAGCTAATTACAGAATTTGTATGGCTCAGACAGACTTGACATGTACAATCCTAAGCTAGGATCACGACGCACCTACTATTAAGATAAGAGCGATATGCCACGCCTCTTAGCAGCTTGGTGCCTGCATGGACTCGGGGAAAATGGGATGGCATCCATGCCCCTTTCCCATGTAGCGTAACCTAGATAGTAGAGAGCTGGCGACTGGGCCAGAGTAGACTACGCTCGGTTGGTAGGAACTATGTCGATCCGAAATGACGAGGATCAATGTCAGGAGTAAGCCACTGGGCTTGGTCAGCTTTAGCTTGAGAAGTGTGGTCATTAATTCCAATCAGCTGGTTCAAACAACTTATACGCCACTCCCTCAACAGCGTATCTTTCAGTTGGAGGATTGATAATCCTGGACCTATTCTTTGGCCCCTGATGTTTCCATTCAAAAACCTCAATAGGATCCCATCAGAGTAGACGAAGTTGGGCATAGTGGTCGAGTAGTACGGGTGACAGACTTTCCGAATCCTCGATGATATGGTAGCAAAATCCCAGTACTAGTAAAGCCCCGTTATATGTATGGGAAGTGAGCTATATGTATATAACAGACGTATGAGGTAATCTGTACGACATTTCACATCGCGGGGGGCGCGGGGCACGTATTACATAATAAAACAGTGTATTATGTAACACAGTTTTCCCGCTCTAACTTTGGGAAATAACACTGTACAGCTGTTTCCCTACATTGAATTGCTTCTCCAACTCAGACCAAGAGCCAACACACCCTACCCATGACAACATTCGACATGTGTCAACCATCATCACACCTCTAGGGTTCATTCACTAACTTCCGTATCCATGGGGCTTCAACCCCGCGGACGTATATATTCATAGCCATCATATTCTCAATTACAGCCACCGTTCTAATGGCGAAAGCGTCTGTCCGCGACCGACCGATAGACACCGCCAACATGTCCACGACGTTGCATTTGATACTGTCAGAGTATCCGATACTTTAACGACTTCATCTCCTAGCGACTTTCCTGCATTAGAAACGAATGAAATGAACCCACTGCGACGAATTTCCCCCGAGACGAGTGTATCGAAAACTGCCGCCTGATTTTTCATATTTTCCCCTCACCTTCAGCAGTCGTCCAACCTTTTGCCAAGCCCAGTTTACGATCTTGCTCTAAAGAACGCCTCAACTACACAATAGCTTAAGATTGAAGCTATGTCAGTCTAGGGGAAGGGAAATATCCCGTCTCCTATTTAGCATGGCAAGATCCTCTCAGGTCTTGTTCGATACAGGTCCTCCCGACCTTGACCTCTAAACCATCATCTGTGGTACAAATATTGCCTACAGTTTGCTCGGTTGCAACAACAATACCAGCTTCCAGGGGGAACTCCGACCCCCGTCCAGTTTAGCCAGATGTAGTCGAGTTCCCTACCTTCATGATGATACCCTGTCCTATCACCGGCACATGGCTCTATTGGCTTTTTTTATGGCTGTTCTGCACCTCTTCTACACTTCGATACTACAACCTCACTGGGCTTCATCCGGAGGTGAGACTAAGAAAACCATTGTCTTATGACCTAGTTTTGGTTTGGACACTTCTCCTAGAAGTATCAGATAGTTCCATATTTTCTCGTATATGGATTATTTTGTCGAGGCCCATAACAGTCGGTCCACCCTAGACTTGCGCAATATGAGAAGGGAAGGGTGAGCTAAGCTGCGACGGATTATTACCCACCGGTAACATTTGCATTTTAACGGACGAGGCAATGAAAGCTGGGGATAGAGCTTCCTCACATTATGGCTCTTTCCTGTGTGCTACTTGCCCCCAGCCAATTCTTGGCCGTGGAAGGGCCGTCACTGGTTCGACTGTCTGTTAGCGGCACGATAAAAAAAAAGCAGCTGTGAAGACTTTCGCTGTTAATCCGTTCTACAGGAAAAGAATCTAAACTTGACTCCGTCCTGGGAAGGCATTCACTAGTTCGGGGTTTTGCGGCATAAAAACTGGTAGACGACAGAAACTCGGGGGACATCTTTTGACATACTACTATGGCCTAGTTTATTGCTAGGTTGAGTGGGTTTGATAACGAGTTTCTGAATTCTAAAGAAATGGATGATCGTGCTTATTGGGATTCGGATTAGCACCAGGGAGGGCTGCAAATTGAAGGTCAGATGAGGGGAATGTTTAGATTGCATACATCATCGTAGATAGCTTGCCTGGAGTGTTCTGTTACTTGACTCGCCTAGCTACTCATGCTGGGTTAGTCAGTATTTAAGCTTGGATGTGTTGAGACAACTCCAACTATCTGCTTGGTCTCGACCGGGGATACTCGAGAGACCGTTATCCTCGGGTGTATCGCGCTTGCGACCACTTTCTATCTCTTCCCGCCTACTGCCTATGAGGGCATTCTTCGGACGGGAGGTGGATTAAAATTGGACGACGGCGTAACTGTTGTCATTTATTTCTCCTCCACCGACTTCTACGAGTTAGTTTGGTGGAGGTGATATTGGTGATAAAAAAAAAAAAGGTGCACCAGCAGTGGCGGAGAGGTGCAGGCGCAGGTGCTGGTGCTGGTACCTGCGATCTGACCTACATTCAGAGGTAGCTGGAAGTATTTGGGTGGTGGTAGTTGCGCCGCAAGGCTCCCGGGGCGGGCAAGACGCCAGAGTTTCGCGACCCAGAATTTTTTTTGAACCGGGAAGACCACCAAAGCACCTACCCCGGCTCTTTTACGCCTATCGTCCCAACCAGCAAAGACAAGGCCGCTTTCATTCTTTTTCTCTCGCCGTCGACTCTATCTCATCGTTCAAGCTTCGCAATTCCGCACTTTTTAATCCACTGCCCGCCACCAGACCTCGCAGCCAAAATATCAGCTTTTGCGGGGCAAACCAGGGTTTTAAGGGTACTCGCACACACTTATCGACCACTTATCAATCGACTCTCGATGAACGAGGCTGCTGAGGTGGCCTGACCCATGTCTCTCGGCGACATAATTTTACCGTTTTCTTTGGCGGGCGGGCTGGCACTGGTTTAGCGGTTCTCTGCCACTGGCATTAGCACTAATCAGTGCCAAAATGAGCGATGCCGACATGGATCCAGTAATGCGTCGACATCCCAGCAAGCCTGGTCCTCCATCACCAACATCAGCTCCAACTCCAAACAACAACAAATTTGGATCCAAGGCCCATTCCCGAGATGTTGCAATGAAACACGATCACACCAGCAAAGATTACGACAACGACGAGCGCGACCGCGTCCGCGATCGCAGGGATCGAGACAGGTCTGATCTGGACCGTCGAGTCTCGGCCGTTAATTCCCATTCTCGGCCATCTGCATTGCGCTCTCCGTCACCCATTTCCCGACGTCCAGAAGGCTACGGTAGCAGAAGTAGGGATACCCGCGACGAGTCATTTTCACAACATAACGACAAGTCTCATAGGTCCGATGTGAGTCGCCGGGGACGATCGCAAGATCGAGGTAGGAACCTAGAGGACGACCGTTCGCGCGAGGTCCAAGATCGCCCCTTACGGGACGGGCACAGTGAGAAATTTGATCAGGACAAGCACCGCGACATACCTACATCTCCCAGGCACGGTCCCAGAAACAACGATTACGCGAGCCACGGTGCGAGAGGTCGTTCGTTCTCGCCAGCGTCAAGGAAGCGGAGGAGGAGTCGCAGCCCGTTACCTTTCCCGCCTTCACGTCCTAAGAAGTCCAGGCGCGAGCGTGAACGGGATCGTCGACGTCGAGCAGAACGAGCTGAGAGGGCGGAGAGAGATCAACTGAAAAATTCAATCCCGCCACCATCCCGTAGACGGTCTCCCTCGCCTCATCACGACGAGCCTCGCCCTAGACACGCCGACCGAAGCGAACCTTTCGAGCCGCAACGTCATCGCCATCGTAGCCGTTCGCCGCCTGGTGAGGGTAATCCTGACGAGGAGCCTCCCCTCCATCCCTACCCTCACTCGCGTAGGAACTCGCGGGTTCAAGACCGAAGTCGTTCACCCGTATCTAGCTCTCGACGATCGTCTTTCTCGCGCACCCACTCACCTGCTCGGCCGCTCGGCCGACCACATCCCGGTTCATCAGAAGCCGGGTCACGTTCGCGGCTATCGTCTCCTACTTTTGAGCCTCCGAAACCCGATTTTCCGCCTCGGTCGCCAAGAGAGCGTGTGTCTCGTCGGTCTCGGAAAAAGGGTAAACACCGCGAGGACTCGCGGTTTCCTCCGGGGGGCCAGCTAGCCTCTGGTGCAAATAGTATTGAAGTCAACATGTCTAGACGGTTAGAGAACCGAGGCTCTTCTAATGCCCAACCAGCACCTAATCGTCCTGGAAATTCTCAGTACAACGACCGTCGACCCCCTCACTCCCCCCTACGTCCCAACTCTAGTTCCTCGTTCCATGGATCGCCGAGGTCACAATCGCCCTATGGCGGCGGTAGAGGAGGATGGGGKAGTCAACGCCAGAGCTCACCTCATAGGTATGATCAATCGAACTCCTATAGGTTAAAAACGCGTTCTCATAACCAATCCAGTCAATMCCCTCCGCAGCATTCCCAAACCAGCCATGGGCCACCTACTGGCCCCTCGGCTCTTCATGCCTCTAATCAATCACCACCGCACCCACCTACCGGTCCAATGTCACAATCTTACTCCCATGGCCGTAACTTTTCCAGAGGAGGCTTTCGAGGTAGCTCACACACTGCTCGAGGTGGTTACCGCAGCGTGACTGGCTCGCAAGGKGCACAACGAACATCTGGTGCTGGCAGAGGCGCCCCTGGACAGTCTGGGGAAACGACTCCTCGACATCACAGCCCACAGCATGGCCCCTCGAATCATTCAGAGTTTATCGGAGCGAAGGAGGACGGAAGGGATGACGAAAATACATCCCGCACTTCGAAGAACATGCACGCTGAAGACTCGTCGATGGATAAGAATGCTAACGAACAGATGCCTCCGCCTCGACCTCCTCCCACAGCTCCTACCGGTCCTGCAAGTTCAAAGTTTAGTTTCGCCTTCAAAACTACGAATAAGACTCCAGTTGCGACCCCGAAACCAGAAATATCGCAGAAGTTCAACACGGCCCCTAGGAAGGAACCGCTTACACTTGCTGACGATCGAGATCGAGACCGCGAGCGTGACCGTGACCGGGATCGCGACCGGGAGAGGGACAGGAACCGGGACCGTGAGCGAGACAGAGAGAGGGAGAGAGACAGAGACAGGGACCGAGATAGGGACAGAGATCGAGATCGAGATTTGCCGCGAGACACTCCAAGAGAGCCCGCCTCTGCGAGGGCAAGAGCGGATTATCATGCCAATAGGGCTCCACCCGAGCCACCGAGAATACGGAAGGTGAAGAGAATACAGCGCCGGCTCAAAGCCAAACCTGAATTGCCAGCCGACCTCTCTGCGTCCGACTCAGTATTCTTCAGAAAGCCCGGCAATGAATCTGTTGTGGGATCCGGTACATACGGTAAAGTGTTCAAAGGAATTCATGTGTATACCAAGAGGCTTGTCGCCTTGAAGAAAATACGCATGGAAGGAGAAAGAGATGGTTTCCCGGTCACCGCCGTGCGAGAAATCAAGCTTCTTCAGTCCTTAAAACACCCAAATATCGTCCAACTGCAGGAAGTCATGGTTGAGAAGAATGACTGCTTCATGGTTTTTGAGTACCTGTCTCACGATCTTACCGGCCTGCTGAATCACCCGTCATATAAACTTGACGCAGCGCAGAAAAAACATCTCGCTCTGCAGCTATTCGAAGGCCTAGACTACCTACACAAGCGAGGAGTCTTACATCGCGATATTAAGGCCGCGAATATCTTAGTTAGCAGCGAGGGGATCCTGAAGCTGGCTGACTTCGGCCTGGCCCGCTTCTATGCAAAACGCCATCAGCTTGACTATACCAACCGTGTTATTACCATCTGGTATAGGTCTCCCGAACTATTGTTAGGTGAGACCCGGTATGGTGCTGCTGTGGATATCTGGAGCGCAGCATGTGTCATGATAGAAATCTTCACGCGCCATGCTATCTTTCCTGGCGATGGCGGTGAGATTAACCAGCTAGAAAAGATCTATGCTGTACTAGGAACGCCGAATAAAGTTGACTGGCCCGCCCTTATCGACATGCCTTGGTTTGAGCTGCTGCGACCAAGCTATCGTCGGTCTAGTGTGTTCGCCGAGAAATACAAAGAGCGAGTGCCGCCGGCTGCCTTTGAATTGCTTGCGTCCATGTTCCAATACGACCCAGTGAAGCGACCGTCCGCAGCTGAGGTGCTGGAACATGCTTACTTCAAGACGGAAGAGCCACTACCTAGGCAAGCAATTGAGTATGTATATTTATTCCCACCTTATGTTAACATGCTAACTCTCGCAGACTCCGAGACCTTGAGGGTGAGTGGCATGAGTTTGAGTCAAAGGCATTACGTCGAGAAAAGGAGAAACAGGAACGAGATGCACGACGTGCTGCAGCTGCCAAAGAGGGTAGTGGTCGCGACAAGGATAGAAAGAGGCCACCGTCGGCGCACGATTCACAACGAGACAGCAAACGTCCACATGTTGATGGGCGACCACCCACGTTGAATAGAGCCTCAAGCTCCAACCCTGTGCAGTCTGGCGAGCCTGTGACAGGTGGGGTTGCCGCGGAGTAGGACGTGTTGCCAGCCTCTACGGCTGGAGTTTAGGCATCGGGATACCCTAGGCTACTGTAGAGCTAGAGCACATCACGACGAGGGATAATGGACTATATATTGCTAAGATTAGGGCAAAAAAGGCGTGTCTGCACGAAGCCCGTTCCTTTAGACAGTTGGGCGCTATGAGGTATAATTACGGCACATGGAAGATTACAGCGGATGGAATAGATATTGCTCGCCGACAGGTTGCTGAGAGGTTGCTGACAAGTGACCTCATGTCAAAATACATACAAGCCTATCAACTGGCAGCGCCGACTGCGAGAACAAACTGAGATGGCTCAAGAGGCACTATTCATCTTGCTTACAAAAGAAGTGGTATTATCGAACTCTAAATACAAAACCATTAATTCGCCTATTCGCTCATATTACGCCTTTCTCCGTGAACTATCCTCACGCACACAAATCATTTCGGCAAGGGTCCACTAAGGCCCCTTTTACCAGCCGCGAAGTCGGGTGTGTAATTGGTGCCGAGGTACCGGCCCTTAAGCCACCAGATGAGCAGGCTGGGGATCTGGAAGCTGCCCATCTGCCCCGTGGCTCGGCTCGGCCCCACCGTTACAGCGAACTGCACCTTATCCTCGGCCCCGGAGTAGTAGGGCGCGATGTCTCCCCCGTCGCCCTTGAGGTACCCGGGTAAGTGCTGCATCAGGTGCCGCGCCTGCTGCTCCGCGTAGATCGCTTGCGGGGGCTGCAGGTTGCCCACATCGCCCACGATGAATATGTTGGGGTGGTCGGGGGAGCGTAAATCCGGGTTTTGGAGCAGACGCCCCGAGGACGAGATCATGGAGGCCGGTGCAAAGGACGTGTTAAACTCCGCGCCGTAGGTTGGGATCAGGAGGTCTGCGGTGAGCGTTTGTGTCGTTTTCTTGCCGCTGCTGTCTACCTCGATCTTGATTTCCTTCTCTTGGCCCTTTGAAGCGGGCGTGACGGCGGTCAGGCGTGCGTGGCCGATGAATTTGACGCCGAGCTTCTCCAGCTCCTTCTTCGCCGAGGCGCGCACCCGGTCCTGAATACGAGATTCGAGAGGGAGCGGGTCGGGTGAGAGGATCGTGATTTTCTTCTTGCCGTTCTTGCCGTATGCGGCGCCTAGCTCTCCTGCGAACTCAACGCCTGTGGCGCCTGCACCTGCCACCACGATGGATTTCGCTGCATCGATTTGCTTCTGCAGCTGCGCGACGGCTGCCCGGGTCTCCTCCGTCGTGCCGAGGGCTTTCCACGGCATACCGCCATTATAAGTGGTCCCCGTCGCGATGATCAGGGTGTGGTATTCGATCTCGATTTCCCCAGCGCCATCCTTTTTATCTTTCAACGCAACGGTAAGCGAGTTTCGATCCGGATGTAGCTCCTTCGCGGCGCCCACCACAAATTTAAACTGCTCCTTGTTCGGATAGTGGGAAAATTGTTCCTCAATGGGGAACAGGTACTTGTCCTCGGTAATACCGTGCTGTTTGACCGGTAGCACAAAACGCACCGATGCGAGGCCCCAGTAGAAATGCGAGTTTGGCGAGACAAGCACGACGCGCAGGTCAGGTATTTGGGTCGCCGTTCGCGAAACGAGGTAGTGCGCTAGCTGCAGTCCAGCAACGCCAGCGCCTAGAATAACTACTGTTTTGGTCATTATAGGGCTGTTTCAGTTCGATACTGGCAAGTTAATGGGGTGGACGTATCGACCTATGTTAGGATGGATGTAAGACCTGGAGCTGTGGCTTTTCTAAAGAGATATTTCAAGCTGCGAAAGCAAATATCGGGTTATTGCAGACTTAACCTTTCAAAGGGCTTCTGTGTTGGCTCCTTATATTCTTGGGCACCAGATGAGCTAACACTAAAAATGACAATGGTCTAAGTTAGGGTGCTTTGATGCTCCTGGTACGTGCGTTGGCACGCAGATACGTGAAGCAATACGGTAGTCTAGGCCTATCCCAAAAAGAAATATCGATAAATAATCTATTACGGATGCTTGGTCATCAGATTGCAAATCAGACGGAGGCTGAAGAGCGAGCAAGATCTTAAATCAAATTCTGCGGACTCTGGAAAGTTTCAAACCTCCGTCTCGGAGACTTTTTTTCTCCTATTGTATTTTTTTTTTCCTGCTTTTGGTTTCTTTTTTCTTTTCTTTCCTCGGGGTGGGTCCTATGCAGTTCTCCGACAAGCTGGATCCGGGGCTCCATCGGGACGGGCCTCGAACTCTTGCCCTTTCTAGAAACTTCCCACATATTAAGTGAGACGTCTCTCGCTAATCTGCTCATAGTCCACATTGGTAGGGTTCTCCAGCGTCGGTTTTGCGGGGACGACGACGTCGTGTCATCAAACTACATGCGGTCAGGGATACACGACAGGCGGCTAGTTACTTAGGTACCGAGACGACGATCAGGGGTTTAAGAAAGTCAAGCTGACTCGACTATGTAGTAAGTCTTTTTGCCACACTTTGCCAACTGGTTTCTTTTCACTCTGCCTCTGTAATTGACTACCTGGGTACTCAAGTTCAAAAGTATACTCCTCGTTGATTTTCACAATACTCATTCCGTTCGTCCAACATCCCAGTACATCACTTTTACTTCTGGACGTCATCATGGTCCGTGCTGCTGAGTACGTCTTCCCAGTCCTTGATTAGAGCTTCGGTGTCTTGGCACTTCTCCCTGATGACTTGCAACACATCGCGGCCAAGTGGAATCCTCATGGGGATCTCTCTGCCCTCACCCACACCCGTCTGCGTCAGGATGTCGACGATGACCTTGGCACCCTTGTTGACGTCTCCAGGCTGGTGGTTGTCGACCACATCGAGCCGGGCCTTGGCCTCCGGCACCACCGAGTCCTTGTACTCCTCGGTCAGCGGGTGCGCAGCCGTTAGTCGGTTGCTGCCGCCGGGATTGAGGAAGCCGGTTCGGAAGTAACCCGGCTCGATAACCACAGCAGTGATACCCAGCGACTTCACTTCCTCGTGTAGAACCTCGGTGAGTCCAGTTACTGCGAACTTGGTTGAGCTGTAGTACGCGAAGGCCGGCCCGCCACGCCAGCTACCCAAGCTGCCGAAGTTGGCAATTACACCCTGTCGCCGCGGACGCATGTGGTGCAGCACGTTGCGCGTCATGTTTGCGACGCCGAGGACGTTGGTGTTGAATTGATCAAACACTTCCTTAGCCCTAGTATTATACGTTAGCAGGCTGATCTATTCGTGTAACCCTCTCGATGGTATAGGGGGCGGTCCGAAAAGAGGGGTAGGGCCGGGAATAACTCACGAGGCTTCTTCGACGGCGGCTTCGAGGATGTACCCCGCTGCGTTAATGCAGTGTGTAATCTTGCCATAGGCATCGATTGCCTTTTGAAGAGCGGCCTGAAGAGTCGCGTCGTCGGCTGTTATGTCGAGAGCCATGACCATAGCACCGGCTTTCTCAAGCTCAGCCATCTTGGCTGGGTTGCGCGAGCTGGCGACTACTTTGTCGCCTCGCTTCAGAGCTTCGAAGGCGATGGCACGACCGAAGCCGTTGCTCGCTCCTACAATAAACCACACGTTCCCAGTCATGGTGTTCTGTTCGGTGGGAATATACGTTGCTCTCTGTGAGATGAACCTCACGTGTAGTGACTTGTGAATATATAAGAGTAGTTGAAGTATAGATGTGAGATGTGGTGTCGATAGACGAGGAATTTTCAGCACATCAAAAAGTAGATTAACGATATCATGGACGGCTTTGATGCCTTTTATACTCAATTATAACAAGTATATTAGACCACAATAGGACCATGATATGTGACCTGATTGCTGCAGCCACCTTAAAAGCCGACGGCCCATCCTTAAGATCGATATTGATCTCTCCGAACGAAGCTGTTAGGAGAACGGAGGATCGAAACATGTGCCCAGACATGGATCGGGGATGAGTAAGGCAATGACGACGTCCATGCAAGGTTGGTGAACAACTGAGGATATTCGGGGCTAAGCGGCCATCGGCGTTACCAGCATCACCGAAACACCGAATTGGGTAGATACCTAATAACTTGCGACCAAAATATTCTCCGGGGCCAGTTCAATGGCTATGATTAAACCGACTATCCTCATATGGTACTAGGTTGAATAGGATATTCTACAATTATTTAAGTTAATTGGGTAAGGTAATAGACATTCTCAGTTGGCCACACAGTTGTCGCATCGAGACGAGGCTCCAACTAACAGAGAGTATTAGGTATTAGGAGGACAAAGAACGAATAAAATGAATATAGTAGAGACTTCATGTAATTGACAATTGCTCTTATTTTCATCGTTTAACGTCTATGGAAGATATACTAAAATATAATTAGGAGCTGATACTTCTGGAAGTTGTTCCCCTATTGGAAAAGGCGTATGACTACGCGTCAATTTCCAAGGGAGAGTTAGGAGCATGAGGAAACTCATTGGTCCTTCCAGTTCAGGCGAAAACGTGCATAGTTTCCATTAGTCCAAGTACAAGGAGCGAAGTTACGCCTACTTACCTGGGTCGGTAGTCAAGCAGATACGTATCCCCTTATTTAGAGCGCAGGCCAAAGCCTATTCGAATTTTCATCTCAAAATATATTAATGGCCCAATACCGGCACTACATGATAACTCTTAATACAGCGGTACCCTACATACAACACAGGAAATAGCTACCGTAGTTTCCAGCGCGTTACCGGACGTTGTAAGCTTAGATCAACAAGCAAAATTGTTAGTTTGACCAAGTACTGTCCCTGCTACTAATGTACCGTCGGTCTGAAGATGTTACTTTTGCTAAATGACCTGTATACTTTGCCGTAATAAGTCTAATGTTCATTCCTATGGCGGTCGGCGGAAAGGTGGCCTCGAAGCGTGATCTTTGCCCCTGACACTTGGCCGCAATGGTTAACGCCGAGAACACTTGTCTGGGCGTCGGCCATGGTAACTAGTACTTCCAGTGGGTGTACCAGGCTCTAAATTGCTCCCCCGTTTCCAGATGCGCAAGGCCGTTATCTCCATGCTCCTTCGTGGTTAGTAGAACGTGTGCACAGCCCGGCATTMCCTGCCACATCGGGTCTAAGAGTAGAGATTCGCTCCATAGACCAGCGAGATACTTATCTGTCTGGGCCTGCGTCATGGCACGACAGTGGCTGAATCTGCTATTGCCGGAATCTTGTCGCTTGCGAAAGTCAAATGGCGTGAGACACACCAATTTACGATCGTGTGCCGCTGCTCTAAAGGGGGTAGCTCCACCTAAAGTATCTGGAATGGTCAGCAGATATGGGAGTAGCTAGTCCTCGCTCTTCCCATGTGTCCTGTATTTGTATAAGATGGCTCTGGGAGAGAAGGGGAGGATCTGTGAAGTAAGAAATGACCCTTGAAAGCACCATCCCCGGGCATAGAGTGTTCCAACTTTCTTCAGCGTAGCCCAAAATGGTGGCTTGAGTACCCAGGGGTGCTACTAGGAGACGTCTCTGTCGAGCCATGATAGGAATATTGACGTTGGTTGATATGGGAAGGTCAAAACACTTGGGTAGCCACCTCACTTCTCGAGGATAGTAAACAGGTACGCGTCACATCATCGCGTCATCGCGTGTCTACCCCCAGTGAACAGACCACCTCACCACTCACCCCTTTACCGCAGTTCACCCGCAACGGAATAAGGGTTATATATTCCAATAGCACATAGAATTTTCACTGAGCGGCCAGGCCCGCGCCCCCGGGGACGCCTGCGTGGGCTAGCGGGGCCAGCACGACGGCCAAAAAAACCCCCCCCGGAGGGGTTTTTGGTAGGTGGGCCCCGGGGTTCGACGGAACCCCGGGGAACAACCCACTGAGCTTTTTGCACTTTTTTTTCCCATCTCTCTTTAGATTCATTAATATTCTCCATCTAGAAACGTGAGACTAATTCGACTGGTTTTTTTTGGAACCATTTAAATGGAAATGAGACTTTGAGTTGGAAGAAAGACCTCTTGGTGATCTTCGTTAGGGTCAGGGGCAAGAACCTCAACATATGCGGGAGCATCATACTTAGAGTGAATAAAAGGGTAATGCCATTTTGCGACCGAAATATGAGGCGGAGACAATTGTGATCTGACTAGGGAAGAACCGAAATCATCGAATATGTTCTAGGATTGGGTAAGAATGAACATATTATATGGAGTTGATGTTGCTCGTGATGGACGGATGAGTCGTGCTGAGAATCTAACATAGAAGAGAGGTATCTAATTCCAAATCCTGAAAAGACTTGGTATGCCATTGGAACTCGCCTGTACCCGAGATGTACATGAGATCTTATACAAAGGCACAGATTTTCGGCCTAGAGATAACTACCTAAATTCCTTGATAGGGGCCCAGTTGCCTACCCACTACCAGATCATGATCAATATGACATGTCCCTTACCTACGCAACGATTTGATCTGCGAATTATATGGAGATGTTGATGCTTGCCTGTAAGAGACTTCGTCAACCAATCAAAGTGTAGTGAGCAATCGTTCTGGGAGTATATCCCTTCCCCTAGTTCATCAAGCAGATTATCCGGTCCCTCTTAATCTGCGGCAGTTCCCCTTGCGAACCGCTTCTGTATCATTGCGCATAGGATCCCACACCGTCGCCCCGGTTTGGCCGAGTCAGTGTTGTGGGTAGCAGGGTCCGATTGTCTCTGGTCTGTTTGTTCGCGCCGGGGCACTCAATATAAAGATCTATCGATGCGCGATCTGCATGCTACTTTATCCACGCTCGATGGATTTTACGTTTTCTTGACAAGGTCCCTGATTCTTCTGTTTGCGCTGTTAGAGTCGTCTCTTAGTTTTTACCTTAGCTCTAAGCCTCAATAGAAAGGAAAGAGGGAAAATGCAGTTGCGATCCCTTGCCGCCCTGGCAGCACTTCTGTCTGCAGGCGATGTCGCCTACGCACAGCAGATGATGCGGTTCTCATGTTCGAAGTTGACGATCGAGCGCCTAGACCCGCTGGTCTCGCCGGGTATGGAGCCATCACCACATATGCACCAAGTTGGCGGTGGTAATTCATTCAGGGCGACGATGGCGCCTGTCGAGTATGACCCAGTCAAAGAGTCAACGTGTACCTCGTGCACCTTTTCGGAGGACTTTTCGAACTACTGGACGGCCAACTTGTTTTTCAAGGCTCGTGATGGGAGATTCAAGCGCGTACCTCAGCTGGCGAATATGGGTCTCAAGGCTGATGGCGGCTTGACGGTGTACTATATCCCACCGTATGACGGTAAAACCAATGTCACAGCATTTAAGCCAGTGGGTTCCAGAACTGCCCTTTATTTGTAAAACTAAATATATTCCGAGGGGTGCCCCGCTGATAGCTCGTGCGTCGCATAGGGATTCCGTATGTTGGTTGGCGACGCGATGCTCAGAACAGCTGAGGGCCAGCAGCGGCAGCTATGCCACCGATGCTTCAGCACGATCAACCAGGTTCCGTTTGGCGGCGCGCCCTGCACGGGCGATGACACAGCGGCGCTTCCCCCTAAGATGTGCACCGGAGGGATCCGCACAACCATCACGTTCCCGACCTGCTGGGATGGTGTTAACGTTGACTCGCCTGACCACAAGAGCCACGTTGCGTATCCCGAGACGGGTAGCTTTGAGAGCAGTGGCCCCTGCCCAGCTAGCCACCCCGTGAAGCTACCTCAACTAATGTATGAAATTATATGGGATGTGAGTACTACCGATTGCCCCATCCCTTTAATCCCTGTGGTTTATGGCCTAAGGCTGAGAATATTGTCTTGGCTGCGATCCGTTCGAGAACTTACTGCTAACTGCGAGCCTCCTTAGACACGAGAGTTCAATGACCCGGATCTGTGGCCTGAGGATGGCTCGCAACCTTTTGTGTACAGTATGGGAGACGGGTGAGAAACTTCTAGATCCCTGAGAGAACGAGAGATAGAAGCAATGACTGACAGCATCTAGTTCGGGTTATGGTCAGCATGGCGACTACGTCTTTGGCTGGAAGGGCGACGCGCTGCAACGAGCCTTGAATGCCCGGTGCAGCAATGACCGTTGTTCAGAGCTCAAGTCACAGACTTCGGACGCCGCGATGCGGTGCACGCTGAATCAGACCGTTCCGGAGGATTATGACGGATGTAAGTGATCCACTAGACCTTGATCATAGCCCGTGTTTGACATCAGGAATGGATTCGCTAACGCGTAGTATTAGGGCTCGCTAAACTTCCGGGTAACTGGACCATCACTTACAACTAAGAGTTGGATTAAATGTCATGAGTCGGATGTAGATGCTGTGGCATCAATGGTGTTTGGGGATGATTTAGGTATAATCAATGTCAGGTACTTTCCCCTGATCCAGCAGATGGCTGAAGCAATCAAGATTTATAGTGTTCTCTTTTTTGCTTTTCGAATCCGGTTCCGCCCTTGAAGCGAGATCGTTTGATATCTGTTACCTTGACTGGTTCTCTACATCCTGCTCCAAACAGTATCAGACGTAATAGGAAGTGGAAAGGCAGTTGCTCGACCTATGGCATGCTTGGTCTGCTAATGAACTCGTTTTCAGCGACCTGATCACCCAGCTAGATGGAATGTCGCATGTGCAAGGCATCTGGGACATGAAATTCCATCCATGGATTCATGGATGTTGTAGCGATTTGCCCCAGAAATCTGGTAGGTACATGTAGCCTGTATACATCAAATGTACCTAGTAAACGCTACAGAACGTTCATGTACCCCCCTGTAACTGTATGTATTTTAGTGCTATGGAGCCCTACATACATTATTGTGTGGACCCTGGTTAAGGTGAAGGCTAGAAAGAGTCCCCCCACTTTTGCCGTAATTCCAGGTCAGATGTGGCGGTGAAATGGGGCGCACCGAGCCTTGGCAGCTACCAGGTGAGCTTCAACATGTTAGTAGCTTCACGTTTTCGGCTACTCGAGCTCAATTCAATCTCCATACCAAACTGAAATTCAGCACGCAACCACGCCCTCTGCAAAACTGTTACACCCTCTAGAGAAACAAATCTGGACATACCAGAATTGATCACCCTCACCGTCCTACTACAGGTCCCCCCGACACAGATGCGCTGTCCTCGAATCCCCCATCCTCCTACGTGATAGAACAAGCATCTAACGCGACCGCGCTGCGACGGAACTATGCCGGCAACATGGGCACTGCAATCGCGTCAGATCCGCTTCAGCAGCTTGGCGGAGCTCAGAAAACAGCCATCGCAGACTTAGGCCCTGAACTTTCCGATCCCGCCTCTCGTGCCGTTCGTGGTGTGGTCACAATCACCTGGCCCTACAACTCTGTGAAGGGCACTTTTGCCTTCATCCTCGCAGAGCCCGACTACCGTCTTCGTCGAAGCAAGGGACAAGTCCGCATCAATTTGAGCGGCGCGTCTGCCAAGGCTGCAGGAGAAAGTGGATTGAGCAGTAGTGATGAGGTTCTTGTTAGTCTAGATGGTGCCGAGTGGGTGCCTGAAGAAATCAAGAAGCGCCAGAGTCTGCCTGGCTCTGGTATCGATTGGCAGTTGAAATTCTCAGACAAACTTCTGCTTCAGGTGAGAAAACCTACCTGCGTGCGCAATTGTATGGCAATTACTTATGTCTTTTCCTATAGGTCACCCTAGCCGAAACAAGTGAAACTAGACTTATCACTGTCGACCATCTTCCACCGACAGATCCCCAACCCCAAGCCGAGACGCCACCCATCGAAACGCATCACCACGATGACCCTCCGACTCAGACACTCGAAGCGCTCACGCCACCTAGCAAGACGTACATTGCAAGACTCAAGGATGGTGAATACGAGTCTCCGGCCTTCATCAAACGAGCTCGGATGTCGTATGGTTCACTTTTCGAAGACGGCTATGATATATTTGAGGAGGATGGCGGGATTAAGGGAAGAGGCCGCAAAAGGGCCAGGTTTGGCCGTGAGAGCGGTGCGTGGAAGTATAGCAGCCAGTCTCCCACCCCAGAGCCTATGTCACCTCAGAGCTCCATGAGCCCTAGAAGCTCCCCACCGAAACCTGAGATGACTGACGAAGGATGCCAAACTATGGAGCTCGACTTCCCTATGCCGTCTCCTATGCAAGCAAGCATAAATACTGTAGAGGCACAGAATAACTCGAAACCTATACCGACGGAGGAACACGTTGCTCATTCTCGACAAGGGATGGTAGATCATGGTATCCAGGATGATTTTCACGGTGGATGGCCGAGTGCAGCATCTGTATCACTTCCACCATTTGGTCTCGGTGGTGGTATCCCGAGTAGCGGTCCCGAACTGCCTGCATTTCAATCCGCCGATCAGTTTAATGCCGCTAGCAACGGCTTCCAACAAGGATGGCCTCCTCGATCTGTGGACTTCCCGTCCGAGGACTATCCGCATGCTATCGAATCGGCACCGTCAGCTAGCTTTGCAGATGAATATGGAGACGGAAGATCTGTCGGACTTGGTCCTATCAGATCCGGAAGCCATACACGCTCGCCCAGTGAGCCAAATAACCTTGCTCTCGAACCTGTTGACCATGGCCTCAACGGTGAACTGCCAACTGAAGAACAGAGTTACCCAACTCCGGCTGCCCCGCAAACCACAGTCTATCCACCCTTGGACATCGAGAGTGAAGAACAAACCGGTTCAAACGGGCAAGGGCCGGGAGCACATCTTGACTATCCTCCGTCGTATCTAGACAATAGCGGCCACTTCTCCCAAGAGTCTGTGGATGTCGATAAGAACCCATTCGCCCCTAGGACTTCTGCCGCAGAAGATGCGGCATCCTCCTTATGGACTACGATCAACAACCCACCTCAAACTACCCAGACACCACTTACTGATCGATTGGGAAGTACAGAGGGTGAATCCGTTGAGAATGCAATTGCCATAGACGACAGTGATTCGGATGGTGGCTCGCCGCCGCCGACGGCTGTAGAAGATACGGTGATGGAAGGTCGTGCTGACGATCTTGATATGTATGACGAGGCAGAAGTTGAAGATGGAGTCGACGCTGAGTACTCAGATGACGACGACGACGAACCCGAATATGAAACAGAGGAAATAGGTGGCGACTATGACACGAGAAATTATACCGCTCCAGATGACGACGAAGATGATAGTCACGATGAGGATTTGCGGTCACACAACTTGGAACCCGAATTCGACGATGGCCGAAGTTGGGAAGAAGGGGAGGACGACGAAGATGAGGATGCGGAGAATTTCGAGGACGAAAGTGACTATGAAATGGACGAGAAGGACGAAGAACCGCAGCAACGGCCTCGACCTGCGCCACAATCCGTGCCTCAAGTTATTGATCTTATTTCATCCTCAGAAGATGAGGGAGAGGATGAAGAAGTTAATCCCCCGCAGCCACCGTCTCAGCCAGTTCCTGACAGCACACTACGAAGTCAACAGAAAACATCGCCAACGAGCACGGCCAACGAAATGCTTAGACGGGGTATTGATAGTGAGAGCGAGGAAGAAGAAAGTGTTGAGGGCGAAGATCATGAAGAAATTAGTGACGAAGAGGAGAGCGAAGAAGAGAGCGAAAGGGAAGATTATGCTGCATCAATCCATTCATATGAAAAGTCGGAATCCGAGTCTTTGGCTAGCGACGAGGCTAGCGACAATGAGAGTATGAAGGAAGCTCTCGAAGGAGGCCATGAGGGGGGTGTACAACCTGCCAAAGGTGGTGATGTTGTAGAGCCGGTTAGTGCAAGTCCTCACGACAAGTCTATTGGACTTGAAAACTCGCAGGTGAATGAATTTCCCTTGCAGCAGAGATTATCGCCTGAGCCTAGCAAGACAGAGCCTATCGTCGCTCAGGATGAAGATGGTGACGAGAGAATGAGAGACGGAGAGGTTGAGCAGGAAAAGGGCGACGCCGATGCTCCACAGTCTGCAGCTGAAGGACTCGAGATTTTAAGTCGAGCGGTCGAAAGCGAATCAATTGTCAACATTACAGTTGTTGAGTCTGAGAAGATACGAAGCGATCACATCGTTGATACCAATTCGCTCGAGACCAATGAATCTTCACCAATGGATCGCACACAATGGCTAGAGAGGCAGGKGGAACTTGTATCGCAAGACGCCCAAGAAGACGAGGAACCGGTCGACATGGTGTCTACCTTACCAAGTGATGATTTAAACTTGCAGTCTATGGTAGTGGAGGAGGACAAACAAGTGGAAGCCGTCACTCCATCGTCTCCTCCCTTGACACATTCATTCATATCTCAACCCGCCGATGAAGAGAGAATGGATATTATATTGCAAGAATCTGTCTCTATTACTGACACTCACATACCTGCTGATCAGCTCCCCACACCTCGAGACACGCAACCCATTGGTGAAGCCCCAGTTTCAGACCCCAAGACAGCTGTCTCGATGGAGATTGATGAGCCAGACATGGTCACTACAGAAGAGCCTATCCGTATTGTTCAAGAGGTCCCATCTACCGAACAGTTAATGAACGAGAAGGAATCTATGGTCGTTGTGGAAGAAGTTATAACACACGTAGAAGAGCGGCCTGTCGAAGCCACTTCACCTCAAAGGCAGCAGACTCCCGCTGTCGAGGAAAATGGCGGGGAGACTGCGCAGTCCGATCATTCACTTGTTTCACCGAGTTTGAGCTTCCAGACTCAAGCTGATGCTGACGACATGATGCAAGCGAATTACACTGAACCCGCTTCTAAGGCTGCTGTCGAGGCTGAGACTGAGGGTGATACACACTCGGATACCGATGCTGATATATCTGGAGCTAGCGTGTCGTTCAGATCACAAATGGAAGTTGACGAAGAATTGCAGGCTAGTATATTAGAGTATTCCCAGGAATTCGAAGACGCATATACGGAGACGACAGATGAGCGCGGGATTGATGAGCAATTCGAAAACGATGAAGAAGAGGCC
This sequence comes from Hypoxylon sp. E7406B, assembly GCA_000931505.1. Lineage (NCBI taxonomy): Eukaryota > Fungi > Ascomycota > Sordariomycetes > Xylariales > Hypoxylaceae > Hypoxylon > Hypoxylon sp. E7406B. Next base: position 5,514 of record JYCQ01000042.1, on the reverse strand, counting down.
AATTTCACTGACAACGATGAGGCTCGCGCGGAAACCGAAACCCAGCTACCCTCGGTTGCGCGAGCTCCATCTCCAGAACTCGGCACTCAGAAGTCAGAACCACGGGAAAGTCAACAAGATATTTCAGTGACCGGGGAAACCGATACGGCCGATCAAGCATCGCAGGTAGACCCAAGTGTACAGCTTGCCCGAGCTGCAAATGCTTCTAAGCGAAACACGAGACAACATGATACTACAAGAAAGGTTCATGAAGATAGCAAGAAGTTTCCTATGGTTGAAACTTCGACACCTGTTGCAGAGGATTCAAGTGTGCAGCTAGCGAGAGCCTCTCTAAGCAAGGCCTCCCAAACGGAAGAAGACAGCAATTCAATGACAGCGGCGAAATTGAAGCTAGTCCGTCACCTACGGGACGAATTACCGGACTGCACATCCCTGAAAGTATTAAGACAACATCTCCAAAAGAAGCTGGATGTAATTGCCGTCGCCATGATGCGACCCCCGGATCCACAAAGAGCTAAGGGCGGTCCGCGCGAGTTCATGATGTCGTTTACCATTACAGATCATTCGATCGGACCCCATTCAGTCGTGGAAGTACAGCTTTATAGACCGCACAAAGAAACTTTGCCGATTGTCAATGCTGGAGATGTCGTGCTTCTTCGCAACTTTACTGTCGTCTCGCTCCAGCATAAGGGGTTCGGTTTGCGCACGAACGATGAGTCGAGTTGGGCCATCTTTGATCACGATGACCAGCTGGCACAGATCAAGGGGCCGCCCGTCGAATATGGCGAAAAGGAGACGACTTATGTGGCTAACATGCGTTCGTGGTTTAATCTGCTGGACGAGAAGGCTAGAGCGAAGCTCGAAAGGGCCAACCAGAAGATCGTAGCTGCGGGTAGATCCAAGTAAAGAAGTTATCGTTTGTTCTTCGTAGGGTCAACATTCTAAGTTATGCTGGGGCTATATGACCAACTTCTCTGTATATCTACTTTAAAGCTTTGCATTATCTTCGCATGCGTCATGGTGCCTTGGAGGGGAAAGAGGGAAAATGCTCGCACGGCGTTACAGGAATAAGAGCTAGCAGGCCGAGGCGTTGGTCTTTATGGTATCTACGTATTTCATTACTACTGACAATTACTTAATGAGCAAACATGAAATAACCTGATTTCATTCCTAGATCCTCACTGCCTAACATATGTGTGCTCTGGACACGAAACTGTAGTTGGGATAACCACCTAACGTTACATCCACCAAGGTAGGTACCCATTTGGGGTACGTGATACCTGGAAGTCTGGCGCAGGCTGGCAGCGTAACTTCCCTGAGAATTACCCCTACCGATCTTGCTCTACCTGCACCTATCCGCTCTGAAGGCCCAAAAATCAACCACAACGCAGGTGACTGCGGGGGCGTCCCGGCCTGTGCTCAGCTGACCAATGTCATTAAGTGACAAGTCATATTGTATCAGGCGTTCCTCAAACCCGTTCGCATATGCTCTACAGGCGTTTGCTATCTGCAACGCAAAACTTCAGTCCTCTAGCAACCTGTTCCACTTCTAAACAGTGATTGTTTGGGGTGAAAAAGGTATTTCGCGCGAATACGCATAAGTTCACAAGAAGCATCGAGTTACCCGCGCGTGAGACACAATGCAGGATAGCCAAGTTGATCCTGAGGAGGAACCTCATGAAGGTGGATATGACCCTGAAGAGCCCGGTGCGACGATCATGTGGTTCGGGAAGTTCCAAGGCACACGACTGGACCAGCTCACAGATCACTACCGATGGACGATGTACCGTTTCGCCCTGGAGAAGAATTCCGACGACGTGAGTCCAATTACCTCTCTTTCAGACAAAGCGTTGTAGAAGCTAACTCGACTTCTCTATAGTGGGTCACTTTCAGGGAATTACATGACGAATACATGCGCTGGCAGGATGAAAGAAAAAGTCCGCTGTCAACTACGGTATGGTTCGGGAAGTACAAGGGACATGAATTACGAGTCCTGTACACCAGGCCAGATAGATGGCGCTGGCTGATGCGGAATTGTCACCATTGGGCCCCGGCACTCAAGAACATTGAACAGAGATACCTAGCTTATAGGCGAAAGCACCCAAGGAGAAMCCCCGTTTCTAGAGCTCCAGCCACTATTGTGAACCCAACTGGAGAGAGACTCGGTCCACACGACGACAGGCCGGCATCAGACAACGACGAATCTTACGACTCGGACGACGGTTTTGTGGTACGAAGTGACGAAGAAATCGAGGAGGAGAGCGATGAGAGCGACCTCGATGATTTATTTTCCGACGAAGAAGAGGAGGATGAAGACGAAGAGACGGTCCACGTTCCGTTGGATCAGGATGATGCTGATGCGGACTCGGACGGCTCGCTACCATCCCTGAGCGAGATCGTCAAATCGTCACCAACCAAGAAAATGCCAGACAAATCCAAACATGGATCTACGCCGTACTTCATGAAGCGCTCTCGACCGCATGCCATCTCTCCCGCTAGCGAGCCAAGTTCTAGCCGTCGACATGTTTTAAGCAGCTCCGATGACGACCAGCCAATCATCTCGCCGTTCAAGAAGGCTAGGATTGGCCGAAGAATACTTGACTCCGACTCAGAGCAAGGGGAATCGTCACAGACCGTCGCGGACTGTATTGTGGTGGGAGGAGCATCGAGCCCGGGACCCAGTCGCACGAAGAACACCCACTCCAACGCCATTGTCATTTCATCCGATTCGGACACGGATAATGAAGCTCGCGAATCACGTAATCAGAAGTCTCGTCCCTCTGCCGCCGATACGAAACCAATTGACTCGGATGATGAGCCGCTGGTCCCCAAGCTGCGAAGGGAGATGAAGGCAAAAGGGCAGCTACGAATCTAATGCTTCCGAACATGCCTTTGGGAACATATGGCTATTCGAATCGGACACTGCCTAACTTACGTTGCCATACACCCTAGCGAAGGATCAGTTGTAGGGTATATGGTCACATATCCACGTCATTTCGCCAGCGATGGGCCTTGGCGTCCTTGGTGGGTATGGCAGCAATACAGCCTCAGATAGTCCATTCAGTGTGTTCATGACTTTCTTCCCCTGCGGAAGTATATGAATGCTCACTCAGTGTAGCCAACACCAAACACTTAAATACACGGCATTTACAGAAACATTGGTAATCGATAGATTGATTATATGACTGCTCGCAGAAATCTTGCGCCCCATTTTCGTGTAGCATACCCTTTCCTTCGCGAGGCGAAGCACGTGCTCTCCTCTCGTCTCCGTAGTCCAGGTTTGCCCATTATCCACCATTATAGGGGTTCCGACAATACCTCCAGAAGCCGCTTGATGAGTTTAACCCACTCATCCATTCTGAATAGCATAAGGTAGAGAGAGGCAGCCGCGAAACCACATTCGAGAAAAGCGCGTATCGCGCCCCAGCTCCAGGTCACTGGTTTGGTGAATTTGAATACGGAGAGGTAGCCTATGATGCATGATACGAGAAAGTAAGCGACGATCCCGCATAGGGAAGCCTCAAGTAGAATCTCTCCCCCAGTGACCGACATTTTCTCGTTTCGCGTCGCGTCGTAATTAGGTAGAATCTGGTAATTGGATACTGATAATTTGATTGAGCTTAATGCTTGAGATATTGAAACTTCTTGGCACTGCAATGAAAGCGGCTTTCAAATACACTGACAGAGTAGACTTTCGTTTATATATTCGCCATCAATCGCACTGCCATAACACCGCCAACCAACAGCATGTAGATCTATATGCCTAACTAGCAGTAAGCTGAAATCCTCAGCTTCTCAGTAAAATCCACCCATATAGACCTTACATTTCGAGTAAAGCAATGATATCCCCTGAAACTGGGGGCTATCCCGTATGTCAATTGCCTATTAAGGGGTATCCATATTTTGTATTGCTGTGGCACCGCCAACAACCTCACCCCTAACGGCATCGAAACATGGTCTATGCTGACCCAACATCATATATGTTTCTAGAATATATATCGGAATCTAGCTTAAATCTGGCATAAATTGCTAATTCCTTTACAAATAGAGCCTCGGAGTATGCCTTTATAGGGTTGAAGGATTCGGTGTATGGGAAGCAAATGTGCGTAGGTGATCAATGGTCGTTAGTTACCTGGTTGTTGAACAGTACATGTCATTATCGTGTTGGTGATGAGGCACTGCGCCACGGCCCTGGGCACCCCGCTACCACCACGAACGGGAGCCGATCAGCGTCCTGCTGCGGCGATCAGCGGCGGCACCCTTAAATCTCTTCTTATATGCTTACCTGTTATCTGACGTCGAGCACAATTCAGCCACAATTAGGATTCTTGTTAGGGACAATATATGAAGAGTAGGCCAAAGGGTAGTGGGACCTAGCTAATCGCAGACGTGTGAGATCTACGCCGTCTAGGCGAGCTGTTGGATTTTGCATGGCAGCATTCAGAGGATGCGACGCCGTTTTACGATGCAACCAGACTTAGGTAGGGTACTAGTTTTCAGGTTGCGCCTACAGACCAGATGGCCCGGGGCAATGTAGGGCCTCAGGTTACGATCGTTTTCTCACCTAGATAAGTAAAGATATACGACTAAAAATTTCATCGCCTACCTTGGCTAACGGCGCAGTGGCAGAGTGGTCTAATGCGATAGACTAGAACATCTTTGAACTGATCAAAGGTCCTAGCGTATCTATTCCCTTCGGGGGCGTCTGTTCGAATCAGGCCTGCGTCGCAAAACCCATATCTTGGGCAGCGTGCTTAAGAATTTTCTTTTTTGCCGTTCCTGGCGCTAAATGTCCTAAAGTCGCAGCATGGAACGGTGCGTCTTTGGCGTGGATCAGTGGCTAGCGTCAAATACGGCAACGCATAAGGCTCAAGTAGTCAAAATTCAAAAATCACTAGACTAACCCTAAGGTGGCTCGTGTGACAAGGTGGGGTTTGTTTTTATTAAATTAAGCAATAATAGGTTATATAAATAAAGGTGCATATTTAAAATTTCTCACTTTGTTAAATTATTTAAATTTCTTTATTTTATAATAATAAAAGTTAAAAATATTTAATTTTTAAAAATTTATATTTTAATTATATAAATGTTTTTTAATTATATAATATTTTAATTAATTATATTATAATTTTTAATTTTTATTTTATATTAAAACTTTTTTTTTTAATGTATAAAAATGATATATAAAATTATAAAAATTAAAATAAAAAATTAAAAATTTATATATTTTTATAATATATTAATTAAAGTTAATAAAAGTTAATTTATATCGATTTAATTAAAATAAACTTATTTAATTATTATATAAATTAATTAAATTTATTTTAAATTTAATTAAATATATTAAATAATGTTTAAAATTAAAAATAATTTAATTATATATTATTAAAATAAATTAAATTTTAATATATTTATATTTTATATAATTAATAATAATATTATTAAATTTTAATTTAATTAAAATTAATTAATTTATAATAATTATATCTTTAAAAATATTACCTTTAATTAATT